>JAJMAI010000031.1:0-111191 GCA_030572515.1 Yamadazyma trypodendri | reverse complement strand
ATACTGCCAGAGCGAATTTTGCCTGCTGGAAATGCGACATCCTGATAACGAAGACGAGTCGTTTTCGTGGGATTTACTGTATCGGAAAAGGTACATACTGAAATGAGAAAGGCACATAAGCTTAATTAACAATAGCCAATCGGACAATTGTTTTTAGCGACTTAGCAACAAAAAAAAGTGTCTCACATATTTGAGTCATTTTGAATCAGATGAAGGCTCGGATGAAAATAATTTGTTATTGCCGAAAGACGTTTTTCAGGTTCCTCAAAGACAAATGCATAACAAGATACTTATTTCCAGAAAACATTATAAAGATAACGAACTTTCAAGAGGAAAAGGGAGCGTTAAGGGAAAGGATCAGCGGTTCCTTTTTGGAACATGTTTGGTGGCAATAGTGGTGGATCTGGCGGGAAGGCTCAGTTGCGTACCACTAGATGCGCATGAACGAGTTCGCGCTACGGGATTTATCGGAACAGGGGCATTCGGGTTTTAAGTTTGGTCGTGCATTGCTGTAATAAAACCTGTATGATTTGGTTTCTTGTTTTTCACCTGGTTGTTTTCTCTGCATGATGGTTTGTTATAAAAGGATGAAAAATTCATCAATTTCACATTTTTGAAAAATAATTTAGGACATTCACGGGTTCTTTTTTTCGTATCGAATAGTTGTTGTTTCGACATACAGTTCTATCACTATCTTCTATATATATTCAAATGAACTCATAATCTTGCAAGCATTGTTTAACCAAATTAAGTGAGTGCAATGTCAGTTAGTCAAAAGTCATCTGGCAGTTTGCCTCATTCGAAAAATTTATACACAAAGTCGAAATTTGACATGTCCAAGTTGTCGAATGTGGACTACTTGAACGATAGTATTAATGTAATTGACAATGAAAATAGTCAATTGAAACTGAAGTTGTTGGGGTTGATTAACGAATATAAGATTTTGAAACAATTTGTCCTGAATAATAATGACTACAATTACAAGAAAAGATCTTTCACAGAGATAGAGAATGATGTGAGCATGAATGAGATCGAGGGAAGTGGTATTTCATTGGCTTTTCCTGGAAGTGTTGGTATTAGTACCATCACCACGACTGCCACCACTCCAATATCGAATTCTCAAAATCTTGTGGAAATAGAGAACGTTGATCTGATGGGCATCAATTCAGAACTCCCATTAATTCCTTCTGAAATATTTGACAATGAAATGGATATCAACTTGGAAATCGAAAAGATGGACAATAATCTTGGTGGTTTGAGTTTGAAACTCAACACTCTTGAAACTTACAAAACCAAGCCATATCACAATATAAGTGACTTTATTGATGATGAAGAGCTACTCGATGAAGAATTTGACGAGCTCCATGATGACATGGACTCTCCTTTGTTATCGAGAACTTCTTCACCATTAGATGATGAGAATCATTCATTGATGTCTACCTTGACAAGATCCACTACTGTGTCAACTAATAATTCCTTTATGGATAAAATGCCCACTGCAATTTCTATGCAGCACACTAGCCACAGTGGGCAGCAATCCAGATTTTTCGAATTACCCAAATTCATTGATAATTCCAACAAGACATTTAAAAACTTATCGCAAAATTTTGATGTCTTTCAACAAGATCAATACAATTTGATTAACGATTTCTTGGAAGAGAAATTGATTAACAACGATTTATACTATTATGAAAACCTCAAAGCACAAGATGATTAGCTCATCATGCGTAATGATCTTACGAACCAGCAAAAGTAACATGGTACATCCGGGATGTTGCTATATTTATTTATTTATTCAATACAGTTTACTGGCTTTTACTTTTTACAGGAGTTTTTACTTTTTTACTTCTTTCTGTTGGCATTGTTGTTCCTTTTGCATTTTCACTTCTTCTTATCACGACTCCCTTTCCCTCTCTTCTGCTTCTTTTTAGCATGTCCCCTTATTAACCTGTCTCTTTAACTCGTCCCATCACACCCAGGCTGAATACAGCAACTCTTCTCGTCAAGAAAAACGTGTCGCTACCGTCTCGGTTGCAGGAGTCATGGCTGATCTGGCACCGTTTATGAGAAACGCGATTAATACCCCAGGCAACAGTGGTTCTTAACATACCCTAACATACTGCTCCCCGACAAGGGACGTACGTCACAACAAAATGACTTAGCCCCAGAAAGGCTTGGACGTCTCTAATAAGAATAATCTCGCAATTGAAGAAATGGCGGAAGGTTCAATTTTGTGTTAAAACATACCGACTTGACGATAGCCCGACATATATAATGTAGACTTCTGCCCCCCAAAAAATTGTAAAGCATTATCAGTTACCAAAGTTCACTATAGCGTTCCCTAATCGCGTCCATTCCTTTCAACTGATCCTTTATCATGGTAAGCTTTTACAAATTTATGTCCTTGGTTCCAGCTGTCTTAGCTGTTCCTTATAAGAGATACGACAATGGTACCGTAAGCGATTACTACAGTAGTACTTCGACTCAAACTGTTTATGGTTATACTACCGTTGTGTTGCCAAGCACTACTTTAGTCATGCCTACCACTGCAACAAGAGAATTATCCATCTTGTCCGGGTACATGAACCAACAGGGCATCAGCACCATCACGGAATTGGTTTCTTCATACGAAACTTTGACCTCGGATGGTCAAACCACTACTGTGCCAATAACCTTAACTACCAATAAGGTGGTTGCAAAAGAAACATCCGATGCTTGTTCTGCAAACACCGTTACCGAGACAGAAACAGAAACAGAAACTGTTACAGCCTTTGCTACCGCTGCAAATGAAGATGAGGATTCAACCGTATACTTGACATCGACTGTGACTACTTCGTTCCCAGTCGAAGCCCGTTTTACCTACAGTGATCTCACCACTACCTTAACATCTTTTGTGCAAGTCACTTCCACTGTAACTAGTGCTTCCGAGGCGTACACCACCACAACTGCTCTGGCCTCAAGCTTTGCTTCCGTTGCGCCTGGTTTTAGCGGTTCCTACACGAACAGTACCACGTCGGCTTTGGTTTGAGTGATGCTTTCTGTTTCTTGCCTATTGGCTCTATGCTATTGGTTTCTTTTTCGACCTAAATTTATGGTTTATTTCCAGATATGTGGTGGGTGCACTTGCATGTCTCTTGTTTTGTCTCCCGGAACACTTCGACTTCTTCTTCTTCTTCTTTTTTCGGTAAATATACAAGCGAGTATCTTGATTAGCGAGTATCTTGAATAGCATTGACGATGTCTTGATTATATGGACCAAACGGCTCAATTGCTTCTCATATCGAAACCATATCATCATAATCTTCCGAAACCATCTCATTTATACTCGTCACAGAAAATCTGGGTCTATTCTCCATCACAGCTTTGAGTGCTTGCTCCCCGTAAACGAGTTTCAATTGCTGGTCAATTTTAACATCAAACATCACTTGATCCCTTGAGAAGATGTCACATTCACAGATCTCAACAATCAAGTCGAATTCATCACAGTCTTTAGCCTCAAATCTGTTTAAAAACCGAAGATGCCCTGTCTTGATAATAAACAAGCTGTTCAACGTTCTATAAGTGATTCGCTGCTTAAACTTGGCTTCGAATCTCCGAACACACTCATACGAAAACTTCACTGCTACCTGGTGGCTGCAGTCACTTACAATGGCAGAAATTCCTCCGTCTCTCGTCACTTTTATGAACTGAAATATTCGAACTAAGGCAGTAGTTGGTGCTTTATTACGTGTTCGGAAATCCTTGACAAAGTTCTTCTTGATGATATGTGATGCATACGTACGGGACTCATATGTAGAGAGAATGGACCGTAAGATCCACGACTCTTGTAAGGTGATGGGATACTCAAAATTTGCAACCATTGGCAGTTTATTACGCGTATATACAAGTTTTTTAAACGTTTTTTTGAGACAGTTTATTTGATCATGGGACCGCTTTTTTCCCTAACCGTTTGGCCCTCTTAGCCTCTTGCTTGACCTTCAACCGTTCTGTCTCTTTTCTCTTTTTCTCTATATTTTCTTCTGTGACTATCTCGGCGATATCGCTCATTAAGTGTAGGTTTTCCTTCTGACTATGCATGTCGTTCAACCTAACCACCAATGAGTCGAATGCAAAAATGATTTCTAAGTCATCAAAAGATTTTACTTTTTTGGTATACCCATCCATTGCAAAAATATTTGTGTGTTTGGAACTTCCATATTGTTTGATGTAACGTTTGAGGGTATCAGTGGCCTTATCAAACTCTTCAGCAGTGGCTATGTAATCAGCAGAGCCAGAAGTTCTGGTGCTGAAATGAGTAAGAATCAACTTTTTGCAATTCATGTATCTGGCGACATTAATGGCCTCTATAGTGGTGGAGTGTTTTTTCGATATAGCTTCCTCTATTAAGTCATTGTCCAAGGATGACTCGTGAATTAAAAGATCCGAATTGCGTCCTATCTCCACAAATTTGGTGTTGGGTCTTGTGTCTCCAGAATAGCTGACCTTGAAGGTGTCTTGTTCGTCTAGCTGGAAAGTGAAACTGACGGAGTATGCCCAAAAGCAGTGAATGGCTCGGCATGTTTGCAAATCCACTATATTCAAATCATTTGCTAATTTTTTGTGGGCTTCTTGATTGATTGGTTTCAAGACTTCTCTTGGGATATCCATTTTTACTATTCCTTCGTCAAACAAGGTTTCAAATTCGTTAAGTGAAACTCGTTGATACTCCGGAATTCTGCTCCGGCCGAACTCTTCGCAGCTAATGTAGTTAATCCTCGACATGTCTACTGCTGCCTCCAATTTGTACCATTCACTTACGAAATGGTCGTACTGCCACGGCACAATTAGATGAAGCAAATGGTCGTTCTCTTTATTAACCTCCATCCATTTATTGATAAGCGACACCAATCCCAAATGATGGTCTGCATGAAGGTGACTTAAAAATATCAATCTGAGTTCCAGAAAGATGGAGATGTGTTGACTGTCACGACCGAATGTTCTCAACATCGACCCTATGGTGTTTTCTCCACCGTCCAAAAGTATACTCTTAAATTCGACTTCTCCGGTACTATTTTTGAACGGAATTCTCACTAGGTTGGAGATGACATTACGGTACATGGATGGTAAGGCCGAGCCGGTTCCTAAGGTTGAAATTTGAACGTTGTCTCTCAAATTGGCGGAGACCAAGCCTAGTGGTAGTGGCGTCTCATCTATAACATCCAACTTATTGGCAGGTAAATTTAAAGGGGCCACATGCTCATCATACATTCGAGACCAGTCGGATTTGTGGATCAACGAATCGTCGTAGCTGATACCAGAAGGTGTGATAATGAACTGCTGCATATTGTGGAGCTGCGTATTACCTCTGCCATCGTATGGTTCCGAATATGGAAGATTGAAGTGTCCTTTTTTTATGGCTCTGAGTTTCAACAATTCTGCTGAAAACGTCTTGAAAGTGATGGTATTGTTTGATAAACGAGAATGACTGATGATGTGCGTACAGTCGGGAGGAAATTTCTGGATAAAAGAAACATATTCAGCAGAATCAAAGGCAATATCGTCTGCCAAAAAGTGATACACCAATCCCACATCCTCATTACCTAGTTCTTCATCATTTTTGAACCATGTTACACATTCAAAGGTATTTTGTAGGTAATCGGAACTGGGGATATCTAACACCACTACTCTTTTGAACGGAAGAGGACTTCCCATGACTTGATCGGAAGTCACAAGCACTCCATCCTCGTTGAGCACTGATTGTCCCTGTGTGAGATTTGAGTAGTTCTTTCCCGGTTTTATGTTCAACTCTTTGGCTTTGGCCACGTCAAATTTCCCTCTCAAGGGCAAAAAGCGTATGATGTAACTCAATGAGTCTTGAATTTGGTCATTGATAGAAATATCGGCAATCGACACATGTGAATGGACGTCATTATCTGCAGGGTCACTCTTATAAGACTCTGGATCAGGATTATTGACTGTGCTTGTATCTAATGGAAACATCAATGACACCAATTTCTTTAACCCTTCAAAATACAGCGTGTCCCTTGGTATATCAGTTTTTTTGCAGTTAGGAATTTTAACAGGGGTGATGACAATATTACTATCCGCAATCATTTGACCATTGTCGACTTCTTTGATCTTCAACTCGACCCCCTTTCTAAAGACAAAATACCTCCAGGTAGCCACTATGTAATTCAACACAGTGGATGAGTTGGCGTAAACATCAATGCTATTTTTTGTAGCATCACTGATTGTCAAAAACAAGCCCGGAAGTCCTCCAATTTGTGCCCATCCCGTAAGGGTTCCGGTCATAAATATGGCTTTCAATTTAGCAAGTCGGAGTTTACTATCATTCAAAGCTCTTTGGGAACCTTCCCCCACCTTTCCTATTAAGTACCTATGACCCTCTCTATTGGTCAACAAAAGTAAAGGATGATGTGTATCGGATGTCTTGTGACACACGGTGGTGAAAGTGAACATGTTGGTGGTAATTCTATGAGTATCAAGAAACTGGTCAAAATGATCCAGTAGTTCTTTGTATGATTGGTAAAACCTTAACGGTTCCCTATGTGAACCTATTAGTTTGCCGGTAGTGGACTTCTGATTGAATTTAAGGTGGTTTTGTAACCTTTTGCCTTTTTTTGTCTTTGGAACTAGACTTTTTTCCGGACCCAGTAACTTTGGAGAATTGTATTTGCTGGTTTTAGCCAAACTTGTGGAAAATGGAGCTTGACGTATGGGAAGCAAGATTACAGATGGTATGCGGCCCGGATATGTCACTGTGGTATATCGAAGCAGCTTGGAAACAAAAATCTACACAAACACAACTTTTTGACAAAACGTTGTTCTGCAGTGAATGTGTCAGTAATGAAGCGATGAGACTAGGGTGTTTTTGTACGCAACAAATAGGCGTGTGATTACCAATATCGCGAGGTGATAGATACCCCAAACTTATCGATTATCACAGCTATATAATGAGTCAAGTTACGGGATCCGGTTACAAAATCAACAACGATTTGAGTGAACTAATCGAGTCCTTGATCTTCCAGTACAATAACGTCTTGAACAAAGATGGAAAACAGCACGAGTCCAGGTCTGCTGCAAAATTGGCTACCACTTCCCTTTTATCATATGCACAGAAAGTGCCACTTCTTAATCGACTACTTCCCAGCTTAGATGAAAAGCAACAGGTCATTAACCTGTTATTGGAACAGCAAAAGTTGGCCACAACATATCAGAAGTGGTACGATATTTCCTCCAATTTGGACGAGTTATTGGGGAATAATGTGTGGAAAATGGACCCTCAGAGTGACTTGTATGACTATGAACAAATCGCCAATAATTTGAAGGAAATGAGCAGTGCCCGGTTGAGCCAGGACTACAAACTTCTTTTATACTTGATTCGAACCAAATGGGTCAGAAATTATGGAAATATGGGCGATGTATCATTGTATAAGCACTCTATCGTGGGGACCAAAAGGTTGGTGGAAGAGTATATAAACGAGTGCAAGGCCTCTTTGGATTACTTGGTGAACCATCCCAGTGTACAGTTGGATGATAGATATTTGTTGGGAATGTTGATCCAGACACGAAAGAGCATTGGTAGAACTGCTTTGGTCTTGAGTGGAGGAAGTGTTTTTGGGATGTTTCATATTGGGGTGTTGGTGTCATTATTAGAAGCTAATTTGCTACCCCGAATCATCAGTGGTTCATCTGCGGGTTCTATAGTGGCGTCAATTCTCTGCTGCCATAACAATGAAGAGAATAAGGAGTTGATAGCGAGTTTGAGTGGAAAGGAATTTGAGATTTTTTACAGTAACGAAGAGTATTCTGGTAGCAAGAAGAATAAGTTCAGAAAATTGCTCAAGGCTGTAGGACATTTCCTCAAGTATGGAACTATATTTGAGATTGACGGGTTGAAACACACAATTATTGGATTTATTGGTGATTTGACATTCAGAGAAGCTTATAACAGAACTGGGAAGATTTTGAATATCACTGTCTCTCCAGCTTCTTTACACGAACAGACCCGGTTATTGAACTATTTAACTGCCCCAAATTGCTTGATCTGGTCCGCTGTATGTGCTTCTTGCTCAGTTCCTGGAATATTTCCTAGCACCAGTATTTATGAAAAGAACCCAAGAACAAACAAGGTTCAGAAATGGAATGGGGACTCATCGGTCAAATTTATGGATGGGTCTGTGGATAATGACCTACCGGTAACCAGATTACTGGAGATGTTCAATGTGGACCATATTATCGCGGTTCAGGTAAACCCTCATGTTGTGCCAATTTTAAAGATATCCGTAAGTAATTCTGGTGGATATTTGGAAGACGATCTAACAACAAAATTCAAGCATGGTTTGAGCAACGTTTATGACTTTTGTACTTGTGAGATGATTCACTATCTTCAAATTTTGAATGAAATGGATGTTTACAGAAATTTATCCACCAAACTTATATCATTATTGTCCCAAAAATACAGTGGAGATATTACGATTTTGCCTCAATTTAGGCCTTCAGACTTCAACAAAATCTTTTTGAACCCGACTCCAGAATTCATAACTGATTTCATAATCAGAGGAGCCAGGTCTACGTGGCCAAAAATCACTATTATCAACAATCATTGCGGAGTGGAATTTGAATTGGATAAGGCCATAACTGTATTGAGAGGAAGAACTATTTCATCCAGTGACAAGTCAAGATTTGCCAACTCATTGGTTATAAATCCAATCAGTAATACAGCTCAAGAACTGGGTAGTCTGAATGGCGGTGCAGGTCAAGGAGAGGACGGTCAAGTGCCACCATCGAAAACGGACAAGGCAGCTATTCTACAAGAATCGAATGCCCTGAATAAAGGGCCAGAAGAGTTGAGTAGCACTGATAGAAAGAAAGAAATGGTGACACCGGAGCGTAAAAGTCTCCCAGCTTTGTCAGTCCACAAAAGCGCTCCAAAATTACAAAGACAGAGTTCAGCATCAGGAGGAATACATCATCAGCAACGAAACTCCGTCAGTAATTTTCTGACGATGAGCTTCAGGAATACCTCCTTGGCATCTATGTCGTTTAGTCCCACGACTCCAAAGAAAGAGCATATTAGGAGCAGAGCCCAAAGTGACCAGCAAATAGGCAACAAAATCAGGAAGGCCAGAAGTTCCGGTAATTTCAATTTGGGAGATACTCGTGACGACAGCCCCACCAATCAAAGGCTTAAGTACCAAGCAGACCGAATTCCCTGGGATGAAAACCCATACGCCGACCAGTTCAGTATCCGGGCATTTGGTAATGCTGAAGATGAGGACAGACTTGAAGATTCAGGTAGTGAAACAGAAACAGAAGCTGATATCCCAAAGAAAATCCTCAACAGAGGTAAATCGGAAGCAGCTATTTCATCTCTCCTTGAAAATGGAAATTCTTCTGCTGGGTATGGAAATTCTAGAGATAAAAAGCCCAAGAGTGCAAAATCTGTTGGCTTCGATTTTGAGGGTAACGATGATGTTGTCAGCAGACGAGATTCCACAGGAAGAAGTGGACTATATGACGATGATGATGATGGAGTAGAAGAGTATAATTTTTCCAACTGGACTGGTCACAGTACCCCAAGTGATGTTGACAGTTCAAGCAATAATAAGGATTCAGAGAAAGCCAATTTGCCCAAGCGGTCCCATAACAACTCATCCACCAACTCGTACATAGGGTTGAACCGATTAAAAGATGTGAATTTCAAGTCCCATAAGGCCCATTCCCACGAAGTGAAAACGGCGTTGAACAAGGTTAAGGAACACCAGAAGAACGGCATTAGCGGAGTAAAAACGGATTGAGGCACATGAGGCAAATGTAAAATGAAACCCACAGCGAGAGTTATCCGCTCAACGGCTTTTGGAATTTTATTTACGGAAGTATCACTCATAAGCGATTGTGGGGGACAAGATCCTTAGGTAACATAGAGTGATAAACTTCGACTAAAATCACATACCAGATAGCTAAAATCATATAAAAAGATAGCTAAATTCAATATAAAGATGGCTAAAATCACACAACACGCAGAATTGCAACCGAATACTGAACCCATCATTGGGGTTGTGCTCATGTTTTAGTTACGGCACAGCTGGTATTGGGATAGAACTGTGTGAAGAAGCACGGGATCTGTGCTCATCTATTGTTGCGAAAAAGTGTGTGAACAGGAAATAGTGTGAGTCCTGCGCATGCTAACCGTATTTACGCAAACTCATAACCTGGTGAAATAGCCTCATAACCGGGCGACACACAACGTCAAGTGATGAGAAACGTACGGGTATCACGGAGGCACCACGGAAACGTCACGGAAACATCACAGAGTCACTATCACCGAGATATACCCTGAAAGCCTTTTCAAATTTGGGTAAGATCCGCCAAATGTAAAGCAATAAGGTTACTGCATGCTCATCGCAAAGTCACCTGACGAAAAATTATTAAAAATATTGCGTTTTCCATTTACTCATGTGGCATCAAGTCCGTTTGCCTTGGCTTTAATTCGTTTTTTTTGGGGTATGAACAGACGTAACGCCTTGAGGTGAAGCCATTCTTAGAGCCGGCTATTGTCAAGGGCTATGTGTATTTTAGACCGAGAATAGAAGATCCGAGGGTTGGTGTTGCCAGAACGACAAGTGGTAAAATCAGGAGAGATTAGGTTTGGGAGGATTAGGGATGTGTTTACGAGCCGTTCATTATGATGGCCAAATTGACGTGAAAAGTAGAGAGAAGTGGGGACGAGGGAGTTTTAAAATCGAAATGGCGTGGTGTTTTTCTGCTTGTGTTTGGACGCTGTCAGTACGGCCTATGGTGTCTCATGCGGCCAGAGAAGGGGATAAGGTAGAAAAGCGTAAATGAGCATATAAAGCTAAATAGTTGAATAGTCAGATAAGAGTATAGATAAGGATGCGTCATGCGTGAAGTACGCATGCAGGGGAGCGGTGAGATGGCCTATTGGGCCCGTAGCTCTTTCAAATTGGTAGCAGGTGCTTCGAAACCATCACAGAGGAGACTTGCAGAGTACAAAGACGGAACACCACATATACAAAAAGGGCAGCACAAGGGGCACAAAAAAGTGCAGCACCAAAAGCACAAAAACACAAGAACAAGACCCTCACAGAAAGTGCTTGCTCCTCTGGCGGAAAAATAATAAAAAACCTCATTTTGACAGCATCCTTCCGCCTTCGTCTAACGCCCGCTCAAACTCCACAAGAGCTCCAAACAAGTAAACACGAGCTTGTAACTCATGAACTGTTGGAAAATATCCATACAACCAGTCAAGAAACAACACAACGGAGCAGGAACAGAAAAAAGTGCCCGGAAGTAAGTTTACTAATGCCTTAAGAAATACGTCAAATAGATCTGCATAAGTGGCACGTTACAAATGAAAACCGACCATTACGGTTTTCGCCACTGGTTATGATACCACCCAATAAAACATATTTTCATTTCTTTTTCTTATCGACATAAATTTCAAAAGGAACGGCATTTCTACTGTTGCGGCAACTCCCAAGTAAAATGCAGGACTTGGTTCGATTACACAATTGTGTTATTCGTAGATTTCAAGTATTTAAAGGCTGCCACATCCATTTTTGTGAATAGTAAGAATGTCCTTAGACGAAAAAGTGGCTACTCCTGTCGAGAAGCAAACTTCAGTAGAAAAGGCTGTTGGTCAAGAACATACGTGGTCTGATCAATTATCTGCTGATTATGACTTTGACGATTCTAGAAATTATAATACTCATTACACAGATGAGTTTAATCCAAAAGGGTTAAGATTTCCTACTCAAGAAGAAGCTGGCTCCCTAAGAAGAATTTTGGGCCATGCTCCAACTGCAGTGTATTTGATCTGTTTGGTTGAATTAGCTGAAAGAGCTTCGTATTATTCCGTGCAAGGATTGTTATCTAATTTTATCCAAAGACCTTTACCCGTAGGTTCCACCACAGGTAGTGTGCCAAAAGGAGGGGATGAAAATGCTTCCGCTGGTGCTTTAGATTATGGTTTACAAGCTGCTACTGGGTTGACTTTATTATTGACTTTCTTGGCTTATGTGGTGCCGTTATATGGGGGTTACGTGGCTGATAGTCAAATTGGTAAATATAAGGCTATTTGGATCGGTATTTTTGCTGGGTTTATATCTCATGTTTTGTTCATTATCGCTGCTATTCCAAGTGTTATCGCTAGTGGTAAAGGTATGGCTCCAACCATTTTGGCCATTATCTCCTTGGCATTTGGTACTGGTTTTATCAAGCCAAATTTATTGCCATTAATTATGGACCAGTACAGATTCGACACCGATGTGGTGAAAGTGTTACCAAGTGGTGAAAAAGTCATTGTGGATAGAGAAAAAACCATGGAAAGAATGACCTTGTTCTTCTATTGGTGTATTAATGTTGGGGCTTTCTTTCAAATTGCTACTTCTTATTGTGCAAGAGATGTTGGTTACTGGTTAGCTTTCTTTGTTCCAATTATTGTCTATCTTCTCTTACCAGTTGTCATGCTCTTTGTGGGTCCAAGATTAAGACCAGCTGACATTCCTGGTTCAGTTATGACTGAATTTGCCAAAATTCTTCGAGTGTCTTATCAAGGAGGCTGGATTTCCAGATTAAGAAATGGGGAATTTTGGGAATGGGCTAAACCTACCAATATGGCTGCAAGAGGTGTTACTTCTTACGGTAGAAAAAATAAGCAAATTACCTGGTCTGACCAATGGGTTTTGGATATCAAACAAACTGTCAATGCTTGTAAAGTTTTCCTTTACTTTCCCATTTATTTAATGAATGATGGTGGTATTGGTACGATTCAAACATCTCAAGCAGGTTCTATGTCTTTAAATGGGGTTCCAAATGATTTGTTTAACAATTTCAATCCTTTAACTATCATTATCATGATTCCAATTTTGGATTACGTGGTGTACCCATTCTTAAGAAAGCGTCATATTGATTTTAAACCAGTCCACAGAATTACTTTTGGTTTTGCTTTGGCTGCTTCTTCTCAAATCGCTGGTGCCGTTATTCAACATTTCATTTACAAGAAATCTCCATGTGGTGATCAAGCTTCTACTTGTGCTGAAGTGGCCCCAATCTCTGCTTGGGTTGAAATCACTTTGTACTGTATCCAAGCTGCTTCTGAATGTTTTGCCAACACCACATCTTATGAATTGGCTTATACCAGATCTCCTCCATATTTGAAATCTTTGGTGATGGCCATTTGTTTATTTATGTCTGCTTTATCTGCTGCATTATCTCAAGCTGTGACCCCAGCTTTGGTTGATCCAAATGTGATCTGGGCTTTCGTTGCTATGGCTGTTGTTGGATTTCTTTTCGCTGGTCTTTTCTACTTGCACTTTAGAAACTTGCACATTGAAATGGAACAAGAAAGAATCACCAGAGAAGCATTTGAAAGGAGAGATGCTTCTTTGTTCACTCCTGGTGCGGTTATAGATGAGGCCAACTTGATGCCTGTGACTTCGATCAAGTCTGCTGTTGGTAAATAGTTTAGAGTGAGAGAGTAATAGATAATATTTAAATGAGGAGTGATTTCGAAGAACTATGTTGAAATATTCGAAGAATACTTCACGTTGAAATAGTCTTTGGGAACACTAATTCCCCCAGATCTCCAACTTTAGTTCTTTTTGTCACTGGCTCCACGATATTATTTTTGACCTGATTTTTATTTCTCAAATCTCCAATAAGACTATTATCTCAAATTCAAAGACTCTTATCTCAAATTCAAAGACTCTTATATCTCAAATTCTAAGACTCTCAAATTCTAAGACTCTTATATCTCAAATTCTAAGACTCTTATCTCAAATTCTAAGACTATTATCTCAAATTAAAGACTCTTATCTCAAATTCCAAGACTCTTATCTCAAATTAAAGACTCTTATATCTTCAATAATAAGAAACACTCAGTTTCCAAACACATTTTCCTAATGAGGGAACTTGGCCCAAAATCCAAGTGCATCAGAATTGTCGATCCTTTTCCCGGTCATTGGGTTGTACACAGTGCTGCAGTTAAAAGTGCTTGAATTTGCGCCGTACATCTTTATGGCAACTTCTCAAGCAAACAAACCACCCAGTTCAGGCGGGGTGGTGCAGAAAACATCACAAGAGAAGTTTTCTGAGTTCGCATGAATAATCACGGCCTTCTAAGCCGTCCCATTTAAAGTTTGGAGCCCACAGAGATATCATGATTCTTCGGTTGTAATTTATCAGGGGTTTGATAAGAGAACGGGATTTTGTAATTGATGGTACTATGTATCTAATAGTGAATGTGACAGACCGCAAATCCTCTACTCAGCTCCTGGTACCGGCCATAGCCATACTGTACACGGCACAAAAGTCGCCAGACCACAGTTTGTTCCTCTTGTGTCATATTGTGGTTCATAAGTGGAATCAAACCTGTTGTAAGGGCAGCGGAAATCATATCCTGATATAAAGGGTGAAATTCATTTATACAGGAAATACCAAGAGAAATCGGCCGCAAAAATAAAAAAATAAAAAAATAAAAAATACCAAAAATCCAGCATTTGGCAGCCATAATGGGATTAATGCAGAATACAATGCATCCAGACGAGATAACGGCTGGAAAAGTCCTGCAACTGTGGATTCTCTCCACAACTATATAATACTGCAAAATTCCCTCTTGCTTTTTCTGTTCATCCATTAAGATTGGTTCTTTTCAAACATGAACAGAGCTGTGAACTCAACCAGTGCCCATGATGCACCACATGAAGTGTTGGATTCTTCCCTCACAGCTAACAATGTTGATTTGACTGCCATAACGTCCAATCCCATCTCTCTTAACCATGTTGGGGCTGATTTGTCTACTGAACAGAAGTTCTTTATTTTGAAAAGAATGGGACATGCTGATCTTGCTTCCTTCGAAGATTTACCTGTAGGAATTACGTTTATGATCGAAAAGATCCAAAACTTACCCGAAGAACAAGCAGTTGAAATTTTGAAGGCTGTTCTTGTAGAACATAGAGAAGATGTTAACTTCCCCACTCAAGTTTATGACTTGATTGAAAAATTGGTGAACGCAGCTCCAGAGCAGTTGGGAGCTCCAAAAGTGGGTGAAAAGCTTGAAGCTTCAGTTGAAAAGAAATTCGAGGATTCCGTGGATGAAGTTGCTGCTCAGGCTTCCTCTACCGATGAAGATTTGGAAGCCAGTGACGTCAACTACTATGAAATTGTCAACTGGTCTTTGCAAACCAAAATTGAAGCTGCTTTAATTGAATTCCACTCTCCTTACCCTGAAGTTAGAGCTGTTACTGATTGTTACGACGATCCAAGTATGTATGTGGAAACTCCAAGAGTTTATTTATTGGGATTGATTTGGACTGCTATCGGTGCTTTTATCAATCAGTTTTTTGCTGAAAGACAACCTTCTATCAGTTTACCAGCTTCTGTGGTGCAATTTTTATTGTACCCATCGGGTTTATTGGTGGCTGCAATTGTACCAAAATGGAAATTGAAGATCTGGAAATATACCTTGGATTTTAACCCTGGCCCTTGGAATCACAAAGAACAGATGTTAACCACAATCTTCTATTCTGTGTCTTCTGGTACTCCTTACGTTTCTTATAACATCCATGCTCAAAAGATTGCTAGATGGTACAACAATCAGTGGGCAGACTGGGGTTACCAGATCTTATTGATCTTATCTAATAACTTCTTGGGATTCGGTTTTGCTGGTATTATGAGAAAGTTCACCATCTACCCAATCAGGGCCATTTGGCCCTCGATTTTACCCACCTTGGCTTTGAACGCTGCTTTGATGAAACCAGAAAAGAAAGAAAAGATCAACGGCTGGTCCATCTCCAAATACCGCTTTTTCTTCATCTGTTTGGCTATTTCGTTTGTGTACTTCTGGGTTCCAGATTACTTATTTTATGCTTTGTCTCAATTTAACTGGATGACATGGATTGCTCCAGACAACTTCAACTTGGCTGTTGTTACTGGTACTAACTACGGGTTGGGCTTGAACCCCATTACTACTTTTGATTGGAATGTCATTAATTTCAATGGGGCTTTGACCATTCCATTTTATTCCCAAGTTAATCAGTACATTGGAAGTCTTGTGGGTTTTATCAGTATTCTTGCGGTGTTCTTCACCAACAAATTATGGGCCGGTTACTTGCCAATCAACAGTTCTTCTTTGTTCACCAATCAAGCCATTGTGTATGACGTTAAACAAGTGGTTGACTCCAGATCTTTGTTTGATCAAGAGAAATTCGAAAAGGTGGGACCCCCATACTATTCTGCAGCCAACTTGGTGCTTTACGGGGCTTTCTTTGCCATCTACCCATTTGCCATCATCTACGAATGTTTCTTGAACTACGTGCCCATGAGAGATGCTCTTTTTAACTTGGCCAAGTCTCTTAAAAACTTCAGAAAGTCAACTTTTGATGGGTTTGAAGATCCACACACTAGAATGATGAGAAACTATAAGGAGGTTCCAGACTGGTGTTTCTTGGCAGTGTTGGTGGTAGCCTTGGTATTGGCCATCATTTGTGTGCAAATCTATCCAGCTGAGACTCCTGTTTGGGGTCTTTTCTTCACCATTGGTATCAACTTCTGTTTCTTGATTCCTTTGACTGCTGTTTTCTCCACCACCGGGTTCCAATTTGGTCTTAACGTGTTGGTGGAATTGATTATTGGTTATGCTATTCCAGGTAACGGGTTGGCTTTGAACTTCTTAAAAGCTTTCGGTTACAATATTAATGGTCAAGCACAGAATTATATTTCCGATCAAAAAATGGGTCACTATGCCAAGATTCCTCCAAGAGCTATGTTCAGATGTCAAATTCTTTCTGTGTTTGTGGCATCTTTCATTTCTTTGGCTGTTATCAACTTCCTTATCGAGAATATTGAGAACTATTGTGAACCTTTGCAAGCACAAAAGTTCACCTGTCCAAACTCCAAGGTGTTCTACAATGCTTCTATCTTATGGGGTGTCATTGGACCCAAGAAAGTTTTCCGTGGTATTTACCCATTGTTACAATACTGTTTCTTAATTGGAGCATTATTACCAATTCCATGTATTGTATTCAAGAAATATGGTCCAAGAAAACTCACAAAGTACTTCCAGCCAACCTTGATGATTGGTGGAATCTTGATTTACGCTCCATATAACTTGTCTTACTACACTCCTGGTCTTTATGCTTCATTTGCCTTTATGTACTACATCAAGAAAAACTACTTGTCCTGGTGGGAAAAGTACAACTATGTCTTGTCGGGTGCTTTGGACGCAGGAGTTGCTTTCAGTTCTATCATTATCTTTTTTGCTGTGTTCTACCACGACAAATCCATCATCTGGTGGGGGAATAATGTTCCATACCTTGGTATCGAGGGTGGTGTTGGTAGACAAGCTTTCTTGAATGTGAGCACTTTACCAGATGGTACTTTCGGATTGGCTCCATCTGAGTATCCATAGATCTGGTGTGTGAAATGTGACTTTTAATTCGATATACATATCTACGTTAGTAAATATGTGGTTTAATATATTTATGCAATAACATATGTGGTTTAAGCGATAACTCCAGGTCAATATGTAATTCCTTTAGGGCTCAGTGCATCAGTTCCTTTCTACTATGGTTTCACAATCGTATCCCTTTCTATATCCTATTGGGCTCACATTGTCTTGATTGTCTTCGTATATAGAAAGTTAGGTTGCATATTTCCTAAACGGGACACATCAAAGATTAACATACCCTGTCTTCAGCTTCAGACCCGTTGTGAGTGGACATGTCGCTTAGGATCTGTAGGGCTCTGTCTCGAGTGTAGAGACCTTCTTAGTAATAGAAGAATCCTACATTAAAACACAAAATTTAGAATAAATCGCTGGAGATTGAGTTATGGGCAGTTTCCAGCTCTGACACCCAAATAGCCATCTGGGACGTCTGAAGCATTCAGCTGGGACTACCTACCATTTCCACCCTCAATATCAGTCCCAGGAACTATTCCCCCACTACTCAACTACCTTATCGTTATATACAACTGCAAAGAAAATAATAATGGCACTAAAAGCAACCCCTGCGTCCATAGCACCAGACAACACGTAGGTGTATTTTTCCCACCAGGTCAAACAGTGCTTCCCAGGTAGAACATAAGGCAAATGAAGCATAAAGACCACCGGTATAGTAAGACAAGTTATATGGTGCATGTGCCAACATACCACCGATAATCAAGGTTGGCTGGAAGTACTTGGTGAATTTGTGAGGACCATACTTTTTGAATACAATACATGGAATTGGCAATAATGCTCCAATTAAGAAACAGTATTGTGACAATGGGTAAACAGCACGGAAAACTTTCTTGGGTTGTTTTTGCAGTCGACTTAAAACACTTAATCAGTGAGCCTGAGATATAGGCATGTATTTATTCCTTGTTCAATATCATGCTGATACAGGTATGTATTTATTCCTTGGTCAATATCATGCTGATACAGGTACTCGGGGTTTCTACAGCGGTATAGGGTTCTGGAGCTACAGTAGCAGGTGTAAGGGTGCTAGAGAGCAAGTGTTTCTACGAGGTCACGAGCGTGCGAAAACCGCCTTTTGCCTGACAATGAGCCACCTGAGACTCTCTTGTGCTTTGGTTACAATTCGATTATAGAGCTAAACTTTCGTAACTAATAGTTCGGGGCTGTCTTGCAATCTCAACCAACAAGAAAAAATATAAAAAAAAGTATTTCCGCAAATCTCACGCCGTTTGGTGCCGCACATGAGATCGGCTCTTTTGAATATTGTACTTGGTTCAGATAAGGACCTTATCAATTGAAAAAATTCCTTCACGCAAGTCCACCAATACTCTGGCATAGTCTCAGAGGCCACCGTACGTATCCGTTTCCAAATTGATTATTATCTCACGGATCTGCTACCTCGGCAGTTTCCATTTAGGACAGGTGTAATTAAATCGTTCTTTAATTATTTTTTAGTCCGGCACCACTTGCAGATATCCAGCCCTGATTTCTAGATTGTGAGTTATCGTCGTCAATTCCAATCCACATTTCATTTCTGTTAAGGCATACATGACGATGCCACGATTGGGAATTCCCCAAAAGTGCCAAGACGCTGAGGGTGTGGTTTGCATACCCGGCTCCCAGCAACTCTGGCCAACCACCTGAATGGCCCAATACCAAGAAAAATAATTGACGTGATATTTTTCACTAATAAACATCCACATATGGAGACCTAAGGCAGGTGCTGATTTTTCTTGTGTTCAACTCCGCAATTACTACGGTGGCTTCCCGGTGCCTTGCCATCATGGACAGTGGTGCACAGTCTTGGCAAATATCCTGCTAAAAGAGTGCCCGTCCGTATCTGTGCATTATTAAACTTATGAGTTATCATGGGGACCAGGCGTCCGGGGAGTCAAATAGTGCCACGTGAGTTTTTGACTAAACCCGGAATACCACACATCTGCCATTTCTTCATGCCATCTTTTTAACTTCTTATGTAATCTGATATTGAGATATAGTATCCTATCTCCTTCCTTCTTTCTTCTCGTCCTTCTTTCTTCTCCTTCTTTTTTGGCTCATTTCTTCTTTCTTAGCCCATTTCTTCTGATGCTTGTTAGGCATCTGAAACACCCACTTAGTAAAGTAATACGATGAACATCTACTCGAAATACATCTGCTTGATAAGTAATAAGTATAAGCCAATGTCAATGTGCATAGTTCATTTATGTTCCAGAATGGACAACGCAGACCCCAGATCCTACTGGCTAGTCATATTTTTCGCAGTCATGCTGGTCTTTCTAAATTTGAAACACTCCATATGGTGGTTGCAAAATTACTGATATTTTCACTCAAGGTCACAGTTGGGCACCAATTACACCAAGATCATGGTTTATTGTCCTATTACCAAGAGTACCTATGAAAGACGTCAATTGCGCATCCATGGCTTTCTTCGAATAATAGTAGTCCCAATTGCTTGATACCTCGAAGCTCATCGAACCAATCCAAGTAGGAGATACTCTGTGTTGGTGTCCTGCTGTGATCCTGTGACTGCTTTGTTGCTTTCTGTTGAGGTATTTGGTGCAAAGATGGCATTTATCATGCTTTACTACTTACCTATTTAGCTGTAAACTAGAGGTTTGGAATCGAGAGGGAGAACACCCGGAAAAGCACGGCAGCACCCAAACTGGTCGCCTTCACTCTGACTTGGTGTCTGACCCCCTGTCTTTTCTGTTCCAGCTGTTGTCAAAACCAGTTGCCTAGTCATAGGCAATGGCGTTGACAGGAATATGTGTGTTCACATCTTCCTTCCATTTTTCATAGAATTGCATGTCGATCAACATATTCCCGTCGCTGCCTTGAATCATGATAGCATCATATCCGTTTGCAACTACCCAGTCAAAACCGGGGTGAAGGACCTTTTCAAACCTCTTTACTTTCTCGACGTCCATTTCGTTTGGACACATCAACCTGTCACCCTTTATAAACTCAAGCAATGGGCCTTGAGTATCTGCAAAATAAATGAGGGCGACCGATCCCTTTTTCTTTGGTCGAATCAGATCGCTTTTTGTAACTCCTAATGCAACGAAATCTGACGGTTTTATGGTAAAGTAACTCATGTGTAACTTTTTTGAAAAAGTATGTGTAACTTTTTTTGCAGTATAAATACACAAAGGGATAGATTGGTAAGCGCACACCACGCAGATGAATTAGGAAATACAGAGGGTCTTACAACATAAATGCTGCAAAAATTCGAAATAAAGCATGACCAGCTGAAGGAGGAATGACGGCAGATCCCCTTATTGTGGAGGAGTAGAAGGTTCTTCTCATTGGTCTCACTGCCTATAAACAGTCCCACATTTTCCCATGAAATTGTTCTTTAGGCAATCGGAATGTGATGTATCTACTTAACTGATAGTTATTGAAGTGGCACCTCTGTATCTACCGATCTCAAGTAAGAATCGCATCGCCTTAGTAGTGTCGGGGTCAGATGATTCATGCTCTCTCACATGAAACACGAGGACCTACTACCATCGATACTAGATTCATTTGGGGGGTTGAAAGCCACCACTCCTTTTTAGTTCCCCAAAAGTTGAGCACTTTTTTAACTTTTGTGGCAGAGAAATACGAAATGATACATCGCTTGAACATACAGGTCAATAGAGAACTTCAATCTTGTGCTTGTAATCTATAGAGAATACTTTACATAATTACCACATAGCAACTCAATATTTCAAGCAAATGGATCCGTTTCGCCAAAAATAAACTCATCAAATTGAAGTCTTGGAGTTCAAAGTTGCTTTTAACGAGTTTTCAAGTATTTGATCCCCCAGATTTTATGCTTCTTTACGTTACTCATAGGAAACGTTTATGGACGCACTATTGTTCTTGTTGTAAGAATACTTCCAGTTCACTGATCACTGACAAGCCTACTTGGATACTGATCACTGACAAGCCTACTTGGATACTGATCACTGACACCGATATATACAGGGCCGGTTCTTTTCGTTGCCTCGTGTTTGGGTGTAAGAATGCATGCAGGTACTTGATCTAGCTTGGACCTGCAACGGGTGAAATGAACAATAATATCAACTAATCTTTATGTGGATTCTAAGGTATTTAAAAGAACAAGTGCTGAATTGGTTTTTTAGCCCTAGAGTAGTCTATCATATTTATAAAAATTTAGTGTCCGGGTAACACTTTATATTTTCATGTAGGAACATCATCAGTACACGACTTGTTGGTTTCTCGCGGTAATGGTTCCATGAGAGGTAAAAGTTCGTGTAAAGCAGCGACTTTTACCGGTGCCAACAAATATTTCATCACCGCGTGGTTTTTTATAGCTTGAAATTACTAGACTAATCTACTAACATGGACGCTCCTGACAACGAGAAATACGATAGAAGCCTCAAGCCCAACCGCAAATACTCGCAGGTGACACGCTCTTTCAATAAAGCCAAAACAAGCGTATATGAATTCGTCGAATCATCCTCAAATTGGCATAGGTTGTTTATTGGCTTATTTACGTTGGTATTTTTATGCTTATTCACATCGGTACCGTTTTTACCTCATTTCAAAAGTTCCGGTCCCAAAGTGGTAATTATACTAGCAGCAAATGAAGGAGGGGGTGTTTTAAAGTGGAAAGGACCTCAGGAATGGTCGATTGAACGGTCGTCTATTGCTAACAAGAAGAATTATGCCAAACGTCATGGCTATGGTTTGACCATCAAGGATATGACAATAAAAAAGAGATACTCACATGAGTGGAGAGAGAGCTGGGAGAAGGTCGATATTATGAAGCAAACAATGAGGCAATTTCCCGACGCCGAATGGTTTTGGTGGTTGGATTTGCATACCTACATTATGGAACCTCAAATTTCATTAGAAACTCATTTCTTGAACGATTTGAATAATGCCACTTACAGAACCTTGGATAATATCAACCCTTTGGAATTACCACTAGACTTGCCTTATGTGGACTATACCAAACCAATTGAAATGATCATCACTCAGGATTGTGGTGGATTCAACCTCGGCTCTTTCTTGATGAGAAGATCTGCTTGGTCTGAAATGTTATTAGATATCTGGTGGGATCCTGCCATGTATGAACAACTACACATGCAATGGGAGCACAAAGAGCAAGATGCATTAGAAACGTTGTATTCCACTTCTGCCTGGATCAGAGAAAGAGTGGCATTTCTACCATTAAGGAAGATTAATGCTTTTCCTCCAGGTGCATGCTCTGATAAAGCAGACGACCCTCAATACTTCTTTCACAAACACGACTTTGTCATCAATATGGCAGGGTGTGAGTACGGTAGGGACTGCTGGGGAGAAATGGAACATTATAAGGCTTTATCCAAAAAACTCCAGAGACCTTGGTACCAGTTCTGGTGAGTTCACCGCCACATATGGGGCTTCTGGCCAAAATCATTGTACAATAATAAATCATATCATGCACCATACTCTCATGCATACTTTAGGAACCTCTGAAGAATTGGCATGTACACGCCGTTCGCGATTATTTTGGAAAAGTGCCAAAAAAAAAAACTAAAAGTTATCCATTGCCTTATCATGAGTGATAACTTCTGGTTCAATGACAATGAGTATCAAAGTGGCTCCAATGGGAATCTGAACGATGGTGATGATTTTTTCAACTCTATTTTCAACGATGAGCATTCAGGTCAGGCTACGGATTCTGCTCCGCCACAACAACCAGAACAGACAATGTCTGCGGCACACACAGCAGCTTCTGGAGCTGGTCACGATGTATCAGGAATCAATCCTTCAATATTCATGAGGCAACAGCAACCTGCTGGGTCTTCCTCAGTGGATAGTCCCGGTGCTCACATGAACGCGATGAACCAGCCGCAATCTAGCGGTATTAATCACGGACAGGCGCAACAGCTGTTGGACCATAGTAAACAGGATCAATTACAGCGTATGAGGCAGCAGATTATGCAGCAGAAGATGCTCAAACAGCAGCAGAGTCAGCAGCAACAAGAGCGGCAACAACAACATCAACAGCCACATCAACAGCCACACCAACATCAGCAACCACGTCAGCAACCACAACATCAACCACAACAACAACAACAACAACAACAACTTCAACAACATCAACCACAACATCAACCACAACATCAACCACAACATCAACCTCAACATCAACCTCAACAACATCAACAACATCAGCAACATCAACAACCACACCTTCAACAGCCACACCAACAACCACAACATCACCAACAACAGAACCTCATGAACTCTCCTCAGATAAGATCTCAGGCAGGTACTCCTGGATCCATGGGTTCTGGTCCATCCCGTGTCCCTAATGGACCAGGAGTGCCGTACGGCACCCCGTCAAACACCAATATGTCTCCTGCTGAGTACAATCAACAAATATTACAGCAACAGAAACTCCAACAAAAGATACAACAAACGCAAGCACCACAGCAGACTCAACAGATACAACAACAGAGCCAGCTTGGTCAGCTTCTGGCACAGGCGCAAATACCCCCCCAGAGGCAGAACCAGTTGACACAATTGCAAGCAGAGATATTTTTGGCCACACTATACGACTTCATGAGCCGTCGTGGTACGCCAATTACAAACCCACCGGTTATTAACAACAAAAAGATCAATTTGTTCTTTTTGTACCTTTTCTCCCACAAGTTCGGAGGCCCATCACCATTGATCAAAGCAATGCAAAACCCAAACAGCGGCCAACCTTCACCCTGGAGTCAAATGGCTTTCAAACTTGGATTGTACGAAGATATAAACGATTCTGCCACAAAGGGCCAGATAGACAAAGAGCTTGGAAGTTGCTATATCAACTGCTTGATCCCATTTGAGCAACATAACAGCACCCCCGAAGGTCAGAAGGATATTCAAGATAGAAAAGTCATATTCCAGAAGCAATGCATAGCAAAAATGCAACAGCAGTTAAGTCAATCGTCTTCTAACACAATGCAACAGCAAGCACCAGCTCAACCACAACAAATACAGCAACAGGGACAGGGATCATTCAAAGGAACTCCTCAGACGATGAACCATCAGTCACCACAATCCCAAGTTCAAATGCTGCAGCACAATTCTCCCATGACAAATTCACCTATGGTGCAGCAACATATCTCACCCCAAGTGGCCAATTCTCCATACATGCAACAGACGGCACCACCAGGAATGAGCAATGGTTTGCAACCAGGCTTACAAAGTGGATTACCCATGGGAGTACGGCACAGTCCTATTATTGGTAATGAGCCAATAAACCAGAGCAGGAAAGTGAGTCGGAATAGTGCTCAATCTAATCTGAACTCTCCCGTTATAGGTAATTCCCCATACACGCAGCCTAAACAAGGTTCTAGGTCGTCCAGTGTCTTACCACGTCGGGAGTCTAATTCTCCACAAGTGGCACAACAGAACCAATTTCTGCAGGCTCAATTCCAACAATATAAGCCACAACAATCCCTGGCTAAAGCCTCAGCCCCTGCCACACCTTCTCACCCTGTTGATGCAGAACCTAACATTGTCAAGTCGTTTATTCCGAGTCAAAGAGTTCTCGAGACTCACGGTGGACTTGATATCAAGTCAATATCTGGTATAGCTGGAGAAATCGATGTTAGTAAGCCCGTGTACTTATTTGCTCCCGAATTGGGTGCCATTAACGTTGCTGCTTTGATTATGCTGTTGAAAAACAACACTATCGTGGACAATCCTGAGGTTATCAGCGCATTGAATACTTTGTTGGTGACAACATCTGACAACAACTATTCTTTTGACATTGAATACTGTTTTGAACTAATCGACGCATTATCTGATACGGGATTGAGAGTTTTGAACAAAATAGTGGGAGGAGATCATGATGAAGAGCAACAAATAGATGATGCAGATACCGCTCCCACTTATAGTCGAATCGACGACATTTTCGACCTGTATGTGGATGTTGACATTATGACTGATGAACCCGTGAAGTTCAATGTGGACTCTCTCACAGGGAAGATAGTGGACGATGATTCTGATATAGAGTTGGATGATGTCTTTTCGCCAATGGAGAAAATAGAGGATACCAGTGACGAAGCGTCTCCGCTGAATGGTGAGAAGTACCAAAAGTTTGAGTTCCTTGACTATCAGACGATTTTGAGTGAATTCACTTTTGAGAACAAAGCACATTTTAGTCAACTACAAACCAAAAGTGCCACTAACAAACAGGTGTTGTTGATAGATGAGTTGATCACCATAACTATGATTTTGAGAAATATCTCCTTCTCCAACTTTAATCGGTATAAAATTTGGGGCAATGACTTACTTAAGGAATTGATTTTCAAAATCGTCAAGTTCATCGGATTATACAGTGAAAAGTTCTTATTCCACAGAAAACGGTTATGTTTATTAAAGGATTGCTTGTTCTTGTTGTATAACATTTCACACGGGATTGAATTGAAGTCTTTGGAAGAAGCATTTTTGTCGTACACATTGGTGGCATGTTTCGGGCCAAACCTCGAAGGTTGTGACCTTGTTCCCACCGCTACAGTGGAAAAATACGGTTACATACCGTATTCCATTGACACTTTGACTAGACTATTGGTCAGAGAGCCTCATAACCGGTCTTTAATGAATGCAGTATTGACAGGAGATTTAATGGTGCCACATTCAACCTTTAGAATTTCCGAAGCCGATAGGCTGGAGACCAGAAATCTTATGTCTTTGTATTTGAAGACTGACCATATAAACGATGGAACATTATTGACTAGAAGCTTTTACCTCATGCTTAGTGTTATTCCCTTTGAAAAGAATGGAATGGAATTTTCCAAATTTGCCAATGTCAGATCCACCACCATGACACAAGCGTTGTTTGGAGCCAAGTTACTTCTCGATTTGATCAATGTGGATGATTCATACTTGAGGTACTTGCCCATGAAATGGATTCAAAATAACGACAAACTTGTGCTTATAAACTTGAACAAACTTTCATTAGCTTTAGTACCAGAGAGTACCAAAAACGAGGTTTTGGCGTTGATCGCATTGAAATGTTTGATCATTATCAACTCATTGCTCAACTACTGTGTGGTGCTACGTCAACAAGAAGACGTGCACAAGGATGTGGAAACGAAAATCAAAGAGATGGTCAGGTACAATAGATTGTACCCGGATTACGATTTATCCATCGAAAGCATGGTTAATCCCGCAATCAACAAAGATATCATCCAGGAACTTCTCCGGCAATTCGGATTGGTGAAAAAACTTGAGTCTCCCGTGTAAAATGTGCATTTCCTTCCCTTACCTTAGACATCAGATCCCCACCAACAATTATCCTGCAGAGGAAAATACATTTCCTAAAACATCTAGAGTTTCCTTGCGGGGCCTGCCAAACGTGCAAATGTACCATAATGTTGAATCTATGTAACTTTAAACTATATAAAGCAATCAAGTGTAAAAATGCAATTTTAGCCCTATTATCAACTCGCCCGCTGTAATTGGACATGATCGCCGGATGTGAGCTCTACATGGGAGCACCGCTTACATAAGCCGCGGAATCGTTTTCTCAATTTGGTAAGACTGACCATAGATAAGAATCTCTGTGCAATGCAGGAAACTATAAAAAGAGACTGAGATCACAAGGAGTTGATAGCAAAAACAATAACAAATGGCGTCTACTAAAGTTCAACTTCCTACCACTATGGTGCCCAGCGCTCCTCCAGCAGATGATCCTAAAGAAAGACTTTTACCTGGTGAACACACTCTCCCTGCAAGTTGGTGGACCAGTGAAAAGATATTTGAATTAGAAAAAAGAGCAATTTTCAATCAGAGTTGGCTATTTTGCACCCATGCCTCTAGATTTGCCAAGGCTGGGGACTACTATTCTTTTACGTTTACTGGAATCAATTTTTTCATCATCAAGTCTAAGTTTGATGGCCAACTCAAGGCTTTCCACAATGTGTGTCGTCACAGAGCATATCCTATTGTGAAGAAGGAAAAGGGAAGCTCGACCGTTTTGGGATGCAAATACCACGGATGGTCCTATAATTCCGACGGAAAGTTGACCAAGGCACCCCAATTTGACAATGTTGAAGGATTCGAGAAGGAAGAGAATTCTCTTTTCCCTATAAAGACCCATACCACGGAACAAGGCTTGGTATTTGTCAACTTTAACAGCGATGAGTCAGAAAAGTTCATTCCTTTTGAGAAGTGGTTCGACGGCTTGAACAATGAATTGAACGAGTTTGACTTTTCCGACTACGAATACCATATGTCTTATGAATTGGATGGTCAGTTTAACTGGAAAACTTTGATGGATGGCTACCAAGAGTGTTACCACTGTCCTACAGCCCACCCAGGATTGAGTACTGCTTTCAGAATGGAGACTTATAAGGTTGTTCCTAAGAACAGATATTGTCGTCATTATGCCGAAATTGTCAGAAATGAAGTGAAAGAAGACACTCCAGAACCGGATGCCGAGGGAGGATGGTTTGGTTTTGGTAAGAAACAACCGGAGCCAGCCAAACAGAAGGCCAATAAAAAGGCCAAAAAAGCCAACCCTGGTGGTGAATTTAATGGGTTATGGGTGTACTTATTCCCCACCAATGGGATCAACTGTTACTCCCCTGCTTGGTACTCTATTCGAGTTTTACCCATTTCAGCCAGCCACACTATCTTGCAGTACGACATATACACCAAGAAAGGCATTGATGATGCTACTAAGAAGGAGTTTGTGGACTTTTTACAATTGGTTGAGTTGGAAGACTTTAATTTGTGTCAATTGACACAAAAGAATTTAAACCAAGGAGTGTACTCTTCGGGATACTTGCATCCACAGAAGGAAAGAGGAGTTTTGTACTACCAAGGTTTGGTGCGTGATATGGTAAAAGAACACTTTGCCCTTGAAGAGGCAGCCGGTACTCAAATCAACCCTGCTTTCGTAGGAAAAAAGTCCACCAATAAGGACGTGCAGGAGTTGGATGAAATCTGTAACAAGTTAGAATGTGGCAGTGAGTCACCCAAGGAGCTTGACTGGTAGTGTGTAGTGTTTATTGTGAATAAGTATTTTAATGGATGAAGATTATTGCAGCCATAAATGTCGCGAATTCACGACATTTTCTTCTCGCACTTTCCTCGGGCACATGAAAAAAGTGGGGATTATTAATCTGCATCATTTATTCTTCTTCATGTCTTTTGTAGGAGGTGGCACCGACTGTTCGGTGGGCGGCAATGCCGTGGCCCAGTTCAACAAGCACACGCAACAGGACAGAAGTTTACAAAGACAAACTGCCAATCAAGGGGCGTTGAATCAAAATGCATTCAAAAGTGAAAATACCATGAATCAAAGAGACAGACAAAATTTGGACGGATTTATGAATAACCAGTCTAATTTCCAGTTTCAGCCCATGCAATATGAACTAAACCGGATCCAGCATCAAGGGCAGGTCCAACATCTGCCGCAGACCCACCAACCACAAATGAATAATTGGACCTCGGAGTTTCAAACTCACTCACCTTCACCAGTGGCGCAAAATGCAGTAATGCAATCGCAGAGTCCCAAGCAGTGGGGGGCAGAGTACCAGGCCAGACCCATGGATCTGACGGCCCCGCAACCACAGCAATTTTCCAATATGTCTATGAGAATGGGCAGCGGATATCGTCCCATGATGGGAATGAGTATGATGAATGGCATACAGCAGCAGCCCCAGATGGAAAAGCAAGAGGGGGCTATGAATCAGGAACAGCAGGTGGACTGGGATAATCAGTTCAAGCAGATCGAAGAGCTTGAACACAACGTGGAAGCACAAGATGCAGTGGAGGCGAAAGAAGGATCACCAGAGATTGAGATTGACGACAAGTACCAGGCCACGTTCCAGGAGGTGTGGGATAGCCTTAACTCAGAAGCATTGGAGAATGACTTTATAAGTCAGGAATATGAAGATTTCAAAAACACTCAAAGAACACCACTTCCGGCAGATATGTCCCAATGGGAACGGGATTTTGCCAAGTATGCTTCCACAAGAGCACATTTTGGTGACTATCAATTCGAGGAAAAGACCAACAATCAGTTTTTGGACTTGCCACGAGACCAGGATCCGTATGAAATTGGGTTGCAATTAATGGAAAATGGTGCAAAATTATCGGAAGCCGCTTTAGCATTTGAAGCCGCCATTCAACAAAATGAAGGTCATGTTGATGCTTGGTTGAAATTGGGAGAAGTTCAAACCCAAAACGAAAAGGAAATTGCTGGTATCTCAGCCCTTGAAAAGTGTTTAGAACTTCATCCAGAGAATTCTCAAGCTTTAATGACTTTAGCTATATCTTACATTAATGAGGGTTATGACAATGCTGCATTTGCTACATTAGAGAGATGGATCTCTACCAAATACCCCCAATTGGCTGAACAAGCCAGACAAGAAAATCCAAGGATATCTGATGAAGATAGATACTCTTTAAACAAAAGAGTTAGTGAGCTATTTTTAAAGGCTGCCCAATTATCACCGGATCATGCCAGTATGGATGCCGATGTTCAATTAGGGTTGGGGGTTTTATTCTATGCCAATGAAGATTTCGATAAGACTATTGACTGTTTTAAATCTGCATTGAGTATCAAACCAAATGATCCAGTTTTATGGAATCGGTTGGGGGCTTCTTTAGCTAATTCCAATAGGTCTGAGGAAGCAGTTGATGCTTACTTCAAGGCTCTTGAGTTAAAACCAACGTTCGTCAGAGCCAGATATAATTTGGGGGTTTCATGTATAAATATTGGATGCTACAAAGAAGCAGCAGAGCATTTATTGAGTGGTTTGCTGATGCACCAAGTTGAAGGACAAGAAAATAATGTGAGTTTATCGCAAAACCAGTCCACCGCTTTAACAGAAACATTAAAAAGAGCATTCATCGCTATGGAAAGAAGAGATTTGCTCGAGTTGGTGAAGCCAGGTATGGATTTGACACCTTTCCGAGGAGAGTTTACTTTCTGAAGGAGTTCTTCGAGTTCTTTGAGTTCTTCAGAGTTCTTCGGGTATTCAGGAGTTTTACGAAATCTGTATACATAGTATATATTCCAAAAACAATAACGAATCGGTTTATAATAATCCCAACTTCTCCATTCTAACGTGGACTGCATTCCTGTGCGCTTCCAATCCTTCAACAGCCGCAATCGTCATGACAGCCTTACCTATACTTTTCAACCCTTCTTCTGTCACCTCTTGAGATGTGATGAATTTTTGGAATGTGGCGGTATTAACCCCAGAATACTGTCTGGCATAACCATATGTAGGCAAGGTGTGATTGGTACCACTGGAATAATCACCACACGATTCCGGTGATAATTTACCCACGAAAACAGATCCTGCATTCTCAATTGAATCGGGAACATAGCTAGAAGCATTCTCTATTTGCAAAATCAAATGTTCAGGAGCATATTCGTTAGACAATTTGAAAGCTTCTTCATAAGATCCCACCAATAAGGTGTAGGAGTGCGCCAAACATTTGGCCACAATTTCCTTTCTTGGTAACACCTCAGCTTGTCTCTTAACTGCTTCTTCAATGGATGCAAGTTCGTTTTCTGACAAATCTACTCCAAGTAAAATAACTTGAGAGTCCACTCCATGTTCGGCTTGCGACAACAAATCACTGGCAACAAAGTCAGGATCGGCCTTACTATCGGCGATCACCAAAACCTCTGAAGGTCCTGCAGGCATATCAATAGAACATAAAGCCTGTGTATCATTTTGCACGTACATTTTTGCAGCCGTGACAAATTGATTACCCGGACCCAAGATTTTATCACATTTAATGACAGAATCGGTTCCGTAAGCCATGGCGGTGACGGCCTGAGCTCCACCAGCCATTAAAATGCACTTGGCATTCAATTTGTGAGCCACATACACCACTTCGGGGGTCAATTTGCCAGTAGCACGAGCTGGAGGTGAAGCAAGAACAATATTCTTACATCCAGCTACCTTGGCCGGTACACCAAGCATCATTGCAGTAGATGGCAACACAGCAGTACCACCGGGGACGTATAAGCCCACGTTTTCGATTGGTTTAGCGAATCTTGAGCAGATAACCCCAGGGCATGTTTCTACACTCATTATCTCTTCTTTTGGAAGTTGAGCTGCATGAAACTTTTCAATGTTTTTCATGGACAAGTCAATAGCGTCTTTCATTTCTTCAGAGATGTCCATTAATTCAGGAGCGAACGGAGCGTTTAACACAGGTGTTTGCAACTTGACACCATCGAATTTTTCAGTCAATTCAAGTAAGGCTTTATCACCATTCTTTTGAACGTTTTGAATGATAGGTAACACCAATTTCATGATATCTGAAGTCTTCTGGTTGGGCCTAGTAAGGGCTTTAGCAATTTGTTGTTTGGAAGCAGTTTTGGCGTTGATGGTGGTCAATTTATAGTCTTCTTGCTTCTCTGGCTTCTTTGGCTCCTTTGGTGCTTCTTGCTCCTTTTCTTCTTCTTGCTCCTTCACCTCCTTCTTCAAGTACCCAGGTTTGGCATCTCCCTTGCGTCTAGTAACCTTCAAATCTTTGATATCCAAGTTCTTTTCGATTTCAGACAAACTGACACCGTGCTTGACACACCAAGTCATGACAAAGTACAACAAATCAGCAGCTTCCCAGGCAATTTCGTCCTTATCGTTGGAGTTTTTTGCATCAATCAATTCGTCCAATTCTTCTTTCATTTTGGCAATCAACAACTCTTCGTCGTCGAACAACCTCTTAGTGTAGGACCCTTCTGGAGCATTGGCCTTCCTGTTGAACAAGGTTTTGTTCAATCTCGATAACCCTTGTCCGGAGGCAGTTCCATATAACCCCTTATCGTTGAAACAAGTGTAGTTTTTACTTCTGTGGCAGAACCCAGTTCCATCCTTCTGTTCCACCACAAATTTCACAACATCCGAGTCACAATCCTTACTGATACTTACCACCTTCTGTGTGGCCCCACTGGTTTTACCCTTGTACCACAATTCGTCTCTACGCTTACGAGATTGGTAAACTCCTTCTCCTGTAGCGATCGATTCAACAATAGATTCAGCAGAAGAATACACCACTCCCAACGCAGTGTATGCTGGTGCCGACGACGTGATCAAGGTGGTGTAGAGCCCGTCCGATCTGTCCGTGGTCAAAGTGCTGGTGAACACCTTACCTATAGAGATCTTATCTTTTTCGGCATTTTTCACAGTAAGATTTTTAGTTGGAATAATCGGAACATAACCGGCCCTGGCCAACTTGACGGCACTCGTCTCATCCACAGTTTGGTTTATGTACACAGTTCTGTTCTCATCCTGGGAGATCTTTTTCAAATCGGTAACTTGGTCAGCAAGCACGAATGAACTGTCAAGATCCAAATACAGTTCTGGGTTACTGGTGCTGATACCAAATCTATAACTGGGTAATTTGGCATCTTTGATCAATTCATCGACTTGGGACTCGCTAATAAATAATGTATGAACACCCACGTTCAATAATTCCACTGTCTGGTCCACGGAAATCGTACAAGACGTAGCATCCACGAAAACATCGACACTTTCGGGAAACGAAGATAAGAAGAATTTCGACACTTTGAGTGCTTCAAATGGAACCAAGACCTGGCCAACAACAGCGAACTCGCTTATTGAAGGGGATGAGGCGGAATCTGTTTGTGGTAACACAGGAAACGACATTTAGCCTTAGGGGTTTATGAGACTCTGGAGGATAACTGAAAAATTTTGAGACTAACAAAGTATTGAGTCATCGCACTGAATCATTTGACTGCAAAATGGGCCCACATAGAATATTGTGTTAAAATAATGGGTTGAATATTGTGATGAACGTTTGAGAAGAGGTTTATGTGTATTTGTAAATTAGTGGTCTTTATAGATGTATGCTTTTAGTTCTGTGCCTTTTGCTCCCGATTCAAGCCATTGAAAACGATTAACAGGCTCAGAAAGGTACACTCAGAGTTTAGACACAGGCTCATCCTCGTCTTCCTCTCCGTTAAGCACGTCATACACAGCCATCTCAAATTTACAGTACCCAAGAAAAGAATCAGGATCGGCCATCGGCAATACCTGAGATGCCCACATACCTGCAACCTTGTTCTCGTAATCAAGCCAGAAGTACAAATTTGCTAACCCGCTCCAGTAAAGTGTACCGACCGGCCGGCCAGTTGCTGCTTCTTCTTGAGTAATAGCCATTCCTCCTAATGTAAAGCCATCAGGAATAATTGGAATACCGGGAATATCAAACTTAACCGTGACCCCAGGAGGTAAATGGTTCTTCAATGCATAAATGGCCAAATCTTGTGAAAGAACTCGGGTGTCAGTATCAGGAGAATAACCATAATTGAGCCACACTCTCAAAAGTTTGAGGTAATCAATAACGTTCCCAAAACACCCTGATCCTCCCATATCCACTGGAGGATCCGGATGTGCTCCTTGAGGATAGAAAACCAACTCCCCCTTTCGAGTTCTCCGATGTAATCTAACCAAGTTTCTTGTGTCTTTGACGTGAAATGTGCACGAGGTCATCCCTACTGGATCAAACAACTCTTGTTTAAGAAAAGCTCCCAAACTTTTGCCGGAAACCGCTTCCACTATCTGCCCAAGCCAATCTATGCTGTGCCCATACAGGAATTCTTGTCCCGGCTCCGATATTAAGGGCATCTTATCGGTTGTAAATAACTGCTTACTGGGATTACCTGCGTGAATATGGGGATTCTTTAAACTAGCAAGTAAACGGTACTCTTGATTTAAAAATGGGTACGACATGCCGGCTGTCATCGTCAATAGGTGGCGGATTGTCACCTTGACCCCTGGTTTTCGAGGTGGCACCAAAAACTCTCCCGTGTTTTTGTCCACTGTGCCTTTGTCTACAATGTAGATATCGTCGATTTCAGCAACATATTTTCTGGCTTCATCTTCCAACCCGATCTTTTTCTGCTCAAAAAGCTTCAATATAGCAAATGCCGTCATGGCTTTGGTTAGCGAGAAGTATGCAAACACACTTTGGTCGTTGATCGGAGTTTGTGTTCTCAAGTCTAGCACACCATTGCACTTGAAATAGACGGTTTTTTTGTCGGTAGTCAAGCCCACTGCCACAGCTGGCACTTTGTAACCTTTTGTAGTACTGTTTACGATCTTATCGACCTTTTTCCCGATGGACTCGAGGTGGTTTTGTAACATAGTTTTATTTGCTAATTTCACACTATTTTGGTATACTAATTAATGAGGAGGCATGTGATGATTGTTGGGGTAGGGTAAGAGGAAAATATAAAATGCGAATAAATGTGAAGTCAGATAAATAGAGACAAAGAGAATGCATAGAGATGAAAGCAGATAAGACAGGTAAATAGGTACAGTGATAAGAGGTACGGCTTATCATGCGAGGTGTTACGGCCACAACTTGAGTACCGGAATCGGAAATCCTTCAGCTTGCGGTTTAGTGGTGTAGCGGCTATCACGTTTCGTTTACAGGTGTTTTCTTAACGCAGTAAGTACCGAAAAGGCCCCGAGTTCGATCCTCGGCTAGATCAAGCTTTTTTTGCGACCATAAATAACCGAGGTATATAGAAGCCAGTGATCATAACTATTGAGCATTCATTGAGTAGAGTATGAGTTCGTGCATTGACGGTACTACGCTCCGGCGTCAACGGAGAACCGAAATGCACTACAAAACTTCCTGAGAATTTTGATGAAAAGAAGCTTGATTTGGGAGTCCTTAGATGATTGTTGTAAAAGGATAGGAAACAAAATAGCTACTTTTATTCCTTGGTATCTCTCACTATTTTTATGTAATTAGAAATTCGCAACGGTCTAAATAGAGCCACTAAACAGTCTACCACGATGTAAAATCAAAGTCCTAAAATTTCAAGGCTGTCAGGGTTGCAAAGTGCAAAACTGCGAAACCAAACGCCTAAAGCTTGGTACCGGTCACAAAGGACGTACCCTGCTCGATAGATGACTTCAAGCCTGCCAATGCCACGCCGATCAACTCCTTCTCCTTATCATTGATTTTCAAGTCTTCAAATGGATTCAAAATCGACTCCACCGCTCCATTTCTTAACCCTACAGGCACCGAAAAAAATTCCACGCTATCCAAGTATTTCTGACTCAATTCCTGGCCCTTTGGCGAAGCAGGCAAGTATATATAAGCAGAATCGTTGATGTACATGGAATTCCCGGTCGAGGAGTAGAAAGAACTGATGATATTTTCAGCAAATCTATAACCCGCATACGCCATAGATAAAGTAGCAGACCCTGCACCGTTTTTGGCCTGCACCACTTCGTCTCCGCCGAATTGCACTCTATTGACAAAACTCTTGTATTCTGCGTCTGACAATTTCGAAACCTTTTCCGAAATCGAACCAGTGATATTGACTAATGGAACAATTGTGTCCCCCGAATGACCTCCAATGACGGAAATTCTGCCTTTAATTGCCTCTGGTTTTTCGTCAATCAACTCTCCCAAGAACGTCTCGGCTCTAACAGAATCCAAGGTGGTGACACCAAATAACTTGCTAGGGTCGAATACGCTCAATTTCTTCAACACCTCTGCCGCAATGGGAACTGTAGCATTAACGGGATTGGAAATAATCAAAATCGATGCCTTGGGACACGTCAATCCGATGTTTTTCACCAAGTCTCGGATGATAGAGGCATTGATGTTGAACAAATCGGCTCTGGTCATACCAGGTTTTCTGGGAACGCCTGCAGGTATAACCACCAAATCCGAGCCCTCCAAGGCCTGTTTGATGGCCAGTTGGTCGGCTTTGTCTTTAGGTTGAAAACTGCTGATTTTAGCACTGGTATTAATGTGACTCAAATCAGCTGCCACCCCATGGGCGTTGACTATATCGAAAAGGGCCAACTCATCTACTCTGTTATTCAATTTCAAAAGCAACGATAAAGGTTGACCGATTCCGCCGGCTGCTCCACAAACAGTGACTTTCATGGTTGGTTATCTTAAAAAATGGACGTTAAAAGAGGAGGAATATAAACTCATATGACTTTGCTGCATTTGTGGAGCGAAAGGTGCCGACATTGCGACACTTAAGACACCCACGACACCCACGACACCACGACATTATACCCTGTTTGTCGTGGAGCGCCAATCGCACTACTCACCACACGCCAACTTGCCTAAGAATAAACATTTATCTACGTCTTCCATATTCGCCACAATGAAAACGTCAGGCTTCTTAATGGGATTCATCATGCTTACGGCAATCAAGGGGTTCAAGTGCGATGTGGATGATTTAGCCCGGTTTGATTTCTCCAAAATAAAAGGAGTGTATTCTGTGTCTCAATCAAAAGATACACCACCATCTAAAACAGAATTGGTTTGGAATATAGGTATTTGTGAACCCATAAAAGAAGTGGAAGAGTGCAAAGATTACGATTTATGTGGCTTGACCAAAATCACCTTGGATGAGAAGAAGTACGTTTCGGAAATCATCACAACTGATGGAAAAAATGTCAAGTACAAAGCGTTCAAGAATAGTGGAAAGAACAACGATGAAAACGGAGTGATTGTAACATACGACACCTTTAAATGGGGGGCCAACGATGTATCTGCAGAGGTGCGGTTTATTTGTGCTAAACAAGAATCGGCCAAAACGGAATCAGATCTGGATAAGCTGAAGGATAAGTTGAAATTGGACAGCTGGGATGGCAAGAAATTGAAATTATCCATGGTCACTAAGGCCGGATGTGCCACTGACAAACTGAACAAGCACGATAAAGTCGACACAGGTGAGAGCTGGGGATGGTTCACATGGATATTCATTTTTTTTGTACTCTTTTTGAGTATCTACATTATTGGAGGTGCCTGGTTCCAGTATAATAGAGGAAACTCAATTGATTTCCAAACCGCTTTAAAAGAAGTGGTTGAAAACTTTGTTGATGTCGTGAAAGGCTTGCCAATTTTTGTGAAGGAGATAATTGAGAAATTCACCGGCAATTCCAACAGAGGTGAGTACAGTGCTGTGTAATAGATATTCTGTAAATTGTTCTACTCTACAAAACACTTTCAAAAACTTTGCGACAAAAAAAATTACTCATGTTCATCACCGATAAGGTAAAAGCCATTGAAAACGGCAAGTTCGTGTCGTTCGAGTTCTTCCCTCCCAAAACAGATGCCGGGTTTACCAATCTTTTGGCTCGGTTGGCCCGAATGAAGGCGTTAAGTCCATTATTTATCACCATTACTTGGGGTGCCGGCGGATCAACAAATGAAAAGTCTCTTCAACTTGCGTCCATTTGCCAGAAACAGTTGGGAATCACCACGGTTTTGCACTTGACGTGCACAAACACAAACAAGGAGATTATCGACAGTGCCTTGGAACAAGCCAAAAAGAATGGAATTCGGAATATTTTGGCTCTTCGAGGAGATCCTCCTCGAACCGAAGAGTACTGGACTCCCAACTGTGATTTCAGTAATGCAGTGGACTTGGTGAAATATATCAAACAAAAGCACCAAGACTTCTTCTGTATTGGTGTGGCCGGATATCCTGAAGGACATGTGGATGGTTCTGACAACTCCAATCAGAACCCCGAGAAAGACATTCCATTTTTGCTCGAGAAGGTTAAAGCCGGAGCTGAATTTATCATTACCCAGTTATTTTATGACGTTGAAAAATTCGTTCACTACACGGAATTGTTGAACAAGCACCCAGAATTGAAACAAGTGACGCTTATACCGGGACTTTTGCCCATTAGTACCTTCAATAGTTTTAATAAGGCCACCAAATTGTCGCATGCGTCTATTCCACAAGAAATGTACGACCGGGTGGCCCAGTTCAAGAGCAATGATGATGAGGTCAAGCTCAAGGGAATAGAAATCATCAATGAAATCATCGAACAGATTTCTCAAAGGACTAACGTCAAAGGGTTCCATTTCTACACTTTGAATTTGGAAAAAGCAGTTGCTTCAATTGTGGAAGAATCGGACCGGTTATGCATTGAGTTCATGGAAGACGAGGATGTGGTAATAGAGGACGATGCAGAGGATATGGTGGTGGATACGGCGTTCAAAAGAAGAAGATCGTCGGTGGTAGAAGCTCCTGAAAAACTCACAAACACCAGGTCTTTAATTGATATAAGTAAAGGAAGAGGCCAATTAGGAAAGGACGCCAATTGGGATGATTTCCCTAATGGACGGTTTGGAAACTCGAATTCTCCTGCGTATGGGGAAATCGATGGATATGGACCAAATTTGAAAGTAGATTCTCCAGCGAAGGCCGTAGGATTATGGAGAAGTCCGGAATCCACTCTTGATTTGGCTCGGGTGTTCATTGACTACCTTTCCAACAAGATCCCCCAATTGCCGTGGATTGACACGCCGTTAGAAATCGAAACTACCATGATCCAGGAACAATTATTTGAATTGAATTTAAGAGGCTGGTTTTCCACTGCTTCTCAACCGGCCACAAATTCGTGTCCTTCAGATGATAAGATATTTGGATGGGGACCTTCCAATGGATTTGTGTATCAAAAGGCATTTGTGGAATTATTTGTGCCCAAAAGTGATTGGGATGGAAAGATATATCCGGCCTTAAACAGTCAATTTGATGATCAGACCATCACTTATTATTTGGGAGACAGTAAAGGAAACATCACAACGAATTTGGCCAATTATCAGGGCAAGACTGCAGTTACTTGGGGAGTGTTTCCTTCGAAAGAGATTCTTCAGCCAACCTTGATCGATTTTGATTCGTTTAAAGCGTGGAATGAAGAAGCGTTCTTGTTATGGTTGGAGTGGGCTAGGTGTTACAAAAGGGCCACAAACACTTATAAGTTCTTGAACTTCATTTATGAGAACTACTATTTGGTGAGTTTGATACATCATGATTTCACCAATGAGAACGGGTTATGGGATTCGTTGATAAGTATTGAATAGCAACTAAACCCGAAGCTATAGCCGTGAGAACTATCAGCCAGAGGACGGGTATAACTGAAAAGCTGCTAATTGACAGTTGCAGTTATCTCATGAATACAAGCAACGGACAAACTAGTCTTTTAAAGACTGTTTTCTTTCTTTGTGAACTTAGTCGTTTCTCTTGTGAACTAAGTCTCTTTCCTTTTGTGACCTCTAATCTACAGCTCTTAACTGGCGTACACCCTACTCCCGACTCAAAATCTCTATGGATTTCTCCATTAAATTCCCATTCAACACCTTCACCAACTCCGAATTGGCATCCACTCCAAGATACAAACACTGAGTTCTGGTCAAAAATAACGCCCCGTTCCGCACCATCGTCCCCTTCTTCACAACAAGCTTCCCTCCCAACTTTATTGGAATTGGAGTGTCGCTGCCTGTTCTCAAAAATGCCAACTGTTCATTATGTTCATAAGCAAAGCAGTAGTTATCGAAATTGTCCTTTAGCGTCAACTTGAACACGCTTGTCACGTGCACCAGCGGTACCGAATCCGTCGTGTCGTCACTGGTATCAATTTCTCGAATTATATGGTTGGCTTTGTTTAATCTATCCACCCCCACCTCGTTAGGGTCTTTGAATTGTTTCCATTCTTCCAACTTTGTGATTTTTGACTTTGTGATATCGTCTATGTGGATCACGTGGAATGTGACATCTGTGGGTAATACCGACACGTTGGTGTCAGGTCTGTACGAGTTAGTGGTCATTTGAGACGTGAGTATTTTTGAGGTTTTTACTTTATCTTCATCTTTATTTGGCTTATTGAGGTTCATTTGCGCCATGTCGTTATTTGTGGGCGAGGACGATGAGGCTCTGAGACACGACCTACGAGAGCCAGTGACAGTGCCACAAACACCACAACAAGACCCAGAGGAACAGTTCCAAGTGGACCTCCCTGAAAAAATCAAACTTAACCTTCCCTTGCGGTACCAGCGTGAAATCGTCCATGATCTCCTCAATAGAGACGGGCTCTTGATCTTGGGAAGAGGCTTGGGCTGGGAATTGATCGTCTCCAACATCTTGTATATCTCGAATTTGTCTAACAAGAAAGATGGGTTACTAAACCCACCTGCTAATCGAAAGAGCTTATTATTGGTGTTGCGGGCCAACGACGTGGAAAACCACAAGATATCCCAGGAGTTGGCGGAGTTGGGCACTGACATGACGGTTATAGGCGGAGACGCCATCAGTGTGGACAAAAGGAAACGGATCTATGAGGCTGGAGGCATTATTTCCATCACTTCTCGAATCTTGGTGGTGGACTTGTTATCGGAGGTGCTAACTCCTCCAGAAATCAACGGGGTGTTTATTTTGCACGCCGAAAGGATTAGGGAGACGTCAAACGAGTCATTTATAGTGAATTTGTACCGAGATCTGAACGATTGGGGCTTTATCAAAGCTTTTAGTGATGTGCCGGAAAGTTTCACTGGTTTTACTCCTTTAAGTACCCGGCTCCGGAACTTGAAACTTTCCACAGCGTTGCTTTGGCCCCGGTTTCACGTGGATATCATCGAATCCTTGAGCTTCAGAAATAAAAAGTACCATGCTGACTTAAAAACAGTGCAGGAGATCAACCTTCAACTTTCGTATAAAATGACCCGGATTCAGTCCGCCATTTTGACATGCATAGAACAGTGTCTAAAGGAATTGATACGACACTGTCCTTCTTTGGCTTCTGATTACTGGGACGTGGAAAATTTGTACGATGAGGATTTCATCCAGAGAATACGACTTTCTTTGGACTCCCAATGGCATAGGTTGACCCAGACACCAAAGCAATTGGTATTTGATCTTGGGTTTTTGAAAGGCTTATTGTTCTCTTTGTTAACCAGAGACTCGTTGTCGTTTTATCAGATTGTGCAGAATGCTGTGGATAACAATTTGAAGCAGTCCACGAATTCTTCGGGCACCATGAATTTGACGTCTATGAGCCCGTGGTTGAACTCTGACGTGGCCCCCACAATCACCTCGTTTGCTAGAGAAAGATCTCTTGGGTTGGTGTCGTTTACAGAAGGAGACCGTGTGGTACAGGAATATAATCTTGAACCACTTCCGAAATGGCAAGAATTAGAGACTCTTTTGACCGAAATTGGACCGGGAACAAGAGTGTTGATCATGGCAGAAGACCGGGAGGTGGTAGAGCAATTAGAGTATCTTTGTCAGAGGTTCGTTTTGAATGGACTGTTTGACACCAGAGGGTACATGGTGTCGAAATTAAGAGGGTATTTAATGTGGAAAAAGTTGAGCAAATTGAAGAGACAATTCAGTAATGAGATCAATAGTGAGGAACAAGAAGAGATCAGTGTGTCCAAGACATTCAAGAGAAGTCGAGAAGTGAATAGTATTCGCCGAAGAACGAGAGGAGCTGTTTCTGTTGCTAATGTGAATAGGCTTTACTCTTCTGATGATCAAGGGAGGAATCCAGAATCGGCAGAAGTGGATGTTGAGATTGTGGAGAGGCTAGAGCAGTCCGTGCAGTCGCAGGGGGTTGGGATCGTGGAACAGGCCCCAGAACAGGCTGTGAAAGGGGCCGTGGATCCAAAGGTCAAACAGGAAGAGGACGACGTGATAATCACCAAGGAATCCCATCACACTATCCGAGTCCTTTCTTTTGACAGCAAAACCGACGACACCATCCTCAATGAGTTTGAACCCACACATATCATTTTCTACGAGCCCAACCTTCAGTTTATTCGACGGGTGGAGAACTACCAGGCAATCCACAAGGATTACCCGGCCAAGGTCCATTTGATGTACTACGGAACATCGGCTGAAGAACAAAGGTCTTTAGCACATATAAAAAAGGAAAAGGAAGCGTTCACAAAATTGATCCGGGAAAAAGCCAATTTGAGTAAGCATTTCGAAACCAAAGAAGACTCCAGTTTCACTATCACCAAGAAGCATGTAATCAATACTCGGATTGCTGGAGGCCAGCAGTTCCAAACAGAAGACGACGAGTTTCGAGTCATTGTGGATGTGCGAGAGTTCAATTCTTCATTACCGAATCTTCTTTATAGAGTGGGTACAAAAGTGATTCCATGTATGTTGACTATTGGAGATTACATTCTAACCCCTAAGATATGCGTTGAAAGAAAGGCCATCCCTGATTTGATTCAATCACTCCGGAGTGGAAGATTATATAATCAATGTGAGCAGATGTTTCGACATTATGACATTCCTGTGTTGTTAATAGAGTTTGACGAAGACAAGTCGTTTTCATTCGAACCGTTCAACGAGTCCCGAAACCGAACCGGGGGGACCAGTGCTCCTTCCAGCAAGTTGATTCAAGATGATATTCAGAATAAGCTTACGATGTTGTTGGTGTCATATCCCAAATTAAAAGTTGTATGGTCTTCTTCGCCATATCAAACAGCACAGATATTTTTGGAGCTAAAGTCAGGTGAAGAAGCTCCAGATATCACCCAGGCAATTAACAAAGGATTGAAGGCCAATGAAATGCCTTCATTATACAACGAATCTGCTATTGATTTAGTGCAAACGATTCCTGGAATCAATAATTCCAACTATATCCGGGTAATCCACAAGGTGAAGAACGTAGAGCAGCTAGTGCAGCTCTCTAAAACCGAGCTAGTGGAGCTTATTGGAGAAGAGAACGGGAATCGGGCTTACAATTTTATCAATCGGTTATTGAAGCCGGAGTAGTGGGGGAAACGATGGGAGCACTACACATGCTGCCGGTAGTGTTATTTTGTAAAATATCAAAATCATTAACATCCATAAATGCATCTACTCTTTTTGCAGTCAGTTCATCTCGATTCGCGCTTTTGTTTACCAAAATATAAAAGCCTAAAGGGTCTGTGATACCTTTATAAATCTTAGCATTATTAGCATTTCGTTGTCACTTATTTCATTGACCACATCTTTTGTCATTTTTCCCTTATTTGGCATATCATCTGCATAGTCATTTGTTCTTTTATTTCGGTTTAATGGTCTTTCGGTGTTTTTCGTGTCATCTAATCTCATTCATTTAATTTCATTTGTTTCATTCTTCTCCATGCAAAGAAACAGAACTCGCAACATCAGTACCGCCCAGCCGGCGCGGCTCAAAGACTTGGAGTTCAAGTTCTTGTACTTCAAATTGCAAACCCTCATCAACAAACGAGTGCAGATCACCCTCAAATACGATCAGTTGAAACAACCAGAGATCAATTTGACCTTGGTCAAACCTCTTGCTCTTAAGGTCATAGAGCTAGCCAACAACAACACGTTGTACTACAAGATCTGGGGAGGCATCAGCGGAAATCTGGCGGATTTTAGGTTGATGGTGGAGAATAAAATTTCAATTATGGTGATCTACATCTTAATGCTTCTTCGATACGAATATTTGATCCAGAGTCAAACCAACTTGATCATTCACGACTTGTTGATGACCAAGGCCAACATATGTGAATTGCTTGCCATTAGAGCCTTGAGGGAGTTTAAAGCTGTCAGTAGGGTCAAGTTATTGTTTATAAACCCATTAAAGCAATTCAATACGCTCGAGCTTTGCATTTTGACCAAGTCCAAGAGATTCTTATCCCAACCAATCATGGTTCAGACCCTCGATAAGTTCTACAATGGACTGTTGATAATCCAAAATACTGGAAAGGTTGATGATGAGGAAACATCGTTATTGAAGGAGAATATCACCAACTACAAATATCAAAAAGTGACCTTGACCAAAATCAACACCAGATCGGTGATAGTGCCAAAATATCAGTCGCTAGTAATCAACATGAAGAACTTGATCATCACGATCATCCACATCATGATTATTTTAAACCAGCATAAGACTTTTGTTCCCAATAATTTTCTAGAGGTGATATTCTATGTGGCAGGAATGAACCTTACGTACGAGTTTTGTATCAAATGTTATTACATCAACCACAAGTTCTTGAAAAAGATCCTATGGTTCTACTTGGACTTTACGTTGATATGCTTGATTAACCTCAATTTGGTGTTGAAGATCCTGTGCATCATGAACAAAATCGAGGTGTCGTTTTACTACCAGATCTTCAGTTTGATGTCGATTTTGTTGTTTCCCAGAAACCTCTCAATATTCAACAACTACAGGTTTTTCAACTTGATCATATTGGGATTCAAGAAAATGATTTGGAATATGGCAGGAATGTTCTGTTTATTTCTATCGTTGATTGTTGGTTTTTATATCAGTTTCATCTCGTTGAATCTTAATAGATCCAATTTAGAGATTGCATTCGATCTCCTTCAAATATTCTTTGGGTTTACACCGGCTGTATGGACCAACTGGAACACTTATGGAGCAATAGGGAAGATTATTCAGATCTCATATCTTTTCCTAAGTCAATTCATTATATCCACCATTTTGGCCATTGTGTTATCCGAAGTGTTTTCCGAAGTGTCTAGCAACATCCAGGAAGACTTCCAATACTTTAAAGCCGTCAATTTGGTGATTTATTTCAAAAGCTCCATGATCTTCACTGATAAGATGGGGTTTGTTATTAAATTCCCAATATTGCTTATCATTTTCGTTTACGAGTTGTGTATATCCAAATTTTTCAGTGGTTCTAAACAGAAGGATAAAAACTTCACGTTCCTTAATAAAGAGCAGCATTACTATGGTGATAATGAGCTAGCCAGCATGGATGATGCACACGACGAGTCAGATGTGAGTCTTTTGATCAAATCCAGAAAGACTTCTGCTGCAACCAATCATCCTGCCAACAACATATTCAATCCAACTCATCCAGCTGCGGGACGTCGATATAGTCAAGTTGAGCATATAAATGCCAATTCCCAATTCTACAGTGCTAATGGGCCAGGAACACCCACAGTGGGACCTCAAGTATCGCAAGCATTCCCCACAGCAGTTCCAACCCCAGGGGGATTAGGGACGAATTTCAACATGCTGGAAACACCAGGACTAGTTCCGTTTAAATCCATTTCCACTTTGGGTAACTTCAAAAGTGCATCGACGGATTCTTTATTTATTGACGATTTATTATCGAAGAAGTATGGCATGTCGTCTGTGGAAGTGAACAAGAGAAGTGCCAAACACGACATTGATACCAGTGCCATATTGGCTAAGTTGAGCAAACTCGAAGAAAAACTCGACCGGCTCGAGAAATACGACGAGACGAACATTGTAAATATAAACCAGTCAATTTTGGATGATGTGGATAACAATTCTGTGAATTTGTATAATATTCGAGAGACGTCTTTTGATGGTACACTGATTGATTCAGAGTATGCGATGGAGGATACGTTAAGTGGGTCTGAGCACTCTGACGATACTTTTTAGAAAGGTGGGAGGAAAGAAGTCTAAGGCGAAGAATGTGAAAGAGAAGAAGTCAAAGAAAGTGAAAAGTGGGGGTAAGTATGAAAAGTTAAAATAAGTCAATGAAAAGAAATTTGAAAAACGATAAAAAAACACTTTACAAATTTGAGGCCGAATGGAACCTCACGAACACTCACACATGCCGCAAAAAGAAAACACAAATTCTACAAGCACAGGAGTAAAACGGAACAAACACCCGACCCACTCACCGCTTACGCATTATTAATTTATTTGCAGCCAAACATGACCTAACCCGATCGGACCCCGCCTATGTATTCCACATCTCTTACAATTAATCGTGCTTTGATTGGTTCTCGACTAGGTTAAAAGTTCCGCGCGTTGAAAAGAAACGTCAAATTTTTTCAGTCTCATCTTGTGAAACATTGATCAAAATAGATACTTTGTTTTCAGGTTGGACGATAAATACCCATAGGTCCCTCAATTACAACGTATACTTTTACAGCACATCGCCGCTCCTGTCTATAAAAACTTATTAAAGATACAAATATTAGCGTTTTTCTCGTTATTACCTTGCATTTTAATCGACAAACATGAATGATATTAATACTACGATCGAATTAAGAATAGGCGGAAGAAAATCACAGTTGGCAGTGGCCCAGAGTGAGATCGTCAAAGAACTCATTGAGCAGAAGTTTCCCCAGATCAACTGCAGTATATTGGCATTGAATACCTTGGGAGACGAACGTTTAGATAAAGCTTTGTACACTTTTGGTGGAAAATCCGTTTGGACCAAGGAATTAGAAGTGTTACTTTTGGACGATGTCAGGGAATTCAAGCAGATTGATTTGGTGGTGCATTCGTTGAAAGATTTGCCTACCCACTTACCCGACGAATTTATTTTGGGTTGTATTACCGAAAGGGAAGATCCCAGAGATGCATTAATCATGAAAACCGGCAGTCCTTACAAGGAATTGTCGGATTTGCCTGATGGATCTGTTGTTGGAACCTCGTCTATCAGAAGATCAGCGCAGTTACTCAGGCACTATCCTAAACTAAAATTCGAAAGTGTTCGAGGTAATGTACAAACTAGAATGGACAAACTTGACAATGGAGAGCAATATGAATGTATTATATTGGCCGCCGCAGGGTTACACCGGACCGGGTACCAGCATAAAATCACGAAATATTTGAACGAAGACGAAATGTACTATTCAGTGGGCCAAGGATCTTTGGGGATTGAAATCAGAGCAGATAATCATAAGCTACACAATTTATTAAAACAAATAGAGCATATTCCATCAGCATACAGATGTTTGGCGGAAAGAGCATTAATGAGACATTTAGAGGGGGGATGTTCTGTGCCTTTGGGAGTGCAGACTGAGTTTAACGAGGAGACAAAGGAGTTGTTATTAAAGGCCCTCATTGTGAGTACTGATGGAACTCAGTGTGTGGAAAGTGAAAAGAGGAAGAAAGTAACCAGTAAAAAAGACTGCGAGGACTTGGGAGTGGAAGTGGGGGACATGTTGATTGCCAAGGGAGGAAAGGCTATATTAGACGCTATCGACTACCTACGGATCAACCAGAGACCCGAGGAGAGGACATTTGAGACTCTCTGAGAAGATACTTTGAAAGATGAAATTCAAAAAGCTGAGAGAGTTAACTAACATTATGTCAAAGGCTCGAAACAACTTCTAAATGACATTGCAAAGACTAAGAGCTTTAAAGTGACTTCAGGATCACCCTCTCCTTTCCCCCAGAGCCTACAAAACTATAATGTCTTCATCACCACAAAAGCATTGCTGTCTGCGCTTCATTGCCACACATTCATGAAATTACGCATTACATATAGACCGTTATGTAAATAGAACACTAATAAATTTATTCGGATTAACTCATGGTACCATTTACATGAGATCATAAAATCCCGATCTGCCCACTAATGTCGTTGCAGCACGGTTGCTGTCAGAGTCCATCGGTTGACACACGCCCAGGAAAATCCTCGTTTAATCGTTTATTATACGACACCGAGTATCGGAAAGTGGTGCGCATCAATGAGGTTTGATGGTATAAAAACACAAATTTGTCAAAAGGAAAATAAAATTCAATAAGCACCAAACACGCTCGGGGACACCATGGATTTGTTATTAGAAGCCTGTGACTACTTTGTGCTTGACAGGGCATACGCCGCCGTATTTCCCAATTCCGGTAACTCCACCGACACCTATACCAGCTATAACTATAAGCTTCCCAATACATTGAATGTGATCTATAATCAGTTGGATAGGTTTCAAGTGAAAGGCGAAGTGTACGGCAACCCCAGCCTTCTTCCCGCTTCTCCATACACTTTTGCCTCTTCAGTTCCAAGATCCAATAAGTTACGTGAAACAGTATCGATCTTTATTATCACAACAATCTTCGGATGGTTGGCATACTTTTTTGCTGCCGGGATGGCCTATATTTTCGTGTTTGACAAGAACATCTTCAATCATCCAAGATATTTGAAAAACCAAATGGCCATGGAAATTTATCGGGCTTTCACTGCTATTCCAATCATGGTGATGCTCACAGTGCCTTTCTTCATGATGGATATAAACGGATACACTAGACTATATGGAGGTTTAAATGATGTTTTGAATGACTGGAAAATTATTGTTTTCCAAATTTTTACCTTTGTTATGTTCACGGATTGTGGAATTTATTTCATCCATCGGTGGTTGCACATTCCTTGGATCTATAAGAAATTGCACAAACCACATCACAAATGGATCGTTTGCACTCCATTTTCCAGTCATGCGTTCCATCCAGTGGATGGGTTTGCCCAATCAATACCTTACCACATATACCCCATGTTGTTTCCCTTGCATAAAGTCTTGTTCTTGGTTTTGTTTGCAGGTGTCAATTTCTGGACAGTGATGATCCACGACGGCCAGTACTTGAGTAATGACCCAATTGTTAATGGTACTGCTTGTCATACCGTGCATCATTTGTACTTCAATTACAACTATGGCCAATTCACCACTTTATGGGACAGAATCGGGGGATCTTACAGAAGACCAGATGATTCGTTGTTTGTGAGGGGCAATGTTGTGGATGAGAAGAGCAAATGGGCCAAGCAGGTGACAGGAATGGAAAAGATCAGGGTGGTGTTGGAGGGATCGGACGACCGGTCTTATGGAAAGTGAGGATCACACTGATGGGGCCTATACATGAATCTGGGGCCTATACAGGAAGCTTGATCCCATCGTTAGAGCTTGGTGACCTCCTTGGACCATCCCCGAACTTTATATAATGTTTTGTATGAAATAAAATTGCGACTCATATTTTTTTACTATATATAATGAATCAATCAACGCTAATGTCTGCCAATATTCTCACATTGGGGCCTTATAGACACAGAAAAGACTTGACACGCGAGTCTGTTCTATCCAAATACGAAATCGTTGGGTACATTGCCGCAGGAACATACGGGAAGGTGTACAAAGCACGAAGTAAAACTAAAGATAAAAGAAAACCTCAACCACAATCTCAGGCACCAGATGAAGCGGTCAGTGACCAACCAGTGCAGTTATTTGCTATTAAAAAGTTCAAATTGGATAACAACTCGATTCTGAAAAACAGTCATTCGACCATGGACGGACAGGAGGTATTAAATTATACAGGAATAAGTCAGAGTGCTATACGAGAAATGTCATTATGTAAGGAGATAAATAACAAGAATGTGACAAAATTGATAGATATTATCTTGGAAAACAAGAGTATCTACATGATTTTCGAGTTTTGTGAACATGACTTGTTGCAAATCATTCATTATCATTCCCATCCAGAAATCAAATTGATCCCTTTACCTACTATCAAATCATTAATATGGCAGATATTAAACGGGGTTTTATACCTCCATAAGAACTGGATTTTTCATAGGGATTTGAAACCTGCAAATATTATGGTGACGAATTTTGGAACTGTTAAGATCGGAGATTTGGGATTAGCTAGGAAATTTAATAATCCCTTGCAAAGTTTGTATACGGGGGACAAAGTGGTGGTGACTATTTGGTACAGGGCCCCTGAATTGTTGATGGGGGCAAGGTATTATACCCCTGCAATCGATTTGTGGGCCGTGGGGTGTATATTGGCGGAATTATTGAGTTTACGTCCAATATTTAAAGGAGAAGAAGCTAAATTCGATATCAACAATAAGAAACTGGTTCCATTCCAGAAAAGTCAATTTCTAAAGATAATCGAGGTTCTTGGGGTGCCAACAGAGAAGACTTGGGAGAATTTGAACAATTACCCGGAGCATTATTCATTTCAACAGATGTTGAGTGGATATACGGGGAATACTCTCAACCATTTACTTAACTGGTATAAAGTAGTTGGTTCCAATAAGGCATGCTATAAATTGTTGGAAAGTTTGCTTATATATGACCCCAATAAGAGGGTAACAGCCGAAATGGCATTGGCCAATGAGTTCTTTTCAGAAGCCCCCAAAGTGGATGAAAATGCATTTAGTGCGTTAACCATCAAGTACCCAAAACGGAGGATATCCACCGAAGATAATGATATTGTGTCGAACAACCTTAGCAAGAGGTTGAATTATGATGATGGAATGAGGAAAAAACTAAGGCAATAAACGTTTAGGGTTGGTCACATACAGGGTTCTTGAGACTTGTATTGCACTTTTAGCGCAGTTCAAGCAGCAACTCTCCAAGCTACTCTCAAACACTTCTCTCAAATTGGTGATTCTTGAATCCTCACTCTTGAACTCTTACTCTTAAATCCCTAATCTCCACTTTTATCTCGTCGATGCCAATCCGCCTACTGGGATCCAAGGTTAATATTCGATTAAACAACTCCACCAATTCGCTTTTGCTGCAATTAGGAAATATGGTTTTTGCATCTCTTCTTTCAATAGGATTCAATTTGATGAGCTGGAAGTTTTCCACCTCAAAAATAGCTGGCCAATAGTTAGCAGACTTTGGATCGGTGGAAGGAGTTCCAAACACGCTGAAAACCCGGTCTATAAGCTTAAAGTCGCTAAAATTGTCTCTGAACTCAGAAGAGCTGGAATCCTCAGCTTCATACAACACGTTGGAACCATCTTGGCTGTACAACATCGTTACTAATATTCCCAAAGACCAAATATCAATCTCCAAGCCGTAGTGAAGGCCAAATACCAATTCCAATGGCTTATAATAGCTGGTGCACACATCTGTAATAAAATCGTTTTCTGAAACGTAAACCAGAGTACTGAAATCACAAAGTACCACTTGTTCGGTACTGGAGACCAAAATGTTGGCGGGTTTAATGTCTCTGTGAATAAGGCCGTGCTGATGTAGATACTGTATGCCGTCGATGATTTGAGATAGAATATTCAACAGGGAGTCATTCAGTAGTTTGTTAACGTTGTACACAAGAATTTGACCATCCACACCAAACCTGGTCTTTTTGTGGCACAGCCCCATCACGTAATCGTGAAGCGTATACGGGTACCATTGCATGTATATAAGTATATCGTCGAATTTGTGCTCATACTTGACCATTTGCACGATATTAGCATGCTGGAGGGTTTTCAAAAGATGCAATTCTTTTTTGTAATGGTGGGGGGGTACGTTGTGGTCTTTGTCGATGACTTTGATGGCATAATTGTCGTTTTTGTAGACGGTGGAGTAGGGGCCGAAATATACCTGAGATCCCAATGCCATGTAGTAACGATGCCACTTGTGTATCTTTACGTGAATTTCGCGAATTATGTCCTTGTGGAGCATTACACAGAAGGAAAAAGTAAAAATAGTAAAGGTCGCGCGTCTACCATACACCCTCTATTAATAAGAGTATGTGGTCCCCATGTCTCCTGTATCCCCTGTGTTCCATCGTGCACCTACCATACACCCTTTATTAAGGAACAGTACGTGGTCCTGTCCCCTGTACTTCCCAAAAGAGACCCTGTTCTCGGATCTGGTGGGCGGTTTTCGTTTCAAATTAACAGGAACTTTTTCGAGACCCTCGAGACTTTCGAGACATCAATTTTGGACCTTTTTTCGGCATGTTGACACTTTCAGAAGATCATGACCCCTCCAAATTCATAATTAAACTTCGGTCCGAAAAACTCAACAAAGAAGGATGCAATAAACTTGTGAGTTAAAGTCGACATTCTATTATTAGTTCTAGTACTTTACCAAGTAGTTTTCGTCGTGTTTGTAGCTTATCAATAGTTGATTGACTAGTGGCTGAAAAATTTGCATTCTAGTTCCTCACCCCGCAAAATCACACACTCAATCTTTTTATTTTGACTCACATCAATAACAGATATATGGCATCTATATTGAACAATTTGCGTCATAAAGATGATATCAGCCTCATCAACTATGAGGACTTGGAGCAGCGGTTCCAAATCCACAAATACTATCCCAAATATTTGCACAACGAAGAAATTACCACTCCTGTGATAAAACAGCTAATAGGTGATAAACCTATATACAGCCAGGCCAACGAGCATTTAGAGGATTTTATTAACCCCGGGATCATGAACGTGTATGAGACAGAGTTGGATTTCGCTAGTGGAAACTTGAAGATTCGCAAGGAGATCTCTGAAGGCAGTGTTCGCCGACGTGACAAGCAAGAGAGACAAGAGGCACGACATGAAAGACACGATGCCCGGAAAGAGTTGAAACAACAAAGATCAGGCGGCAGGAAACGCGATACCAGTCAGAGCCTGCAACTTTTGCACAAACTAGAGCAACTTGATCTTGAAGATCCCAAAATGAAAGAAAGAGTACAACAAAAACGAACCAGGCTTGAAGCACGTAGGCGACTTCGAGACCGGCAGAAATTGATTGACAGCAAGGAGAAGCAAGGTGGTATCCAGTTCAACAATCCGTTTGATAATCAGGACTCGTTGCTGATGTATAATTACTACCATGAACAAGAAGAGGATTCCTCTACCTTGCGAAAGAATAGTATTACGTCAAAATTACGGAGTATTATTTCCAATAATAGTGACGAGTTGAAACTCGAGCGGACACACAGTTTTGACCAGACCAAGAGTGTGATGACGAGTGGGCGAAAAAAGACACGGTTGTTGAGGAAGCGATACAGCGCACAGATAGGTATGTATGAGAAGAGGAGGGACAAGAAAAGAGAAGACAAGAAGTAGGTAGACACAAGGAAGGTAGTAACAAAAACGGGAGACAAAAACGGTAGACAAAAACGGGAGACAAGAACGGGAGACAAAAACGGTAGACAAAAACGGGAGACAAAAACGGGAGACAAAAACGGGAGACAAAAGCGGTAGACAAAAACGGGAGACAAAAAGAAGGTAGGCACAAAGCAGAGAGGCTTACATGATAACACAGAAGATAACAGATATCACATCACCAAGTATCCCCGTCAATTATATTTGGCACGACCCCGCAATTTCGGTGTCATCGAAAAATCCTCAACGAAAGTCATTCGAAGTTTATCAAAAAGTAAACAAGCAACTACTGATTCATCAAACAATCCCTTAGCCAAACCACAAAGCCAGCGCCACTACCAAACAACCTTCGTCGTCTACTTGAAATTTTGTGCGGTTATAAACTCCAATTCTTTTGTCCTCCTCGCATTCCAATTACAAATTGATGAAATACTAATGAACAATATAGATATCATAACAGAGCAGGCTCATAACGGTTATACCGATGAAGTGGTGACGATCCAATACACCCAATCCCAAATGGTGGGCCATGGGTCGTTTGGAGTGGTGTTCCAGACACAACTTCTCCCGTCCAATGAAACTCTCGCCATCAAAAGGGTTCTCCAAGATAAACGGTTTAAAAATAGAGAACTACAGATCATGAAGATCATTCATCACCAGAATATTGTGGATTTGAAATACTACTTCTACAAAGACAACGAAAAAAACGAAAAATATTTGAATTTGTTTTTGGATTTCATTCCGGAAACTTTATATAAGGCGAGCCACTATTATGTGTCCAAAAGATTATCGATGCCATTATTGGAGATCAAATTGTACAGTTATCAGATGATAAGAGCCTTGAATTTCATCCATGTACAAGGAATATGTCACCGAGACATCAAACCCCAGAATTTATTAATCAACCCCATTACTTGTGAGCTAAAATTATGTGATTTTGGAAGTGCTAAAATTCTTAACCCCAGCGAGCCAAATGTCAGTTATATATGCTCCAGGTACTATAGAGCTCCCGAATTAATTTTTGGGTCAATCAACTACACTACCCAAATCGACGTGTGGTCAGTGGGGTGTGTCATTGCCGAGTTGATTTTAGGACAACCTTTGTTCCCCGGTGAAAGTGGTATAGACCAATTGGTGGAGATTATCAAGATATTGGGAACACCTTCAAAAGACCAAATTAAGCATATGAATCCAAATTACATGGACCACAAGTTCCCTCAAATTAAACCCATTCCATTGGGTAAAATATTCAAAAAAATGCCCCCCGAATCAATTCTGTTCTTATCAAGGTTATTACAATATAATCCCCTCGAGAGATTGGACTGCTACCAAAGTTTATTAGACCCGTATTTTGACGAATTACGATCACAAGACACAAAACTTCCTAATTTTCGGAAGTTGTTTCCTAGTGAACAGGCCCATGCGGTGGTAGGCCATGACCCTGATATCAGAGAGATGCCACCGTTGTTCAATTTCAATGCCATTGAGTTGAGCATCGACACCAGCCAGAACCGTCGGTTGGTGCCAGAGTGGGCCTTGACCCAAGTCCAAATCAATGTACCATTAGACGAATTTCAGCCACTCAGCCAGGATGACATCAAAATCCACCAGTTGATGTAGGAGTGATTGTATACATGCATAACATACCGGATTTCAACCGAATTACAACCGATTTCGGCTCTACGCCCGATGTCAAGACACCGCTGATCTCTGCCCACACTCTCTCCCCTCTAGCACCTTTGAATATTCCAATCCTGGCTGCCCCACTTGGGGAAAGTCGTGTCCAAGTCAACAATTATGTCATTTTATTTCCTTCCCCAACTTTGGTTATAAACAAACCATCACGCCCATTTTAAACTAACCATTTCCCATTGAACAAACCAACAGCATGATAATGGTAAACGCAGTGGATGTGGATGGACACTACCCCACTGAAGTACCTCAAACCAAGTCTAATTTAATAAGTGAACAAGCTCAAATTCCCCCAGATGCAGGGTCCATCGCCATTCAGTACGAACATCCTACCATGATAGGCCACGGGTCCTTTGGAAAGGTGTTTCGTACGAAACTATTCCCCAGCAATGAAATAATCGCCATCAAATCGGTGTTACAGGATCCAAAATTCAAGAATAGAGAACTCCAGATCATGAAGTTAATCCACCATCCCAACATTGTGGATCTTAAATACTATTTCTATAAACACACCGAGCGTCACGAGGTGTATTTGAACTTGGTCTTGGAATATGTCCCAGAAACGTTGTATCAGGCCAGCAAAAGTTACACCTCCATCAAGGGAAAGATGCCTCTTCTTGAGATCAAAGTATACTTTTACCAAATTTTGAGGGCCGTTAATTTCATTAATTCGAGAGGGATATGTCATCGGGACTTGAAGCCACAGAACTTGTTGGTGAACCCCGTGACAAACGAGTTGAAACTCTGTGATTTTGGAAGTGCCAAGGTGTTAAATCCCCGGGAACCTAACGTTAGTTATGCTTGTTCAAGATACTACCGGGCCCCGGAATTGATCTTTGGCAACAGCTATTATTCCACCAAGATCGATGTGTGGGCTATTGGTTGTATCATTGGCGAGTTGATTTTGGGAAGACCGTTATTCATCGGAGAATCTAGTATCGATCAATTAGTGGAAATAATCAAGATTTTGGGTACTCCCACAAAAGAAGACATTAATAACATGAACCCCAGTTATCTGGAACACCGGTTCCCCAAAATCAAGCCCGTGACTTTGCAACGATTATTTAAGCATGTGCCTGCCGATATGTTGGAGTTGTTGTCTCATTTGTTGGTATACGATCCTAAGAAAAGAGTAGATTGCATGACTGCTATTTTGCACCCATACTTCAATGAGTTAAAGCTGCAGCACTTGAAGTTGCCTGACTTCAAATCCCCCATTCAGACTGGTATTCGAGATCCTCCATGTTTTTTTAACATGAATAAAATGGAGTTGAGTTTTTGTCCGGGTAAGAACCATATGTTGGTGCCGCAATGGGCCCAAATTGAACATGGTATTGATGTCAATGGGGTACCATTAGACCGGGAGCTGATGATGGTGGATCCTATATAGGTAGATATGTCGTGTGGCTCCTAAGTAGAATGTTACGAACAAAGAAGATAGAAGGACGAAAACTCGCCAGTTTACGTAGTCGTGTCCAGGCCAATATATTCCTCACAAAATCAATCTCTGCGAACCAATAAAACACATCTTTATTCCTTTACATGGCCCATCATTCTTCATATACCAGACACGCTGCTGTGGCGTTACCTCACACCGATCCCAGATTAAAATGGACTGCCAAGATTTTGGGAGCCACCATGTGGTTCTACATCTTTTACCGGATCAAAAAAGACGGACCTGTGATGTTTGGACAAAAATTGCCATTTGAACACCATCATTAATTATTAGGCATTTGACTATCATAAGGAGACCTGTGGCAGGGTTGGATCAAGCATTGAACTCTGTATCTATTTAATCTCGAGGAATACACAACGATAAATGAATTCAAGGAAACATGTAGAACGTCGGGAAAACAAGGAGAAAACATAGAAGAAGAAGAAAACATAGACGGAGAAGAAAACATAGGCAGAGAAGAAAACACAGACAGAGAAGAAGAAAAAACAGTAATCAGAAAGAAGAGAAAACAGTGACAGAGAAGAACACAGTATTAAAAAAGAACATGAATCAGAAACTTTTACTCTCGTTTATTCCTATACAGGGCCTCTTTCTCTAACTACTCTCAACGTCTGGATTGCTACCGAACTTGTCTCTCAAACTTCCCCCGGGAGCGGGCTCTCCCCCGTCCTCTGGTACCTCTTCCTCGACCACGTCCACGACCTCTCCCCCTCCCTCTTCCTCTGCCTCTAGTGGCTAGTCTTAAATCCTCAAACTCATAATCTTCAAGCTCTTCGTCATCTTCAAGATGCTCCTCGTGTTCATCATGATTATGTAGTTGGTGCTGCGACTCTGCGTACGCATCGTTATCGTGGTCTAGACTGCTGTCCAGCTCGATATCTGTCTTGAAATTAAAATCAAATCCACTGCTGAAACAGTGATGGAGATTTATTTTCCCCTGATGGTAGTTCAAAACCACGGTGTTGATGTCTTGGCCGATCTTGAAATCACATAAGTTGAAGTGCCATAGATTGTAAAAGTTCTCAAAATAAAGCTCATTGATCTTGTTTAACATTATTTCGTGGTGGCTTCTTTCATGACTTCTAAAATCGGATCCACTATCTTCTTCGGGAGGAGACCCGTCCATCAACGTCAAGGGGATTATCTGGTTGGAGTGGATGATGGGTATAACGTCCAATATATCTAGTATCACCTGTAAATTCAGCTTGGTGTCTGGATCTAATGTCACCAATGTTGGCTTTAATATCTTAAATATTTCAGCAAATTTGATCCGAAACTTCAGAAACTTGAGTTTGAAGTTTTCAATGGAGTTTAAAAAGCTCATCTCGTTTCCTATCACCGGAAACCGGAAATGTAGACCTTGACTTATGGTGAAATTGGCATTCGTAATCATGGCGAGGTATTCTAATATGGGGTTCTTCATCACTGAATTGTATGTGACAAAAAGATTGATGGTGGAGATGCTGTTGAAGTTTAACTGGTAAAATTCACTTATTTGCAACAAGTTCATCCATAACTCTCCACACTTTCCCCCCACTTTACCATCATCACCTAAGATGTCTCCGGAATTGAACAAGTTCATCAACTTGAATTTTCCACTGATACCGTAGATCTTCAAGTCCGGTTGCCCCGAAGGGGTGGCAATGGTATAACTTGTGGTGTGATCTATCAAATGTAGATTTTCAATGACAATGTCTCCATTGATAATTTTATTAATGAGTTTAGGGTCGTCCATTGGCCCATATATCGTGTATACCGGCACCGGGAACCGCTTGATCCCGCGGGCATACTCGTCCAAGTACCCGTACTGGTGCACAATTTTGCTTTTAATGTCGTCAATGGTGTCGGCATTAGGTACTTGGTTGATGGTGATTTTATCGTTTATACTATCGATGGTTTCTTTATCCAACACGCTCAGAAATGATACCAATTGCTTGAGGTAGTTAAAATCACCATTGTAGATCGTGTCTTTGTCCCAGAACCCGAAGTTTCCCGTGTGAATGAAGATTTCATCGTCTTTTGGCGACAAGGAACTGATGTGCTGCCAATTACCCTGAATGTCTGAAATTAGAGTAATTTTCATTCTTTTGAGACTTGGTAATTCCTAGCGCTTATATCAGCAGCTTCTCTCAGCAGACGTGCAAGTGTCTGGGAGTGGAATGGGTATTTAGTGGAATGAGGGAGTCGGGAGATTGGCTTTAAGGAACTTAGATAAATTATCGCGGAAATAAAAGTAGAGACAGAGAGAGTACAAAGACTGCACAAAGACAGTAAAGAAGACAAACAAAGACAAGAGAAGAGTAGCGAAAGGAAGTACAAACACAAGACAGAGGGAAAGAGAGTGCATACACACGAGAAATAGAAAAGGTGACAAACTGACAAACAGAAAGAGGTACAAATCCATCACAATCACAACACCATCCACAAGAACACATAGTCCCATGCTAGAACCAGGCGAACGACTTCGAAACGCCGTCGTCGAAGGTAACCTATCCATCACAAAACGAATCCTCCACAAATATCCCGAGCTTTGGCTAAATATAAATAGCTCTAACGGCTGGAATAATCTCCATTATGGCAGCCACAACGGCAATTACCTTATATGCTATCATTTGGTGTCGTTCATCAACCAGTTTGCTGAAGTGAATTACGAACTATCAAACATCCTTCTGAACCATAATGATATGTTAAGTTTTGATGGACTATCGGTGCTACATTTGACCATCAGATCTTTCCATTTGCAAACATTACATTACTTACTACAAGAATTTCCTGGTGTTTACTGGTTAAATCACAAGGGAGGCAAGGATCTCCAAACTCCTTTGCATTATTGTTGTATTTATGGGTTTCCTGAAGGGTTAAAGTTGTTATTGGAAAAAGGTGCTGATTACAAGATCTGCGATGCAAATGACAACAACTTGCTCCACCTTGCATTTGAATATGGCAATTTCGAATGTATAAAAATATTCCTTGAGTACCTATACAATCTTTCATCCAATCAGATGAGCTTGAAGATGATTAGGACTTTTGAAAAGGCCAAGAATGCCAATGGTTGGCTCCCGATAGAATTGAGTATTGATTTCAAGTTGACGAGTCAATACAAGGAGTTTAAGAAGAGGATGATGGTCAACAACAAGGATGCAGTTTCCACTTCCGGTTCTTTGTCGAATTTTGGGTCGGTGTCGAATTTTAGGTCTCGATCCAATTCTGCTTCTGTATCTGCTTCAACATCCACCGTATTTCTTAATGGAATTGGTTCTGATTTCGACAGTGTGAATACGGACAGAAACCGGTTGGATTTTGATGACGAGTCGACGGCCGATTCCAATTCTTTGGGGACGTCGTTCAATTCGCCAGGCTCTGGCGTCTTGTCTGGCAATATCTTGTCTCCGGGTAACAATATGTTACCTGGGCCATCACCAGTGCCATCTCCCGGCTCCAACGTGTTGGCCAGTCCCATCATGTCCATGAACGAGTTCAAACGGGCCCATTCTCAGAGTTTACCAACACAAGCAGAAGAAGAGCTTCCGTCAGTGCTGAGACAAAGGGCCAGCACCACCATCCAGCACCAATTCTTGCCTCCTTCCACACCCGTGATCCAGAAAACCCCGTCGTTGAAGTCCATAACCATTTCCCCGTCCATCAGGTTGAATGCCGACAACGACCAGATCGACTACAATTCTGCCACGTCGTCGCCGATAAAGAACACGTTTCCGGTAAAGGTGTACGGGCGCACGCATAGCAGTACCCAGAGCAGCACCAGCACCAGTACCAGCACTAAGGCAGAAAAGCAGGAAGAAAGCAGTGCAGAGAAACACGAAGAGTCAGTAGTGAGACAGGAAGAAGCGGTGGTGAAACAGGAAGAGGCGTCACCATCGTCGATTGCCGCCAAAATCGCCTTCAACAGCAGCAGGTCGTCCCGGTCGTCAATGTCGTCTCGAAACCGGTCCAGTCAGAACTCCACCTCAGGAAGTCCCATCAAATCTCATTCCAGCACCACCTTGAATTCCCGAACCTCCCACGCGAACCCACCACCAACACCCCCGCATCTCCACAATCTCCTGGTGTCTGGGTCTGGTTCGCCGTCGAAACACAAGAACTCCATCAACTCAATTAGTTTCAGTAGAGTAAGATAAAAAATCGCGTTTAATTTGAAGCATTATCTATGAAGTAAATATGAAGCATCACCAAATAAGCCGGTTTTTCACACCGGTCAAAAGGAAAGCGGAGACCCAGGTCGATAGTGGCAGCGGAATCTTGCCGGGAAAGCTCAGTCAGTTCAAGAGTCGAAAAGTGGAGAAAGGGATACGTGAAAAAGTGAAAGATGGAGAAATTGAAGAACAAAGTAAAGTCATCAATGAGGAACAAGGTAAAGAGATCAGTGAACCAAGAGAAGAGACAAGTCCACAAAGTAAAGAGATCTTTCCACGAATTGAAGAGATCAAACAGAAAAGTAAAGAGATAGGTCAAAAAGGAGAGGGTGATGTGGTAGTCAAGAAGGTGAAAGCAAAGTCCACCAAACTCACGCCATTAGAATCACAAATTCTACTGCTAAAATCAAACAACAACGACAAACTCCTCGCCATTCAAGTCGGCTACAAATACAAGTTCTACGGCCCCGACGCAAAAATAGTGGCCAAACTAATCAATATCATGTTGATTCCCAGTGAAGATCACCGGTTCGATTATTGCTCCATTCCTGACAACAGATTACATGTCCATTTAAAGCGATTGCTTAACCATGGCTATAAAGTGGGGGTCGTTAAACAACTTGATCTGAGCTCCAGTAAGGCCATGGAAGGAGGAAAGTCACTCTTTACCAGAGAACTTACGGGCGTGTACACTCTGGCCACGTATATGAACGAAGAAGTGGAAGAGGGACGGAATATGGTGTTGGACGATGCCAATGGCGAGTATATTTGCTGTATTAACTATGATGGCAAGGCGACCAGTGTGTGTTTTGTAAGACCCACTACTGGAGAAATAGTCATAGATGAGTTTGAAGATGACGACTTGACCACGTGTTTGGAGACCCGATTGACCTACTATAAGCCCAGCGAGTGCTTGATATGCAGTTATGAACAAGGGGATGTGGGTAAGTGGGAATCCAGGATACAAAAGTTGCTTTATTGTGTTAACAATAGCTGTCGCATTGAGATAAAGACTATTGGAAACACTCTTCAAGAGCTCGAGAATTTCTTGGGTTCGGATTCGCTTTTCGATTACTATAAGCTTAATTTCTCGGCTTTGACAGTGGGGTGTGTGAATGAATTGGTCAAGTATTTGATTCCCTTTAATTTGGCAAGCATATTCACCATTCCCTCCAACATTGTCAAGTTCAAAAACGAGAATTATATGATCTTGTCCGCCAATGTGCTCAGAACCCTTGAAGTGTTTGAAAATTCCACCGACCACACCACTCGGGGATCATTGATTTGGCTTTTAAACCACACAAGAACCAAAATGGGCGAAAGACTTCTTTATAAATGGGTTTCCAGACCCTTGGTGTCCAAGGACATGATCCTCGATCGGTTAAACAGCGTGGAAGAGTTGACGGGAGGTTTCAACCACTTTATAGACTGTATGAAGAAAACGTTGACAAACGACATCGATTTGGAGAAACTGTTGGTTAAACTTCATTATTCCATGAACAGAGTGAAGATCACCCGGACAGAAGTGTACCAGATGCTAAGAAAATTCAATGAAATACTCCAGTTGGTGAAATCTTTCAGTAAGGATATCGAAAAAATTGAACAGGAGTTCAAATCCAGTGAACTAAAGACGATATTTACAGAATTGTTACAATTAAGTCAAAATTTCGACATTGAGTCCCAGTATTTGAACATGATTTCCACGACCTACGGAACCTCCAAAGACACCAAGGAACAACGAGCCAATTATTTCAACATGGCGTACCATTCGTGGCCTGAAATTAGTCAAGAGATGGACAATATTGAACAATTACAGCATCAAATTGAAGAAGAAACCATGGCAGTGTCAAAAATGTTGAAACGACCCATCAATTTGGTTAAGTGTTTGAACCAAGAGAATCTTATTGAAGTTCGGAACTCCCAGATCAAACTGTTACCCATGGATTGGATAAGAATCAGCTCCACAAAGACAGTTACTCGATTCCGGTCTCCCGTGCTCCAGAAATTGAATAATCGTTTGATATACACTCACGAGTGCTTGGATAAAGCCTGTGATGCTGTGTTTAAGAAGTTTCTTGTGAGTATCAACGAGAATTTCTTCAATTTTAATAAAATCATCACCAATTTGTGCAAGTTTGACTGTCTCTTGTCGCTTGCAGTCACCAAAGCCGATGGAGTGAAGCCTACTATTTTGGACGAGGATTCCACCATAAGAATCTCCAATTTCAAGAATCCAATCATCAGCACTCTCACCACCTACATCACAAACGACATTCACATAACTCCACAGGAGAATCGAATCTCGCTCATTACCGGCCCAAATATGGGAGGGAAATCCAGCTATATCAAATCCATAGGCATTTTGATCATAATGAGTCAAGTGGGGTGTTATTTGCCGTGTGATACGGCAGAAGTCAGTATATTCAAGGATATTTTCATCCGGATGGGATCTTTTGATAATATAATCCGAGGCCAGTCTACGTTCATGATTGAAATGTTGGAAGTGCTTCATATCCTAGACAATTACGACAGCAAGTCGTTAATTTTGTTGGACGAGATCGGCAGAGGAACTGGTACCACTGATGGGTACTTGATAGCCTATTCTATTCTCCAGTATTTGGCATCGCATCCCGTGAAGCCGGTGGTATTGTTCATCACCCATTTCCATAAGTTGACCCAGGTTTCAAATGAGTTCAGTGATGTCAACAGTTTTTACATGGACTTTATCAGTGAGAAAGAAGAGATTGTATTTCTTTATAAAATGGTCAAGGGCACGTTGGATAATCTGTATGGGTTGAATGTCGCAAGACTAGCGGGGATTGCAGAGTCGGTGATTCAACAGGCGAGAATGCGGGCACAGGAAATGAAGAGGCAGGATGAATTGAACCAGGTTTCGGGGATTGTAGAGAAGATAAAGCGGAAGGACTTTGAGGGAGTGTTTCGGCTGTTAAGTCAAGAGTAGGTGAAAACAACGGCTCTTATGAGCGTCTTTGACCTTCTTTTGAAGGAACGTTTATTAAAATGAAGGTCGTCTTTGAACCTTATTGATTATCTAAACCAAGAAAGTGAGGCCGTCTTTGAACCTTTATTGAACTGAACATTTTAATCATATAAGCCGAGAAAGGCCATTGCACTGAAGTGGATGTCTAAACTATCCAAAGAAAGGCCTAGCCCTTTAACTCTTCCGATTTATTAAACCCAAAAAACTCCACAGCAGTCTTATTAAACTCTTCTGGGTTATCCAAATATATATGATGGCCGGCATTTTCCACGATTTTTAACTCACTATCAGCTCCCGCTTCTTTAAGCTTCTTGTGGATATACTCCCCTCCCTTTACATTCATCCAATCCTTATCCCCATACAACCAAAGGGTTTTTATTTTATTATTCTTCAAAAACTCAACTAATCCCCGGTCTGCCAATGGCAATCTGGCAAGAATTTCATGGTCAATCAACTTAGTGATGGCTAACTCTCCCGATCCTTGAAACTGATTGAAAATGGAATAGGAATAATAATGTAATTTTAACAAAAGATCATGGTTTGTATTTCCTTCATTGTCTCTCAAGTTTCTGAATCTTTGATACGACCACAAGCTCAATAGTTTGGAGAAAAAAGGTCCAAATAACTGGAGGAGTTGGAACGGACTGACTTTCCACTGCCAGAGCTTCTTCAACACCAAGTTTGAAGGGAACTTTGGCTGGCCTAACTGCTTCCAAAGTGCCATTAACTCGTCGTTATCAACAATTTCACCAGTTTCACGTTGCTGCTGAATTAACTCCTGTAAAGGGGTTCCACCAACTTCGTGATGATTCACCTGTAAAGACGTGTGTTTGATCAAACTGACATTACTAGATTCTGTGCCCATAGGACTAACCACCATAAATTCTGCCACCTGGCCAAAATTGTACTTCATCAAATAACAACAGGATAAGTACGCTCCCATGGAATGACTTATGAGCTTGAACTTATCAATAGAGTTGGCAACTCGCCACTCCTCGAACTTGTCAATGAACCAGTTTTCGATCTGCAAGATCTGGTTAATCTGATCGTATTCACTGTCGTAATTCTTCAACAAAGCACTGGGGAATTTGGCTCTGGCACTATTACCGAATCCTGGCATGTCAATGACATGGATCTTCAACCCTGGCTTGGCTTTAATTAGCGGCTCGAAATTCTTCACAAAGTACCCGGAAGCAGCCATGTACCCGTGCATTATCACCAACACCTCATCCAGGGAGCCCAACTTGTTCTCCAAAAAGAACTCGTGAATAAAATTGCCATCCTCCAACTCTGTGTCTTTGAAACTGCCCACGATTCCTTCTGTGAACTGAGGTGCCTCACCTGGTTTGTTGATGGCAATGTCGTCACTCAAAATCGCCTTGTACAAGTCGTATTCGATGTGGAGATTCTTTAATCTGGCGTCGTGGAATTTCTGGTCCTGGACCGTGGGTCTCATTAACGACGACGATGTGGTCCACCAGTCGGCGAGAGACTGCAGCAAGGGAATGGAAGAGAGCTCCACCGGTTGGTTACCACCGGACATGTCGCCCATGGCCGTAATGGAGTCTTTAATCAAGGAAGTCATGAATGAATGTGAAATTGACTTTTTTATCTTATCGCACTTTCGCACTCGGGCACTTTTACCTGGGGATAAAAAGGTTGCAGAAAATAATGTAAGGTTTGAGAACTCAGAAGGTTGGAGACAGAGAAGGATGTAATGAGTGAAAAAAAGATTGGAATGGAGAAGGAGGTAAAGAGAAAAAATGTGTAGAAGACACAAATTCAAAAAGGTAGAGGGTGAAAGTGATTTCTATACGTCCATTCCTTATTAATTATCACTTGATGTAACACAATGCCAGTGTCATTTGATCGTCGCCTTACGTTCTCTCGCTTGGCCTGTTGATCTCTGCCTACGTTTGGTGCTTGTTGTCCAACTCGGCGTATGGAGGGGGTACCACATTATCATTAATGGCTCCGTACGTGGGGTTGGCAGAGCTGCTTGGTTCCTGGCTGATAAACGTGTTATTGTGGTGGTGGTGCACTGGGGCTTCATGTGCCCGTGATTCGCGGCCGTGCTGTGCTTCCAAGTCATTTTGATAAATGTAGTATATTTTGGACTGCGAATGAGTGGTGTAGGGAGGGTACTTGGCAATGATGTACCAGGAGTGAATCAACCCTGGGAAATATCCTAATATGCAAAGTAAAATGTTGATTAAAGAGTCACCGGAGCATAAACCTCTTCTTATCCATACCGGTAACGGTGGGAACAACACGGAAATGATGATTAAACAAATATCTGATAAGCATCCACACATGATTGATTGTATGATAATTTGTAGGGAAACAGCAGATGAGTTTGTATTTATAGTTCGCAAGAAAAATGATCAGTCGAAGTCGTGCGCCTACCAAGAGAAACCGGCCTTCCGGCGCCGTTAAGCATAAAGCCGTTTTCGACCGTGGTAACGCCAGTGTAGAAAAGGAAGCCATGCGCAGGCCGTCTTCGAATCTAATAAGTTTGTCTTCTTTGTGGCCGGAAGTGTTCAAGACCGAGTAGATTTAAAGTAGATGGGAGAGAAGTGGCTGGAGGTGTTCAAGACCGAATAGATTTAAAGTAGATGCGAGATAAATGGTTGAAGACATGATACTTTAAAGCGGGAGAGTGAAGCGCGAGTTTCAAGGAGTTAGTCACACTGGACTCCTGTATAAGCATGGGAGCAAGGATTTGGGGCTGGTGGCTTTTTTCATGTTGGCTGCAAAATGAAATAATTTGCGCGTACGTGATCATGGGAGTGTTCTACCTCGATAGTTCCGGCAGCAGGTGTAGAGGGTATAAAAAGGAGGAGAAACGAAGAGGTGTCTTTTATTTGATAATGTGATATTAAGGTAGAAGACGGCTGATGTAGCAGATATTCTTGAGGAGCAGATATTCTTGAGGAGCAGATATTCTTGAGGAGCAAATGGTATAATGTCACTTAGAACTGTGAAAACATGGAGATCATATTGACATGATATTCTTGTGGAGCAGATGGTATAATGAAACTTAAAACGTTGAAACATGTACTAACATTGACATGTTACAACATTAAAACACAGTACTATCACCAAACATCATATAATACCAAGAACCACGAAAATACACTGCTTCCAAGTACTCTACCCCATATTCACCGACTTGGACCCCTCGTCACTCTCCTGGAAGTAAGCATGCAACAATGCCCTCTTAGCACTTATCCTACCACTGGGATCGTAGTTCAATAATTGCACCAACAAATCAAGACCATTGGCATCTAAACTGGGGACAAAATCAGCCATATTCTTCGTAGACCATCGAGGGAAAGTGGGCTTGAAATCTGGTAAGTATTGCACCTCTGGCCACAGTTCCGGGGTCGGAGTCCCCAAGATCCGGAATATTCTGAAGATCTCATCGATTTCTGAGTCTCCAGGAAACAACGGTTTTCGATTGCACATTTCAGCAAATATACATCCAATACTCCAGATATCAACCCCTGTACTATATTGCTTACCACCAAGTAGAATTTCCGGGGCCCGGTACCACAAAGTTACCACCTCATGGGTATAGGCTCGCAAAGGCACTCCAAAAGCTCTGGCAAGGCCAAAATCCGCCAATTTCAAGTTCCCTTCTTTGTTGATCAACAAGTTTTGCGGCTTCAAATCCCGGTGCAAAACTCTATGGGAGTGACAGTGTTTGATCCCCTTAACAAGCTGATTCATAAATCTTTTGATCATATCTGATCCCAATCCAACTCCCTGAGGGATACTTTCCATGTACCGTTTTAAATCCAAGTCCAAAAACTCACAAACAAGATACAACTTATGTGAGTCGTTGTGAATGATATCATATAACCGAACAATGTTCTCGTCTTTCATTTCTTTAAGCAATGAGATCTCTCTGATGGCAGTGCTGGGGACTCCTTCATCTTCGCTCTCCAATCGAATTTTCTTGAGCGCAACCACACGATTGTTGTGCCTGAGGTCGAGTGCCTTGTACACCACCCCATAAGTGCCTTCACCCACCTTTTCTTGACGTTGGTAGTCTGATAAGTCCACCATGGCTCGTGTTATGTGCGGCAGAAAGACGCGAAGTATACACGTTTATTTTTATGGTAGAGACACGCTGTTTTTAGCCGGTGGGTACTTAACGCTCTACTCAAGGGCTGTAAGTGCTCCTAAGTGCTACTTTTCGTCTAGGGGTCAGCTGTGGACTCTAGAGACGGTTTTGTGTTATGTTAAAAATACACTTGGACCACCGCACGCGAAAGCGATGTGGTTTTCGCGACATATTTCTGCCAATCCATTTAGTAGTGGCAATATATAACTATGTCGATTTCTTTTAATGTTTTGTATAACTCCGTGTCGAAGAAACTCACAGTATCCAAAGGGCTGAGTATTGGCGACTTGGTGGTCCAAAGCTGTGAAAAGTATGGCATCAGTAGTGGGGAATTGTACTATAATTCCAAGAAGCTTGATGCGCTGTTACCTATTCGATTCAGCTCGTTGGTGGGCAATTGCAGGTTGATTTTGAAGCACAAGGATGTGGAAGAGAAGGTAATTGGAGTTAAGGTGTTTGTCCCGGGGTCTACGGTGGTAAAGAAGGTGAAAAACTCGGTAGTGATGAGACAATTGGTGGCTGATTTGGGACTTGAAGTTACCCACTTGAGTGTTGGCTATTTGAGCAAGACACGGGTTGTGCATGAGATCCAGGACAAGAAGCTTTACGAGGTGGTAGGGGATGTGGATAATTTGGTGTTGCGGTTCAATTACGTGAAAGATAATGCGGATGAGCAGAGAAAGGTGGTGGAGCAGGAACGGATGGATAGGGGTGTGCGAGAGCAGGAGCGGAGAACGAGGGAGCAAGAGACGAGGGAGCAAGAGACGAGGGAGCAGGGGGAGAGAGATCAGGAGACTAGGGAGCAGGAGACAAGAGAGCAAGATACCATCGGGCCTCAAAAACACGACAAACAAGAGCATGATCCACAAGAACAATTCCTGGGAATACAGCAATTCACCAACGCGGTGCTTGACCCAGTTGTCAAAGATGCAAGTTTGGAATCACGGATTGTGCCGCAGAATGCAAACTTGACGCAAACAATTGACCGTCACATGAGACAGAACATCGAGAAGCAGCCAGAACACGATTTGATCCATGACCGCATGCCACAGGAGGACGTGATTTATGAGCCCAGTTCCGTGCAACACTACGAAAACCCCGACGAAGACTACGAATTGACCGTGAACCACGCAAAGCTTTACCAGGATTTAATCAAATACAAGCCTTCACACAAGAAAAAACCCATTGAAAAGGTGGAAGCTGTGTACAGAATACGTGTCAAGTTCCCCGACAATTGCATTCTTGAGGTGCAAATTAACAACACCCAGAAATTTGGAGAGTTGATTAAGAAGATCGACAGTCATGTCACAGATGAGTACAAGTCCAACTACGATCTCAAGCTCAGCTATCCTCCGTTTAAGAAGTTTGACATAACTTTCCACTTAAACAGTCAAAAACTCATTGATCTTGACGATTTCTCCAACCATATATTATTGATCTTTGAAAGTCGAGTGCCGGTAAATGGCCAGTATTTGATCGACCAGCAAGACCACAGGAAATTTTCAGAAATGCCAGAAATCCAGTTGGAACAGCATAGGAAAGATTTACCAGACGAACCAACGAAACGAAGTGGCTCCAGCGTCGTTGGGTCTGAAAAAAGCAAGGATAAGAAGACGCCTAAGTGGTTGAAGCTTGGAAAGTGAGTGATCCCAAGTATGCAGGAGAGAAGACTTGACCTTAAAATCTTAAGAACTCAGACAGAAGCAAACCATACCGATCGATGTGCACACGACCCCGGTACCGGCAATCCGAAAAACATCTTATCCACTGTGACTGCTACATGGTAAGTTTACAGTCAACACATGGTCATATGAGGTGGCATACACTTTTTTGTGTATTGGATAATGGAGGGGATCGTGTATGGGTCGGGGGTTGAAAGTCCGACTATGACTCACTAACATGACATTTGAGTTTTCGTGGTTGCTGGTGCCAACGCCGTGCGCCACGTCGGTGTGGTGGTGCCAAACCGTTTACGAATTGATTAATAATGTAACTTCGTGGATCGGCCCAAATTGCCCTATACAGCCATACGAAGGAGAAGAAGGTCCCAATCCAGTAACGTCTTGGCTATCTAAGCGCAGTTAGCTCGGTTGACACACGTTTTTCTGGTTAGGGCACGGGAATGAAAATTTTTCTTTCCCCCTGTGTGGTTTAAATACGAGTGGAATTCCCTTTGAAAAAATTTTCTTCAACCTAAACTATCAACAACAATTTATACAATTCATTTTGTTTTTTATTATCCAGTCCCGAGTGAATATTTGTGATTAAGACAATAAAATGTGTTTGTAAATTTAATTTTTAAATTATAAGATGATGAAGTAAAAGATTAAAATAAGTATATATAATATATTTACTTTCCCCAAAGTTAAAAAGAAGTTGATGTTTCTTTCCAAAATGATATCGAAAATGAGTTAAATCCTGTTAATTAAAAGTGCCTTGCTGCTATTATCCATTTGAATCCAGAATATTACAATTAAAAATCCAGATGTCGACCCCAGTTATTTTGAATGATTCATTCATTGGTTCTAATATGTTAGAATCCAATGGTGAAATTACTATTAAAGATGAATTAAGTGGCTTAGAAGGACGTTTGTCTGCCACTGCCCCCACACACTCGTTGTCGTTCCATTCAGAAGTATTGGACTCCGTATTTCTGAACGATAGCGATGTTGTTGATAACACTCCTATGTTTGATGAGTTGGATTTCGTGTTGGAAGCTACCAACAAGGAAGATTGGGTTTCCTTATTCGATGCCAACACTGAGATTGATAGCAATTCTAAACACTTCAACCGCGTTGTTAGTGATGAGGATCTATTAGTCCCTTTCTCCGAGAATACTGAACTTGATTCAGTTCTTGGTGAAGATGTTGGTAACGAAGAGGAAGACAATTGGACCACCTCCCAATTGTTAACCCCAGCTTCGTCAACTACATTACCTACTCCAAACTTAGATGCTCCTAAACGTTTAGAAAAATTGGATCACTTAGGAGTTGTGAAATACTCCAAAAAGAGTCGAAGTTCGCCTTTGGGCCCTGTAAAGGTAACCTCGAACGATCCAGTTTTGTTGAAACGGGCCAAGAACACTGAAGCCGCTAGAAGATCAAGAGCCAGGAAGATGGAACGTATGTCTCAACTCGAAGATAAGATCGAAGGGTTGATTGACCGTAACACTGGCCTTGAAAGTGAAGTCGAAAGATTGAAGCGTATATTGAGTAATAGTGGTATCAAGTATTAGTTAGTTTGTGAGTAATGTTATGTGTTTATCAAGATTATTGTAGTTTGGAAGAAGATTTTTATTTGACTTTATGTTTTTCTACCAACTACCCTCTTCATCTCATCCTATATTGATAAATCTCTTTTGTATTTCTGTATCTCATTCTCTACTCCCTCGTATTTCATGCCATCCTGTATTTATAAACCTCTATCTTGTATTTCTCTTCTCTACTCTTTTGCAAAAGAAAGTTTCCCTTCAACGCTTTTCAATTCTTCTATTGCTACCTCTTTCATGCACGTTTCAGCATCTTCAGTAGTCTCATACTCCACAAATGCTATATTTTTACCACCAATGACTCGAAAATCCACAAACCCGTGGTACTGGTTAAAAGTGCCAGTTAATTTGTCTTTGTCAATTTCGGTGTGATATTGTAGTATCAACATTTTACTGGGTTTATTGAATACTTTATATTTCTTCGAATTGATCTTGTCTTGGATCACAGATGGCAGTAGGAGTTCGTAAGAGTCCTGTTTGGCCTTTGTGACTTTCATTGGCTTCCCTAGAAGCTTGTAGTTATTGTACTTTTTGACGATGGTGTCCAAGTTCTCGTTTTTAAACGACACAAACGCTTGTCCTTTTTTCTTCAACGACTTTTTCAAGTGGATTTGGAGTACGGTATGTGCCGCAAACGTCTGTTGTAGCTCCCCTTTGAGCGTGTTGGGCGACACCTTTTCGTTAAGGTTGTTGATGTAGATGGTACTCATAATGAGAAAACCAGTGCGAATTTCAATTAGTATTTAACATTTTCATTAGTATTTAATAGCATGAGAGTATTTATGTGGTAAAACTGTGTCTCCAAATTTTGTAAGGATGATGTCAACTCGTCCCCTGCTGCATTCTTTTGCTATTTGAGTTGAGCTTGGAGTAAAAAGTTCACAAATTTGCCAGCTCGAAGAGATATCAATCCAATCTGGTTGAAGGGTGAGAATCAGCCATTGGAAGCTTTAATGCACCTTGAATTTCTTTCTCTCTCAGATACACCACTCTATTCAGAAATGCTGTAGTTTACCTCGAATGGCTTCCAGGTTACCAATTTACACTCATCCAACCGAATTAGCGGCATATTTCCACCTTTGCAACCGAATGCTTGGAACATATTTACCCACTTTTGCAATATTTTTGAGTTCTTCAAACCCAGTCCCCGAAACCGTAAGTCTCAGACAATACCATTTTTGGAAGAACAGTATGCCATATCAAGATACGTCATTGCCAGCTGTCTGGAACGAACGCAATGGCCAAGGTATTATATCTGACGTAGGGGTCACCCAACTCAAAGTAGCCATCCAAATAAGACAACGTTGATAATCAGCACACTCATCTTACACCGGAATCAACAAGATCCCTGGCCAAGGAATATCCAACACCATTTTTGAGAGTAAAATGTTTAGTCAGTAGGGAACATTTTTGTATCAGCAGTCTCAATGGGCTTGACCAAGTACATCGGTGTGGTGGGAGGTAGGACTGTAAAAAACACATTTTGCGTGATATTGACTACCAAGACCCTGCATCGAAGCAACTTGTTGTCGTCATAACACCCAGATGGAATTTTCTGTTTCCGTACATATTTAAGCACATCGAACTTGTTCAAAACCCCGGCTCCGACAGAACCAAGAAGTGAGGACACGAGTCTGAAGTGGATTCTATTGAGGAAACAGAGGGGTTCTTGCATTATCAATTGTCAGAGACCTCTCCAAAGGCAGTGGGTACAATATTAGAATAGCCAAATTGTCTTCCGTGTAATAGATCGTGAGGTTGAGTTGGGAAGAACTCTAGTAGTTCTCCATACGCATTTTCATAATCAAAGAGCCACTTTTGCAGGTTTCGGTAGTTCTCCATAAACATTTTTATAATGCAACTTTTGCAGGGTAGTTCTTCTTATCCCTCCCCTCATGATAAGACAACCCACTTTCGCAGGGTAGTTCTTCTTATACCTCCCCTCATGATAAGACAACCCACTTTCGCAGTTTTTGCAAGTAGACCGCATTTCAATGTAACAGGTGAAAGTATGGTGCACCAACTCGTCTAGTAAGTCCGAATTGACATTCTAGTGCCGCTTTGAGCTCATTTTAAAGCACTTCTGAAGAAATTCGGTTAATAAGTGTCCGGGTAACCTTTCCAGGTACTCGTTTTTGCATTCGTCTACATTTTTTGCATTCTTTAATAGTTTTTGCGGTAATGCGTTCTTTCTAAAATTTTCGTGCTACTTAGTTACCGTATAGCACAATTCGCCAATCATTTCGCATCAAATTGTCAGCATGGACCCTCGTGCGAAACCTCACGTGACCTTTTGCGGACCTGGGCCTTCCTCACATAATCTGAAAAAAAATTATAAAAACATTCAGGGAACATCATTTTTCTTTCCTATATCAAACTTTTTACAAATACTGTTAGTTCAAAATGTTGGTCGCATTAAAGAACCAGTTAGTTGAATTATTAAAATCCAAGAACCACAACGCCGAGTTAGATGAGATAGATGAGCTCATACATGAAAATTATGGGTCGGTTGAAGATAGAGCACAACAAATAAGTGATGAAGAGTTGATGATTTCCATAAGCCACAAAGCTGAAGATGATGACGAAGAAGACACGGGATTCTTCTCCAGTTTCGATCCCAGGGTGATGTCAGATATGATTATTGGATTAAGTGATGGATTGACTGTGCCATTTGCTTTAACAGCGGGTTTATCTTCATTAGGGGATTCCAAATTAGTTATAACCGGTGGAATGGCAGAATTGGTATCCGGGTCGATATCTATGGGATTAGGGGGATACCTTGCTGCCAAATCCGAATCGGAATACTATTATAATCAAGTGAAGAAGGAAAAGTTGAATTTCTTCAAAAAACCCGAATTGATCAATCAAGAAGCTGGTGAAGTCTTGTTTGACTTGGGTATAAGTGAAGCCAATATCATAAATATCCTTAGGGATTTGGATTCAAAACCAAAAAATTTAATTGATTTTGTCATTAAGTACGGAAAGGGTTTGGAAGAACCAAGTGAAGGAAGAGAGTTCACCAGTGCTTTAACTATTGGATTATCTTATTTCTTAGGGGGGTTTGTACCTTTGGTGCCCTACTTTTTCTGCAGTGTGGTTAAAGTTGGGTTATTGGTGAGTGTCATTGTGATGGCTATAACCTTATTCATATTTGGTTACGTCAAGACTTTGGTGTCGTTAGATGATTGTGGGCTATATAAAAAGGTGTCAGAAGGGTTACAAATGGTGGTGGTGGGGTCCATCGCTGCTGGTGCTGCATGGATGCTTGTTTATTTCATTGATAATTGAGCTGCTGCATGATCCAGAAACGTCATTTTTCAGGTATTTATTATACCTGTTCCCTCGGATTGATCCTACATTGTGGGACATTCCCCTTCGCATTTTGTATCTTATGATTAATTGTATATTAGAATATACCCATGAGTAATTAAGTTTGGTTTTGTGGTAAATTTGATTTTGTGCTTTTGTCGCACTGATCACTCAAGCTGCGCAGAAAAAATTCATTATTTTCTCTTGCCATCAAACATGTCTGCTAGAATTGCTGAAATATTGTCCAAAATTGCGCTTCCAGCTGCCCTTACAGTCACACTTGCACAATCAGCACTTTACGATGTCGAAGGAGGAAAAAGAGCTGTGATTTTCGATAGATTAAGTGGGGTTAAACCCGGAGTTATTGGAGAAGGTACTCATTTCTTAGTGCCATGGTTACAAAAAGCCATTGTTTATGACGTTAGAACAAGACCAAAGACCATTGCCACCACCACTGGATCCAAGGATTTGCAGAATGTGTCGTTGACTTTGAGAGTGTTGCACAGACCCGAGGTAAAGAACTTGCCTATAATCTACCAGAATTTGGGATTAGATTATGATGAAAGAGTATTGCCCGCTATTGGTAATGAAATCTTGAAGAGCATTGTTGCTCAATTTGATGCTGCAGAGTTGATTACTCAAAGAGAAGTGGTTAGTGCCAGAATTAGACAAGAATTGAGTAAGAGAGCCGAAGAATTCAATATCAGATTGGAAGATGTTTCTATCACTCATATGACTTTTGGTAAAGAGTTCACCAAGGCAGTTGAGCAGAAGCAGATTGCGCAACAAGATGCCGAAAGAGCCAAATACTTGGTGGAAAAGGCCGAGCAGGAAAAGAAAGCCAATATCATTAGAGCTGAGGGAGAAGCTGAATCTGCAGAAACTGTGTCCAGAGCTTTAAGTAAGAGTGGGGATGGTCTTTTGATGATTAGACGATTGGAAGCCTCCAAGGAGATTGCCAGCGTGTTGGCCAATTCTCCAAATGTCTCGTACTTACCCACAGGTAAGGGATCTGATAGTAACTTGTTATTGAACATTGGTAAATAGTCTTGTAAATAGAAGGATAACGTTACTGTAGTCGGGGTTGCACTCATCAAAGTATCCAGAAACCAAGTCGTACACCCATCCGTGCTACTGAAACGGTCTCCACATCCTCTCAACCTCGTCATCTTGTATCGCGCTTTTAACTTTTAACCTATTTATCATGGCAGACATCACGGTCTATATCACGTCTGATTTGACGTCTTCCGAGCGCAAGGTGTCTCCCCAGTGGACAGTCGACTACTTCAAACAGAGAATGGAACTCATCACCGGTATCGTCCCCCAATTCCAAACAATTCATCACTATGCTATTTCCAATTCAAACGAGTATCATATCCTTCCACATACCGAGCATGTTTCTCAATGGAACTTGGTTCCGTTTTGCCGGTTACACATAGTAGATGAGAATCCAGACTCAGAGCTTCCAGCAGCGAACGAAACGGGCCCAGAGTACCAGATGTCTGAGGAAGAGTACGCCAAAAGATCTAATACGGTATTGCAGTGGAAAGCAGATAACCAGTTAGGTAGGTTTAACCCTGTATATGACCAGGAGCAGCAGAAGAGGCTCGAGCTTGAAAAGGAGGCGTCAGAGAACATACAGGTGGGAAATCGGTGCCGGGTGATTGGGATTGGTGGAGAAAGAAGAGGAGTGGTGAGGTATGTGGGAAAGATCGAGGCACTAGACGAGGGAATCTGGGTGGGGTTGGAATTCGACGAGCCTTTGGGTAAGAACGATGGGCTGATAGGGAAATTGAGGATTTTTAGTTGCCGAGACAAGCATGGGAGTTTTATGAAGCCACAGAAGGTGGAGGTAGGCGATTTTCCCGAGGAGTTGTTTGACGAAGAGATGTGAGGGAGGGAAGTGGAGGGTGGATTTAAGAAAGAAGTGGAGGGTGGATTTAAGAAAGAAGTGGAGGGTGGATTTAAGAAAGATATAAATAAAGAAACAAAGAAGGGAGTGGATGTAAAGAGAAGTGAAAGGTGGATAAGAAAGGAATTAAGAAAGATGTGGGAGGAATAGCTATCAGACAAGGGCGTGGAAGAGATCAAGTGAAAGAACTCCACGTACGATGTACGATGAAAAGTAAAGAACTCCACGAAAGTACCATGAAAAAGTAAAGAACTCCACGAAAGTATGATGAAAAGTGCAACATCAGAAACAACGATAAATTAGCACACAAACAACACACAAACACAAAAACAGAACAACGTACAAACACAAAAACAGAACAACACACAAACACACCTCAATACCAGAATACTCAATACCCTCCACAATACCTCATTACCAATCTCTTTTCTTACTCTCCCCGGTGCGCCCGTTTCGCAGCTCTTCCGCCACCAAATTTTTCAAACAACAAACATGTCAGAACCCGGCTTGTTCGATTTCATCTTCGACTACGTCGACAGAGCGTCGTTTCTCAAGTACTTCCGTCTCGTAGTGTATGTTTGTGGCTACGTCATCATCAGAAGAATCTATCAGAAATGGGCCCATAAATTTCACGTCAAACAGCACGTTGAAAGAGACAAAAAGGAAAAAGAGTTAGAAAAAGTGCACAAGGAACAAGAAGAAGAGAAGAGTAAGGCAGAATTGGAGCAAGAGGCCAAGACTTTCGGATGGGGTAAAAAGACCAGAAAGGAGAACAAGGCCAAAGAAGCATATCTCGAACAACAATTGACCGAATTGAGAGAAAGACACCAAAGTGCGTATGATGCGGCCGAGGACCATGATATCGAAGACTTGTTAGAGGATTAGGCCTGTTGAGCATTGGGCTTCAGAGGATTAGGGCTGTAGAGGAGTAAGATGTGTAGTAAATATATGGTCCTTTGATTTTCGTACTAAACTGGCAACCACCGCGACGTCGCTAGCCACACCGCGGTTTTTATCGCATCGCAAAATAACTCATCACTCTTCGCAAAAATTTCAACACAGCATGCCCGGTGATCCTTTCCTTTCGGATCCCTCACGCAAGAGAAAGCGTAACAACAGAACCAGTAGCACCACAAGAAAGGATCCTCGCAAACAACAAAACTCCAGACCGCCGGTGGACGAAGAAATCTCCGAAAGTGAGTCCGATGATGAACAAGCTTCGGAAACCGACAGACAACTCGAGGACATGTCGTCTGATGAGGAGTTTGAGCATGAGAATGCTGCAGATAAGCGGAGACGGTTGGCCAAACAGTATTTGGACAATTTAAAAAGCACCGAAAGCGTTACCGACGACTTTAGTGCCAAAGATTTGGATATTGATAATGTCGGTAAAAGATTACAAAGAGATGTGGCGGAAAACAAAGGACAGGTGTTCAAGTATTACGGGGCGGCAGTTGTGTCGCAAATGGACGAGGTTCGACCCATATTGACCCGAGTGGGGTCCAAAAATTTGACATCGCTAGCGGTGCATTATCCATATTTATATACTGTGTCAAAAGACATGGAAATCATCAAGTGGGACATTAGTAAGCGGAAACCTTTGAGATTGAAGCATTCAAAAGGAGGAAACAAGTACTTGGGCTTGCGTGCAGAACGTAACCACCATTACGAAGCTATAAATTGCGTGGCAGCCTCTCCCGATGGAAAGTATCTTGTTACTGGGGGAAAAGATGGACGATTAATTATCTGGTCAACTGAGAACTTGGCCAGCTTGAAGGTGTTGGAAACAAGGTCGAGTGTGAACTCTATTTCGTTTCGAAGGAATTCAGACCAGTTATACGCTGCATGTGCTGACTTAAAAGTAAGAACTTACTCCATTAACCAATTTTCCCAATTGGAAATCTTATATGGACACCAAGACAATATTTCCGATATTTCCGGCTTGTCTAGAGAGACTTGCGTGTCTGTGGGATCGAGGGATAGAACGGCGTTGTTTTGGAAAATAGCAGACGAGTCGAGGTTGACGTTTCGTGGAGGAGACTCAGGAAAGTCCAAAAAAGACGGCGTTTTTCACGCAGAGGGTTCACTTGATGTGGTGACCATGGTGGACGAGACACATTTCGTCACCGGGTCCGATAACGGAAACGTATCCTTGTGGTCGTTGGCCAAAAAGAAACCCCTCTTCACAAAAAGACTTGCTCATGGTTTGCAGCCAGCACTTGAAGCCTCAAAAGTCAGTGGTGAAGCTAGTAGTGAAGTGCATATCCCCGAGAGAACGCCATTCTGGATCACAGTCGTGCACGCGGTACCGTTTACCGATGTGTTTGTCACGGGGTCATATTCCGGAGACATCAAGGTGTGGAGAATAGATAAAGACAACTTGAGGACATTTGAGTTGGTGGGAAGTGTGAATGTGAAGGGGTGCATCAACCAGCTTGCCAGTGTGGAGGCCGAAGGAAAGCTTACGATATATGCGGTGGTGAGTAAAGAGCATCGATTTGGTAGATGGTTGGGGAAGATAGAGGGAAGAAACTCATTAGTATCATTTGCATTCGAGATCTAGTAAATAAAAATCGGCATAGTCAAGTTTTGAAAATGGACATCTGTAGTCTTGTTTCGTTCTATGAGGTTTGAAAACCATAGTCAAGTTTTGAAGACATCTGTAGTCTTGTTTCGTTCTAATGAGGTTTGAAAGCCTTTGTACTCTGCCTGATAGTCCGAGCTTGAATGGGTTCCAGAAGAATGCACAGTAGTCTCTTCTCTTAACACTTCTTATTGAAGCAGCTTCTGTGAACGACCTTCTCTCTAAAATGCAGAAGGTTCAAGTCACTTGCAACGAGCTTTCAAATGGCCTGAAAATGAGCAGGCTTGTTTAAATGCCCTCCGTACACATCAAAACGAGCTCTCCAACGCTTCTTCGTCTTTTCCAACCTTCTCCGCTCTCTCCAACGCTCTTTAGAGACTAAAACGCTGCTTCTTCATCCCCATGGTCTGCAAAATCCTCGTTCCCGTCATCAAAATACCTTTCTGCGTTATAATCGTCATCTTCGTCGTCCTCATACTCATCTTCCTCTTCTTCTTCGTCCTCCTCCTCTTCGTCTTCCTTGGTATCCAAGTCATCAGCCATATTCTTCAACTTCTCCACCAATTCCTTGGCCTGTTCCTCATTGTCGTTGATGAAGCTGTGGCCATTTATACCATTGTTCATATCCTGTGCGGATTTATAAGACGACAATCCGAGCTTCTTCTTCTTGCGGACTCCCATAACTGAATATAACTCCACAGGAAAGAACTCAAGATTATACGGATGATCTTCTACAGTAGTGCCAATCCGCTTCACTTTCTTGTACTTATCGGAATGCCGGTCGATACCATCCGGTAAGGTCAAGGATGTGGTTTTCTGTTTCTCATCCAAGGTATTGCCTGTGTAAAAAGCCCCATCTAATACCAATTGGGTGAAGTTGATTGCTTGAATAGACTCATTTTTTTCATTTTCCGATAACGGAGCATTGATGGGCAAGATGATTTTGGGTTTTTCTGTGCTGGAGGTTGACGATAGAACGTCACTGTAGTCCAACCCGAACGGTAGGACTGTTCTGGCCACTCCTTTTGATCTAAACGACATGTAAAAATTTGATTTTTTTCTCATCTCACAAATGGTATTAAAGGTGTAGAGGTTGCATAGTTTGTGGGGCTCCAAGTAGCAAAGGTCGCGAAGTCGCAAAGGCGGTTTGCTGTTGCGACTGCTGAAGGACAGGGACTGTTTGGAGTGCAGGGCGGGTCAGGTAGTACTCCGAATAGTGGGCCCATACACCAGGCCCATACACCAGGCCCATACACCAGCGAAACTCAGCCCTCTGTTTAAGCCCCGTCTTGCCTCGTCGCATCCTTTCTTGGCCTGCTCCTTCTTGGCCTGCTCCTTCTTGGCTCCATCCCTGCCTCACAGCCCATATCCTAAAGTAGCCCAATTGTAAATATCGCACCTAAATATAACAGCAAAAAGATACCTCAAAACACTAAACAAACTAACTCAATCTCACTATGGACCCGAATGACTGGGACATGTCCCTGGTGCCACAAACAGCGGATGGAACCCTTGTGATCATTGTGTGTCGTGCCAAACACTTGCCCAATAGACGCAAATTGGACAAACAATCCCCATATGTGACCTTAAGACTAGGCTCCGTAGCCAAAAAGACTCCCTCCCATTTTAGAGCAGGCCAAACTCCCGATTGGACCCACGAGGTCCGCTTTGAACTCAGCAGAGACTTCAAACCGTTGTTGAAACTCGATGTGTTGGATGAGACCAAAAACGATCCAACTCCCATTGGAACTTGTGAAATTGACTGTAATGTAATATTCCAGGACGATAACCAGAAGGACGGTAGGTATATTCACGATAAATGGCACGACTTGTCGTTGAATGGGCGAAGGGCGGGGGTGATATACTTGGAGATGACGTTTTATCCAAGTGCTCCCGTATTACCACCCAAACTCTACGAGAACAATTATGAAACACAAGATCTTCGAACGGGGTCCAGTCACGAGGTACAAAAAAAGTTACCACCGCCACCACTGCACCCCAACAGAAAGCCCAGTGTGATGGACGATATATTTGTGAAAAGCCCAGATTCGAAGAGAAAATCGTTTTTTGGCAGCCAAGAGAGTGCAACGGCACCAAATACCACAGAAGAGGGAGTATTTGTGTCGAGTCCCGAGAAGAAGAACCGGTACAAGGAGAAGTTCAGTAAGCTTCGGACGAGATTCCAGACTAAAGAGCCAATTACTCATTTGTGGAACCAGGAGCAGCTGAAAGGGGACCGAGCTGGTAATATAGGACCCCTTGATATGGGTGAGTTTGGTAGTTTGGGGGATTTGAACATTGAGGCTAGGGAGTACAGTCCCGGTCATTTCAGTTCCGGAAGCAACGATTTTAGAGACAATTTCCGAGACGATATCTCGTTTGAAAGTCCCCCTAGTACCCCAGCACACTCAGAAACCGCTATAGAAATGTTCCCTCGCTCCACAAACCTGCAGCCGTACCAGAAATCATCGCTGCCTCCCCCTCCCACGCCGGCAAAACAACTGCCATTGCGAAGACCCCCACCAGAAATGACTCTGGCAAACGACTTGAAAACACTCCATCTCAAGTCTCCCACCACTTCAATTCCGTACTCTGCGGATTCAATCGGTCTTGAAGATGAAGAAGACATGAGAGGGTTGCCCACAAAGGTGTACTTCATGGATAAACAGGTGAAGTCGCTATCCCATTCCAGTCTTGCCAATCCTCCAGAAAAGGTTAAAATGGATGAAATAGACCCCAGATTCTATGCACCTACGCCGAACGAGCATTTCCGAAGCAGTAGACAGGAGCGTAGGATATTGGATACTCGAAACAAAGAGACGGGATACTTGGGAGATGGAAAATGGGAGACGAGGTTTTCCCCTTCGATTTTTGACAGGATACCGGTGAATGATGAGAATACGGGGTTTGAAAACAAGCCCCACGTGCCACCAAAGATCCCGCAGGGATTGAGTGAACAAGAGTATTACGTGCTAGAGAAAGAGAAGTATCTCCAAGACATCAACGGACAACGACGGTAGAGAGAGGTGTATGGGTGAAACAAGCGAATTATTACAACAATGCACCCAATCCGGCGAAACAATAGTACACGAAAAGTATGTTTATTGCAGTTACACAAGTATGAGTGTATGGGTATATGAAGTATTCATTTCACCATGCACATCAACATGGAAGAACATGTGCGTTCAGCTTCTACGTAAATATTCATTTTATACTAATACACCAATTATACAAGACATATCACAAGAAACACTTGGACGGATAAAAAAAAGGTATAAAATTAGAACCAAATCATCTTAGGTATAATTGCTCTTGAGGCGACATCTGTCAGGAAACTACTCTCAAACTACTTCTTAAGTGCCTGAACTTCTTATTAGACCACTGCTTACAACAATGCAAGCGCAGCCAAACCAATGAGTCCCAAAGAAACACCTCTAGCAGCACCACTATCTTCAGAAGAAGAAGAAGCATCGTCTTCTTCAGCCGTAGACACAGCAGCGGAGGTGGAAATATCAGCAAAGGAAGAAGAACTGTGCTTGGCACTGGTAGTGGAGTTGTGGAAACTGCTGGAGACAACTGAAGATGAGTTGAAGAAGCTGGAGGATGATTCTGCACTGGAGGAAACCTCAGTACTAGAAGAAGCTTCTACTGAAGAAACCGAAGAAGAGTTGAAGGCCGAAGCAACGGCAATCACACCCTTGAACCCATCCAAGCTTGGTTCAGCCGTTGAAGTGACCAAGGCTTCGACAGAGGCCACAGAAGCAGCCGAAATTGAAGACAAGTAAGCCTTTTCTGCTGCCACCGAAGCAGCAGATACAGAAGCCAAATATTCGGCTTGGTCGGCCGCAGCTTCAGATGCTGACGACACAGAGGCCAAACTGGCAGCCTTTGCTTGCGCAGAAGCAGCAGACACAGACGATACTGAAGCAACTGAAGCCACTGAAGCAGATGACACAGAAGCAGCCTCTGCGGAAGCGGCTGAGGCAGACGACACCGAAGCCAAAGAATCGGACTGTTCTGGCGTCAACACCGTCTTGGTGACGGTGATGGTGGACACAACGGTGGTATCATCAGCTGTGGCCAAAGGTAATAATATCAAGGGTAATAAGGCTCTGAATAACATTTCAATTTGCAAATTCTGAAGTTCTTAAGGATATGAAGCACTAGGTTGTTAAAGGAAAGACTAGGGGTAAGGAATCAAGTAGGAAACACTTGGGAAACGTAAGAATAAGACTATCAAAAAGAATAAATGTAAGAAATTAAAACAAAAAAGGTGGTGGGAAAAAGTGTAGTTTTATTACTGAAGTTGGAGGAAGTAAACAACAGGAAACATGTGAGTAGTAGAGGAAGTGCAGATCCAATTTAGACGAATAATCATTCCCAATTAGTACTGTGGGATATTTTGTGACCCAAGTGAGATGGGGGAATAAAAATTATTTAGTAAAATACTTTAGCGACGTGACTAATATGGACAGTAGGTAAACATGGCATTCCGAGGTCCTTTCCTAAATGAGAGAAATCATGTCCCTTTAGGTAATGAGAATACTGTTTTTGGGACATGGGCGTTATCCTGTACATGGCTCTTGGGGTATATGCAGGCGGGAGCCCATCCATTAAGTCTTCTGACCACTAGTGGCTCGAACAAAGCGGAATGGATGATCCTAGACGGGGGAGTAGAGAGAAACGGGTAACCTGGGAACACCAATGTCGTCAAGAGGGATATGTTGCCAACACCCACTATTTGTTAACCCAAGGTGAGTATTGCCCTGAGAACAAGTGAGCCAGTGGACCTCTCTTCCAATTTAGAACAAAGAACCAGTGTGGACCTCTCTGCCAATTTAGAACGAAGAACCAAGGGTGAATTTGGACAAGTTTGAGCCAAGAGAGCCACAGTGAATCCTACAGTGACTCTTAGGGGCTTTTCTGGGCGTTTTGGCTCAACAGCAGGAAAGAAACTAGTGGACGATCGTCTTCACGAGTATGCAAGGAGTACAATAGCAGGAGAGATCAGAGTGTGCCGTAGCCAGAATGTCTTTGTAGTTCATTCAAGATTTCGGCGTATTAGCCGGTCGTCACGTAGTTGATTTGACAGGTTTGGACTCACAACCTTACTTAAAAAGGTTAATTTGGTAGATAAGGGGTATGTAAGTATATTGAATTCATTGGAATGTGGAGGTATTTGCAGTGGCTTAAGTCAGCATTCTGTAATCCTAGACCGGTTGGAGCGGTGTTGTCTTGGGTCAGACGGGAATGCCTACTGGAATAGATGGAAAGGAGAAAATAACAATAGCAAAGGAGATAGGAGACAGAGAAAGGAGACAGACAAGGAGAAAAGAACAGGAGAAACATCTGATTAAGCTACTCTTGGGTACTGTGGCTTTCCGTTTCCTACGGTTTATATGGCTCTACTTCTCTGGTTGTGTGTAGACATGAATCTGTAACGTTCCATGTACAACAAAACAAACCAGAATAACCCACCTAAACAAAGCACACTAGAACTACACCAAAACATCCACAGGCAATGCCCCACACTCTAAACCAAACTCACACCAAAACATAATCGTATATGATCCACCATAAACGCAACCATACATGAACCTATTTTGCAGCCAATTTTTTTTCGGCATATTCTTCCACAAATCTGCACACCTACGCAACACCACCTCCGTCCACCTCCATTCACCTCCACCTCCACTCACCTCCATCTCCATTCATACTCCCTAGATTCTTCTCCAGATGCCTTCTCTATTTCCGGTTCGCGCACGTCCTTGGTATTTATACGCACATAGGAAAATTTTTCAATAGCCCACACTATGCGATTCATACGGACCTATTCCATCAAGTCTTTGCCATTTGAGGCTAAGCCGGCCAACAAATACAATGCTGTGAAGTCGGCATACAATTTTAAACCCAAAACCCCAACTCAGGGTCTCATCTACAATCCTCCAGCGGCCATGCCTTCGGTCCAACAAACTCCCAACGCATTCTTACCAACCCAAGATCCCCGTAAAAATCTAGACATTTACAAGACATACACAGACGAAGAGATTGCAGACATGCCAGTGATACATGGAACCACAAAAACCTATTCGGTGGACGACAAAACCGCATTGGAAATCTTGGAATTAAGGACTTCTGACCCTAAACAATGGACTATCTCCAAGTTGTGCAAAAAGTACAACGTGAGTCCGTATTTTGTTATAAGTATTACCAAGGAGTCGAAGCCCAAGTTTGATGCGCCTGTATACACCAAGACGCAGGTGGAGCAGAACAAGAGAGTGGCCATGTGGTTGAGCAACGAATTTTAATGAGGAGGAGACGTCTCGAACAAAAGACAAAGAAATGACAAGAAAACACAAGGAAAAGACAAAGAAAACCTTGTCTGTTGTCTAGATACATCTAGAAAATCTGTAAATACATCCCATCTTACATCCTATATTACAATATATTACAATTGGGCCTCGTTCCCCATCTCCCTCGTCACCAATTCCTCTAGGTCCTCGAGATTCAGGTGGATGTTCTCCTTGAAATTAAGGGTGTTTTCAAGAATAATAAGCACTCGGTTATGTAGCGTGTTTCGTTCCTTATGCAACTGGTTCTTCATGTTTTCCGCTTCCATCACCACATCATTGTACTGGTGAAGCACTGCCACATACTCGGAATTGGAGTCCACCTTCATCGAATTGATTTCCCGAGTGAGCTTTTCAATCTTAGTGGCATACGTCGTACTCGTGTCGGAAATAGTGCCGTATAATTGGTCGTAGTTGGTTTTGTTGATGGACAAACTGGACGCTAGGCTCTCAAGATCGTCTCTTTGCTCGATTATAGTCTCATTTATCAAATCAATCTGCTCTTGCAATTTGATTTTGGAATCTTCCGTTTCGTGGATCTTACCGTTGATGGTGTTTTTAAGCTTGATGAGCTCCAACTTCTCGTGTTTTAGGTTCTTGGACTCCTGTAAGATCTCTGCTTGTGTGAAACTCTTGGACAAATCCCAAATCCGATCATTCAACTTGATCTCAAAATTGTGGGCATGCAAATCACTGTGGTTCTTGAACTGGATCTTATAGATCAAGTTATTATAGTGACGTATGAAGTTATCCAAACTCTCATACCGGTTCTTCAAGTCAATCTGTTTGATTTCAAGTTGCTGACTGATCTCGTCTAATTTATCATTATTCAGATCTATTTTCTTGGTCAAATCATTCCTCTCGGTATTCAACTTGTTGATGGCATCTATATCCAATCCTTTGGCCTTGAGATTATTCTCATATCCTACCATCTCCTGTTTCAACAATTCCGACGTCTTTCTATAATTATCGATCTCTCCCTGTATTTCTTCCAACATCTTGTACCAGTCGTTCTTTTTAACCTCCATTGTTTCAATGTACGCTTTAAACTTGATGAGATCATTCTCTAACGCCTTGGACTTTTTCACCTGATTCTCATACGCCCGGGCTTTCTTGTCCAACTCGTCGAATTTCTGTACTAGCTTTGTATTGTCCACCTTTTCCTTTTCAATCTCTTTGTGGATACTAGACCTAATATCTTCACAGGCCGATTTCAACTCCTCAAGTAGCCGTTCACCATCGGAATTATTCAAAAATGAGCTCTTGATATAACTTTCATGAATCTCATTCAACCGGTCGTCGAAACTCTTATTCTCGAGTTCAATCAAATCAAGATCTGTCACCTGTAAATTGAGCTTCACTAACCAGTACAACATGGCCAAGAATGTGGGCCAGTACGTGCCTCCCACTGCACTAATCTGACTCCGGTTTATGCCATCCAAATACGGATAGTTCAACAACTTCAAAATCGTGAATACCTCTGTTTCAATGGATTTAGTGAATTTGTAATAAGGATCGAGTTTGTTGTACAAAAACTGGAATATCAAAATGAAATCCTTCTGTGTGGGCTGTTTCAAAGTCTTGGTACTTAATGGATGGTTCATATCAATTTCAAACTTATTCAACCTTAAAAATTCATAGATTTCCCCTTGGATTAAGTTCTGATACTGTCTATCTTTGATAGGTCTTGAATCGCTCAACTTGCTGGGAGTCGCCACCACAGTGTTAAATGCGACTTGCGAATACACTTCTTCTCGGGCTTGACTACCCTGGGAACTAGTGTTATACGCATTCGGTACTTGTGATCCTTGTGATGAGTACATGGATGTTTTCCGACGAGAATTGGAGGCAGGTGTGGCCAATATCGACCTTCTCTTGATGGAAGAAGGAATGGAGCTGATGCTCAAGCTTTCAAGAAAGTTGTTCGTGGCTCTTATATTATGGTTACTGCCCATCAACGACAGTCTTGTGGCACTGGCCATACTCAACCTTTTTCCGTTATTTTTCCGCAATAACGACGTGGGAACAGGTAGAATCCCATTGGCACTGTTCATTTCTACTTGATAAGACGGGTGGGGCGTGGATTGTGACCAGTTGTTATGGACGGAAGTGCAGTATGATCAATAACTTTTGTTTACAAATTGATCCTTTTACACTTTGCGAAAGAGACGGTAAGTACACGCTTTTTGCGACCCGTCCACAAAAAAAATCTTGAGGGCGTGCGCCAACCGTTCGGTCGCAGCCCCCTACTGGTCCAAACCTGCAACCACTCCACAGGTGTCCAGTAACCCGTATCACTTGCCCGTACAGACCGTCAAACTGGTTCTGTGTCCTAAAGTCTCGAAATTTCATATCCACAAAAGCATAATTATTTTCGCGACTTTCTTACTCGCTCAAAACAAAAAAACAAAACTTTTTATCCCAACACTTCATACCATTGTTTAGTGGGCAATACATCTGGTTTAACATCAAGAAGACCTGTGCTTCTGAATACAGTTTGTGTCTCACAAGACTTTTACTTCAATTCTTCGCGCGAGCTCGTGCCATCACTGTTTTGAAACGGCGGTATCCCTTAATTGTTTAATTCTTTGACATCTTTATTTCATCAATACCACATTGACCACAAAGTTCGGGTGTCATTGTACTGCTCCAAATCTCCACATCAGCTGTCAATAGTCATGACTGAAAGACCGACCACCCCCATACCATCACCCAAAATCCCCGTAACCAAGCATGAACCATCAACGCCCCCTAGTGAAAGAAAAGCCAATCGGTTATCCAACTTTTTAACCACGCCCGACCAGTCACTTGACCACTTGCCATATTCTCCGTCACTCAAAAGAAGCAACGAGGCGTCCAAGTTAAATAGTCATAATGTGCAGAGTCCCTACCATTTAGGACAGTCTATTTTGAAGACCCCTAGACACGGGGGGTATGAAAGTGATGAGGAAAACAATAAGTTTAAGGTGCAGAAAACTCCCACATACTTATCTCCTGGAAGGAAATTGTTCGATAATGAACCGAAGGAGAGGGAAGAATTGAGTGAAATTACTTCGCAATTAAAGGGTAAACTTAGCAGTGCCATTGGAAAATTACAAAAACAACAAAAGATGAAAGATTCCTACAAATTCAACTTCACCGAACTCAACTTTAGCACCGAAACCTCCCCCACCAAGAAAATGAGATCCTCACTCCAGAAAGATTTGAGTAAACCCCAAACTGGTTTAAGTACAGCTAATTACAATCTCCAGACTTTAACTCAGGAACATCATAAGGAACACTCCTTGAAAAGCTCCCCCTTCCTCGAAAAGGAACGAGTCATTGACCTCCACCTCACAGAGGATGAGAACAGTGCTCATAGTGCCCTCATGGCCACATTATCTCGGCAACACTCCAAACAAAATATTAAGGACAAAAAGGCCAAAGGTCTTCGACCTTTATCGTTGGACAGCTACAAATTACCACCGCTCAACATTGCATTGACGGAGAATGCCAAGAACTTCAAGTTTGGTTCTGGGGCCCCCAAAGGAAAGGATACAGAACAAGATGCCGTCTACTCACTAATGTCATTATCGTCCCCACAACAGAATAAGTTTTCTCATTCTCGAACCCAAAGCTTGAACAACAACACCAACACCACTGGTGGAGACTCGCCCGTGTCCAGAACCTCGTCCGTGGTGTTGCCCAGTCCCATCCACCACCGCACTTATTCGGGGTCCCGAGATCTTCCTCAATTGAGTCCCGAGTCCCCCAGACTACCTCAACTTACGCCCCACTCGCCGGTGTTGAACCTTCCACCCATATCGGGGATCTTAAAGAATGACGATGATGCCACGGATATTGAGGACTTGACCGACGAAGATAATGACTCCTAATTGTAACATAACGTGTATACTATGTAATAGAGCGACGATAATACGACACAAACCACAACAGGCCACTAAGTCGAACCATCAACCCATTAAGTCAACCCACTCGAACAAACTGCCCAATAGTACCGTTGCCAATTGCATGACAAAATACCGGCCCTGTACCGAAATCGGAGTTTCCTGGTCTCACACGACTTTCCTTTTTGGCACTACTATAAGTAAAAATGTGCGATGATGACAAATTCGTTTTTTTACTTATAAAAAGTGTACCAGCTCATACAGTTCGTTAACAAAATGGAAACGTTACTTTTGCTCTTGCACCCCACGGTGGTCACAGATGAAGCTCTTGTGATAGCCACAAAAGCGGAGTTTCCGCAGTACCGCATAACCCAACATATTATTGATCGGTTTATCACGCAAGAAGAAACAGGCAAGTTTCATAAAATCCATTACTTGAACCCCAATATGGGGGAAAACGAGAGACACATACCGGAGGTGGTCATTGGTAAGCTCAGTGCGTGTTTGGAAGACGGGGGCGAAGTTTCGGGCGATTTGCCGCAGGATCAAACCGTAGACGTGTTGATGAATGGACTTTTAATTGACCATGGCAAATGGGTCAAGCCCAAGGCGGTGGCGAAGGTCATGAGTCTCAAGGAAAGGAACCACGCAGTTGGTGCGCGTAATGATGACGCGAACAAGTCCACAGAAGGCAAATCAGCCCCGTTGCGCTTCAAGAAGTCCGGAGACACCACCAAGACCAATAAGTTGGCCGGATTAGGGTTCAAGAGGTCCACCAACACAAGTGCCCCCGTCAGTGAATCCACTACCCCCAGTGAATTGAGCGGTGCTAGTGGGCCCAACAGCCCCGAGTACGTCTATGACGATACCATCAACGACAACAAGAGAAAACTCGGAGTTTCGAAGCTTACGTATTTCAGTGACACAGACTCCTCCGATGACGATATCATGGATGAAAATGATCTCATTGATGCACATGAATACAGCTTGATAACGCCCAAGCAGTGTGACACCAGTGGGAAAAAAAGAAGGAAAGCGTGCAAAGATTGCACTTGCGGACTCAAAGAGCAAGAAGAGATGGAACTTGCTAATCAGCAATCATTACAGAATTCCATTTTGTCTAATCTAGTAAAGTCGGCTAATGAAGAGGCTATTAGAATCGAAGAGAAGTTGAAATCGAACCAGAAAGTTAAATTCAACAATGGAGACATGTCTGAAATAGATTTCACGATAAAAGGTAAAACGGGAGGGTGCAACTCCTGTTCTTTGGGGGATGCATTTAGGTGTGACGGGTGCCCATTTTTAGGGTTACCACCGTTCAAACCGGGAGAAGCTATTACTCTTGACAATTTTGGAGAGGATATATAGACAGAAGCTATGACCTTGACCTTTTGGCCAAGATATATAGAAAATATATTTATTTGGGAAGGTAATAAGTTGGGTTTTTAGGGTTTGGAATCTGGGTTGGGTTTTAGGGTTTATCGAACATTATTTCGAGCACTTCGAAACATGACAAGTGGCACTGGAGGAGTAACCTTAATATCGTCTTATCTCCATAAAATAATACGATTTGACTTTAGAGTTAGAGCCCGGTATCGGGATCCCGCCGATTACAGTTGCCTGTCAGTAAACGCCGATGACATTGAAAAGGTCTGAGGCATTGTAGACATGGGAGTGCTTCGATTCTGGAAGCGTCAATCTGGCGTCTGGGCACGCCGAGTTGTGCTGCAAAATTCGTGTTGCAAAACGTACATATGCAGAAGAAAGGTTGTCTTTGGAGAAGCCTTGCATCACCGAAAAAAGCTTGCAGTGCATAACAGCGCACGGCATGGAGGATGACATCGAGCGCAAGTCTAAGAGAGGTAATGGAGTTTGGAGGGCACGGGGTCTGGAAACAGTTTCAGGTATGTAGCAGGGCTTTGGTGCGAATGCATCGAGGGCAAACGGTGTGGCTTGCTTCTGTGCTCTTGTGCAAAGCTTTACTTGTCGAATCTGTAAGGTATTGCTTTGTTGCTGTTCCACTATTGTCTTCTATTCGTCTTTGTATGTATGACTCGTGTCTTCTATTTGTGTCTTCTATTTGTGTCTTCTATTTCGTTGTCTTCCATTTGTCATTGTATTATGACTCGTGTCTTCTATCGTTGTATTCTGACTCGTGTCTTCTATGTATTTATTCCGTCGTGTATTTGTTACTAATGTGCGACACTCTGTGCTTGTAAACCTTCATTCATACTACATACGCAGGAACCACCTACCCTGTCTTATCACCTGACAATTTCAGCGTTTTTCCTTTTTCCATGGTTATTTTTATTCAGCCAATACGGCCGATGCATGATGACTAGAACAAGATAGGATCATAACCAATTCCGCATTAGCTCAAGAGACGATGGTTTGGCGGTGCATACAAGCACCCGGGTATTCATTTTCAGGAGGTTTCTTTTATTTTTCAGGTGAAATTGTTTTGACATCACCTAGACGGCTGACAGAGGGTACCTGTAAACCTAATATTACCTACTATACAAACCGTACTATACATCTAACCCTGATAATCGAATCCGTAGCCCCCGGCCAAGTTGTTCACGGGTGTGGGCAAGGGATTGAACCGCGGCTGCTCAAACCCAATTGCAAACTGGGGATTCTGTTGCGTCTGGGGCTGGGAAGGGCCTAGTGGTGCCGGTGTGGGGGTTTGTGTGGGTTGGTGGAGGTAGTGGTGCTCGTAGGGCAAAGGCACTTGTGATAAGGGACTCAATTTCTCTTGCGAGGCCACATACTCGTTGTTATACTGGAACTGAAAGTTGGTTTGGAGCGAATTGGGTGGAACATACACCATATTATTGTAGGCTTGCAGCAAGTTCAAATTGGGGGGCTGGGGCGTACTCTGGTAGCTCTGCTGGGAAAACTGCTGTTGGGGTTGGGCCTGCACCGTGGAGCTCTGTTGCGGTAAGAATTGCTGTTGCTGCTGCTGCTGCTGTTGTTGGAAAAGGTAATACTGGTCCTGCTGCATTTGCAACAATTGGTGGTTATGTAATTGGATCTGCTGTTGTCTTAAGCTCTTGTGTTTGCAATAGTCACAGAACTTACCCTTGCCGTTCCTTCTGGGAGTGTATCTGTACCCCGGGTACTTTTTAGCATGATTGGTCTTTTCATCCTCTGCCAATTTATTCCAGTGTTCTCTGTCTTCGTTGGAAAGGGCTCTCCACCTTCTGCCCAACTCCCGGGACACTTCGGGGTTGGTCCGGATCACAGATCCTTCATCCAACACGCTTTGATGGTACTTTTGTCTGAAAAGAATAAAGGCATTTCTGGGTCTGGGAATCCGGTTGGCATTACTTTTGCAGCTGCACTTGGAGTCATTGCCCAAGTAACCAGTACTGGACCCTGAAAATGACGAAGCAGGTGTGGTGTTGGTGCTGGAAGGCTGGCTTCCAGGGTTACTAAACAACTCGTTGTCGTGTGGCATTTGTCCGCTAGCAGACGAGGCCACCAAGCCCGTAGAATTGGCTATTTGGCCGGTGGCATTGGAATTAGCTTGGTTATTGATCATAATGGAAGATAATGATGGTAAACTATGTCTTTCTTCTGGATTGTAGTAGATAGCAGTTGACATTTAATATAATAAACCCGACAAATGAGGAGAAATAGAATTAGAACTGAATTTGGGTGGAAAAGGTTGGGGGTAACGTCAAAGAATATGAATGGGGATAAACAAAATTCTATGTGAACAAAATAACTGGAGATTTGTTTCTATTTAAATATTTATGGCTACTGGATTGAGGTGGGAGTAATAGTTTTTTAAAAATTAAAAAAAATTGTGACATTTTTTAATATAATATTTATTTAAAATTAAAATTTTAAATCTAAAAAACCAGAAATTCAATTGCGCAATACAGGATTGGGTAGGCCACGATGCATATAAAGTAAAGTAAAAGAAATACTTATTTCACGGGGGAGCCCCATCATATTTCAACCCAGATCAATCCAGGAGATAACTATCTTGTGCGTGCAAGAATGAACACACTTCCAAGTGGTTACCCCTGATTCTGTGAAGCTATGAGAAATTCCGTCATCAAGCTACGGAATCAATGCTAGTCCGCACCTCTCCCCGATGCTGCAGCTGCCGCGCTCAAACCGAATATCCTCAGGTCCAGTCCGGTTAATACGGGGCCCTTACTTCCGGTAGATAGTTTACCTCCGCCTCTCTCTCACCTCCACCGGACATTAAGGAGTTACCGCTCCATACTTATTTAACTACATCTGCCCACCGCTACCTCCACCAACGATATCTCTACCACCAAACACTAATAAATATCAATCCGTAACAGGGACAGGTGTGGTGATACGGACTTAACTATCTAGCGGTATACAAACAATACTTCACGTGGCGTTACCGCTGTAAGGTACGGGTATAATGGCCCTTCTTACCCCGAATTGGAACTTCCCTTAAATATTTTATTACCATTACCCGATTCTACTTCCTGTAACTGCATAACCCGCACTATTGGGGGAGTGATTTCCGGATTTGTGCGAGAAGAATCTCGTTTAGTATGGTCCTCTATTTTTGCAATATTTATCTAGGAGGTGGATCCAAGGTGTGGGTTAGCCCCTATACATTCCAGGCAACAGGGGTAGGATATCGTCAACTTTACCCGTTGGGAAGGAGAAAGAAATGGTCACTCGTTGGGTAAGAAATGGAAAGGTTTACTCGTTCAAAAACTGCTTGGTCTTGGTATTGCATAATTGTAATTAGTACTGTTATAAGGCCCCACCAACACGGTACGTCATGGTGGTAGAAGAGAGTTTAAGCCGGTTCATTTTCGCTATATCCGCAAGCTACATAAAAAATAAAACATGAGCAATTGTTGATGTGCACCTAGTCATTCGACTAGACTCATCAAAAGAATCTAAATTGTCATAAAATAATTGAATCTCAGATTCCACAACTAAAGCAGTAAAAATCCCAATGGGGCCAGAAGATCGTCTAAACTTTCACATATAGTAGTTAAGATCTCACCATTGGTGAAATTCCCCTGTATAGTTATGGGCGCCGCATTCCGCCCAAGCACTTTTATTAAAAAACTTTTTAGGGTTAAGAATAAGCTTATTCGACGGGGTAATAGGCTAATCGTCTTGTTATCTGAATTAGAATAACTAAAAACGTGAACTGAATTACACTCATCGATGGTATTGTTTATTCCCCGTTGGGAAAATTTAATTCGGAATTTCTACGTTTTGAGCAAAGTGTTTTCAAAACTTTGACGGTTGTTTGTCTTCAAATCGTGTAATATAGTCATTAGCGTAATCTGAAGACATCTTTCCCCCAAATAGGTAGGAAAAACAATCGAAATTGGCCAGCGGGCATTATTTAACTTTTAAGCCGCCACTTGTTGTCCTGTAGCATTTTGCTAAATGTTTGCATTGCCTTAAAACGGAAAAAATACAGGGACAATACCATTATGTCATTTTAAACAATCTAAACTAGCTATTGTTCGGTAGACACATTTCACCTCGATATCTTGTACTCCTTTGTCATGCAGAAAATTCCTTAGACTTCAGTAGGTATAAACTGAGCCCTTTCCGCTTAAACCAAGCTTGCTATTATCTTGTCCCGATTGGTCAAATCGTCTAAATATACTAAAATCTTCTACTGAGAATTATTTCAGTTGCCATTGTTGCGTTTATCAGCCTTGGTCTGTAACCCTTCTTCGGTCCCTTAACGGATTGAATTCCTTAGGTTTCAGGGGTTTCGTCGATAGCCACGCCGGTCCTGTAGTTTTTTGAAGCCGTACTGGCTCATCTCATGCAACGCACATGACATGTATTCCTGCAGAAGCTCATGGGAGGGTGATGTCACCTCTGTCAACTTAACGCAGGTGCTCAACAATGCATTGTCGAGCATGCAACAGTTGCGCTTGTGATCTGGATTTAAGTTAGGGTTTGGCTAATGACACTTCAATTGTTCTATTTTGTGATAATTTATCAGGCCTAAGGCTCAACAATAGCTAAGCACAATAATAAAGAATATTTTATCGGGTACTACATTGTTGACCGGGGATAGTCTATATTGTTGACCAGGGATAGGCTACCTTGTTGACCAGGGACATAGGACCAGGACTATTTCTGGATTTAGACTTGCGTGCTGGATTATGTTGATCTTTCGGATGCTGGTTGTGATGGTTCTTTCTCAATTAGAAGGTTCTTTATGAATAACGGCTCGTTTGTGTGGATGGATTCTTACCTCATGGTCCTGCATATTCCCAAAGTCTCTTGAGCTTTAAGTTATGTTATAGAGTTGGTAGTATTGTCTGTATTTGTGGGGTACGAGATTGCTGATTTAGTCTTGTTGTAAACAGGTTTCCCTACTTTTGGGTAATGAGACTTTCGTGTAGTTGAGTTTCTGGGTTTCAGTTCTTGTGATTTTTGCAAGTTTTACTTTTTTTGTGCACAACAAGGTTCTGACCCTCCTAGAGTGAAATATCAAGAACTTGTAAAAACTCTTTTTTCATTTTTCACTTATTAGTTAAGGCGACATGGTTGTGTAATCTTTCTTATTCTTGGCCGACAGCAGTGAAAATTATAAATACTTATAAGACGCTTTTTATATTTTCGGTTTTTTTACTTTGGCAGTTGTATACAAGGAACATCACAGGATCAATAAAAGTCGTGCGCCTATCATTAACCCACTCGCCCAACTGTGCGACTCAAACATCTATTTGGCATCATGTCGTTAGATATAGACATTCTAGAAATATCAAAAAAGGACCTTAGGGGATTACTTAGTGATCCCCTGACCAGTCTGCACGATCTAGACCAGTTTTTGAACACCCACTATCGTTTTGAGTCCATCGATTTGCTCATAAAAGAGCTAAACACCCTAAATCAGCAGCTCAATCAAGAATTGATCGAGCTTATAAATGGAAATTTTAATCAGTTTGTGGATTTAAGTTTGAGTTTAAATGGATCCGACCAGTTGATTGACACTATACAGACAAATTTGACAAATTTCAACGTGAAATTGTCCAGACTAGCGCATCATTTTAGTACAATTGATCGCAAATTTGCCAATGTACTAGAATTTCAGCATAACTTGTTGACAGTTAAGTACAAAATCCACACAATTAAGTTTGTGAACAGCTTGATAAATAATTTGAACGCATATATGGTTAAGTTGGGACAATGGGAACTGAACATAGACGATTTGAAGGTGATAATCAGCTTGATCTTGAATATTGAGAAACTCATGTTCAACCATAGCATGATCAATTTGAAGAGGTTTAACAGCTTGTTGTTTGAGATCAAGGGGGTATTGAACAAGTTTGACGGCACGGCGGATGAAAAGTTTGAGGTTTTCAAGATGAAGAGGGTTTTAGAGGGTGTGGAGGTGGCAGAAAGGTCGTAAGGCTACACAGAAAAAACCTCTGTCTTCTTAAGGCCGCAATAAAGTGGTTTTTACAGGCCACACCAACCGCCCCTACCACCAGACTGCCCCACAGCTTTCACAGACCACATCCTGTTACATAATACGCCGGCTTGTCTCATATCAAAGTCGTGGCCCAACCACGTCTATCCCCTGGTCGCACCCAATGATAAATCGAGAATTTCAAATTTTTTCATTTCCAGCATCATGTTAGGAGAATACTTTATCGGGAAGCATGAATGGGAAAATGTGGATAAAAACCCATTGCCAAAAGATCTAGACGTGGAGGAAGTAGGTGCCACTTCTGCTCCCTTATTGTCAGCTTCTTATTTCATTGGCGCTAGATGCAAACCTTACAACGAAGACTTTTTGTTGTGCAAAGACGAAAACAATGGAGGTTCCATTGAATGTTTAAAAGAAGGAAGAAGAGTCACCAGATGTGCTATAAGTGTTTTGAATGACTTGAACAAGCATTGTTTTGACCAATTTAAAATGCACTACGAATGTTTGGAACAAACTAATCACAACTTATCGGGATGCAGGGCTAGCGAACAAGTGTTTAACAAATGTGTATTCACGCACTTGAAATTGGCCAAAGAAATCCCAGGTGTTAAGGATCAGATACACTTAAAGGAAAAGCCCATTTACCCCTCCGACTCTTATGATAAGAAGATTGTCAAGAAATATTTAAAACAAGAGTCTACCTGATGGTTCCATCCGTTGAAAAATCCGGGAGTCTTTTCAACGCGGTGTATTCCTTTTAAATCTGGAAGTTCAACTTGTCTTGGGTTTCTGAGAAAGCTTATGGAGCAGAATTTCATGGTGTGAAATGCCGAAACATTCATGTACACCATTCCGGTGTTGTTTCATTCCACACACATAAGTCACTTCGACATTTCTGCTTTCGTCATATTGGCATACTCTCTTATAAATGAATAAAGTACTATAAATTACACAAATACACAAATCTGTATATCACAAGTATATCTTTACCTTAAATGCACTTCGCATTCTCATCGATTTTTTTTGAATAAATCAACAAATGTTTAATAGTAACTCCTCGGGGATGTTTGGCAACGCGAATTCGACCACTCCAAAGCCTAGTGGATTGTTTGGGGCTGCATCTAATAACGCCGGTAGTACAAGCGGCGGACTTTTTGGTGGAAATGCCGCATCTACAAATAATACCAGCGGTGGATTGTTTGGCAATAACACCAACAACAGTACGAATACAGGTACCAGTGGGGGATTGTTTGGGGGAAGTAGCAACAATGGTGGAAACACGGGTGGATTATTTGGTGGCAACCAGCAGAGTGCGTCTGGGGCTGGCAACACCAGTACTGGAGGTCTTTTTGGATCAAATAATACCAGTGGAGGCTTATTTGGAGGTAATGCTGCTGCCAATAATACTGCTAGCGGAGGGATGTTTGGAGGAAATGCTGCTACAAATACTAATGCTAGCGGAGGATTGTTTGGGGGAAATGCTGCTGCCAATAATAATGCTAGCGGAGGGTTGTTTGGAGGTAATAATGCGAGCACTGCTAACCCTCTGACGAGCACTGGGGGTCTTTTTGGAAACAATACCCAGACGAGTAATGGTCTTTTTGGAAACAGCACTCAGACTAACAATACCGGCCTCGGGAATAACACTCAAAGCAACAATACTGGCCTTGGTAATAACACCAATAATACCGGGGGCCTTTTTGGATCCAATTCCTCCGGAGGATTTGGCACCAAAAATGCATCTGGAAACACATCTGGGGGATTGTTTGGCAACAATAACACCACTACCGGTGGCACATTAAGCAATTCCAATGCCAACACGGGCTTCTTTGGCCAAAACCAAAACCAACAAAATCAAATCCAGAACCAGAATCAGAACCAGAACCAACAAAATCAAATCCAGAACCAAAACCAACAACTCACCAGTTACCAAACTCAGAACGCTTCCGACACCATATACGTGCCCTCGATAAACGACCAGTTGATCAAAATCAAAGACCAGTGGGATCCCAACTCCCACAGCTGCAAATTGAAGACCCATTTTTACAATAAGCTCAACGAACAAGAAATCAATATGCTATTAAACCAGCCAAGGCCTGCCAATGAATCGCCAGATGACTGGAACCTTGCCATGTCAGAAAGACCCTCGACACAATACTACCCCATCAAAATCACATCCTTCACCGATGTAAGTAACCGAATTGAAACCCAATTGGACCACGTCAAAAAAAGTCGATACCTTCTTAATGTTATCGACGACAACCAGTCTAAATTGTCTGCCAAACATGACTTGGACAATACCACCAGGATAAAGAACTGTAAAATAAAGCATACCAAATTATCCAGAAGATTATTAAGATTGGCAACCATTTTGGCCATTTTGAAGTTGAGAGGGTATCCTTTATTACCAGAAGAAGAGGAAATTAGTAAACAGTTTGAAATCTTAACATCTAAGTTGAATGACCCTAACAACTCGTTAAGCAAATTGAATGATCTTTTTGCCCGGTTGATTATTTTAAAAGAGAAATCAGAGAACATGAACACGTCATTGAACCAGTCTATTCATTTGATGAATGAGAATTTGGATGATATAGATGATGTGAAGTCTGAGACAGACCACAGCGAGGAGTTGATTGTGAAGGTGTCGAAGTTGTTGTTGAAGCAGCAAAAGGGATTGAATTACATCAATGAGGTGATTTCCAAGGACATGGAGAAGGTGGATAAGTTAGTGAAGTAGGCGATCTGATTAGACGGGTTATAACGTCGTTAATACTGCATCACACAAAATAGGCGTCTTAATACAAGATATCACATAACTTGTGCGTCTTAACCCGGTATAGTAGGCCATACAGGACTTCACCGCCAAGACACCCCTTACCTTCCCAATTCGTGCCCCGCAATGATCTCAAGCTTCATGAACTTCTGGAAATTAAACCGTAGCCCCTGCTTCATTTCATATATAACCTGTGGATCTTCGCTATCCACAACACAAAACGGATTTCCCGCCTTACTCTCACTCACCCCCACCTCTTTGAAATACTTGGATGCCTTTCCCCTTAGCTGGTACTTGAAACAGATCGATCTATCTCCCATAAAGAACTTGGGGTACTTTTCCACGTATTGAAACCGTGGCAACGCCAATAATCGGCTCAAATACACTTTCGCCACTGCCTTGGTCCCTGCTAGCACCTTCGACAGCATTGCAGACACGTCTTTGTGGAACGGGTCCAACTCATGGCCTTCAAGATTAATCATTACCGTCAAATTGTTACCGTATTTGTTTAAACCGGGGACTCCTGCGTCGATATGGAAGGAGCTCACGGCGCCCAACTTCTTGAAACATTCGTAGATATACCAGACCTCCTGGGAGGTTGAGGGTGCGGGCGTGAGTCGTATTCTGCTCTTTATATACCGATGGCTCATGATGTGGATGGGCTAGAATGCGATAATCGATGAACTGACTTTAGAAATGAAGTGAATAATATCTTATTTTGTGGATACGTCTTTATGTGAACTTTACCCTTATATGCGATCTGACTTTGCGATGTGATCTTGTGTGAACGGGGTGTTCGTGATAATCTGATTTTTTTGTGGATGAGACTTATATATAAAATGATTATAAAACGATAAATCTTTAAATCATCGCGCGAGACCATTCTGATGGACTCTCTCAAACAGAGGCTCTCTGCAGGCCTAAATAAACCGGTGTCGGACAACTTCGTGCAGACATTGAAGCTGTATATACACAAGAATCAGGATGTGGCGACATTTCAGCGATACTGCCGGGTGTTAGGGTTTCCTAGTGATGATTTTGCAGCTGAGATATATGATTCATTAAAAGGGGAAGCAGGTGAAACCGACAATAATACCCTTGCACCAGTGTCCCAACTCAAGGCCATGTCCAAACCAAAGGCCAAAAAGCTTATTTCATTTGACGATGATGATACTGGAATCGAACCGATGAGACAGAAGGTGAAATCGACGAGGTTCAAGCGGATGAAGAAAGAGGATGCGATGAAGTTGAAGGAAGAGGCGGTGGGGGTGGTAGACGCGGTGGGGGTTGCAGACGGAGTGGTACAGGCAGGTTCGGTGATCCCTGTGGTCCCTGTGGCAGAGGCTACTTCAAACGAGGGAAGGATTTCAGAAATCTCCCCAAAACACACAGTCACTGCTGAAACACCACACCTCTCGCTCCGCGACCTCGCGGCTCAGGAGGTCCTTTCTCACACACCCATAGATATCTCCCACGACATCGACTTGCAGAACGACAGAGAATGGTACATGGGAGACGAACTCCAAATTCCAGAACCTCTTGTCTCTGATTACAATCCTCGGCACAAACCAACTCCAAAACAAAAAGGAAGAACTGGGGGTCAATTCAACGAGTATGGAGAGTACATTGACCATGACCATGATGCTCCCATAGACGAATTGTCGTCCCTCAATATTTCATCTCATTTCTTTGTGCCTCCTTTCTTAGCAGATTCAGAGGAGTATATTTCGATTCAAATTAATCAGGGCCAGTCGAACTTCAAGGGGATCTCTGGCAACTTTCTGGCGGTGAAAAATCCCAATTGCCATCTTGCAATCATGGCCAAACAGGGAAGTGGTGTGGTTAACGAACTACGCAGCAATAAAGAAAAGAAAAAACAGGCTCAGGACCGGTCCGGGCTCTCTGGTACCAACTTTGGGAATGTCTTGGGCTTGGAAGAAGAGGGGACCCTGGAAGCACCGGAAATTGAACAAGAAGAGGAGACGGTGGTGGATATGGCTGCAATTACAGCCCAAAGACGCAGTTTACCCGTATACCTGGTGAAATCAGATCTCCTTCGAGCCATAGCTGAAAACCAGGTGATTATCATCATCGGGGAGACGGGATCGGGTAAAACCACCCAATTGACTCAATACTTGTGCGAAGAAGGATATGCCAAAAATATCACAAAACACAACGTCCGTAAGCAGATCGGGTGTACGCAGCCCAGAAGAGTTGCAGCCATGTCTGTGGCCAAGCGAGTGAGCGAAGAAGTGGGATGTCGCCTCGGAGATGAGGTGGGATACGTGATCAGATTCGAAGATAAAACAAATCATCAAAAAACACTAATAAAGTATATGACAGACGGAATCTTACTCCGAGAGCTTCTAGTGGATCCCAACCTTGAGGCTTATTCTTGTATAATCATGGATGAAGCTCACGAAAGAACCCTAAGTACGGATATTTTATTGGGGTTGTTACGACTCTTGATCATGAAAAGAAAAGACTTGAAGTTGATTGTGACATCTGCCACCTTAAATGCCGACAAATTCTCCCAGTTTTTTGGGAATGCGCCGCAGTTCCATATTCCTGGCAGGACCTTCCCCGTAGAGGTGTTCTACAACAGACTGGTGAGCGATTATGTGGATACTTGTGTGAAACAAGTCATTACAATCCACTTGCAAAACCTTAATGACAAAAATGAAAGTGATGGAGATATTCTTGTTTTTTTGACGGGTCAAGAAGATATTGAAGTGTGCTGTGAGTTGATCAAAAACAAACTTATAGAGTTGGGAACCGTGGCTCCATTGGAAATATACCCTATTTATTCCACCTTACCATCGGATTTGCAAAAGAAAATATTCCGGAAATCGAACAAATTAAGACGAAAGGTCGTGGTGGCTACCAACATTGCCGAAACTTCATTGACAGTGGATGGGGTGCGGTACGTGATTGACTGTGGGTTGGTGAAAATGAAAATCTATAACCCCAGGTTGGGAATGGACACTTTACAAAGTCTTCCTATTTCTCAGGCCAATGCTAACCAGCGGAGTGGAAGAGCTGGAAGAACCTCTGCGGGTAAGGCGTACCGGCTTTACTCCGAGAAAGAAATGAACGAAGATCTTAATTCAATGCCTATACCGGAAATCCAAAGAACCAATTTGAATAATATCATGTTATTATTGAAATCACTATCTGTTAACAAAATATCTGATTTTCCGTTCATGGACGCCCCTCCCAACGACATTACTGCTTGCTCCCTCTACGAATTATGGAGCATTGGGGCCTTGGATAACCTTGGGAACTTAACCAAATTGGGACACCAAATGACAAATTTCCCCATCGAGCCATCTTTGGCAAAATTGATATTATTGGCAGCCCAGCCGCAGTTCAAGTGTTCTTTTGAGGTCTTGGTGATTGTTTCCATGTTGACAGTACCCACCGTGTTTATGCGGCCCAAAGAACGGATCCGAGAAGCAGACATGGCCCGAGAAAAGTTCAATGTGGAGGAATCGGACCATTTGACACTTTTAAACGTTTACAAGCAGTGGGAACTCCAACTAAGTAAACCACACATGTCACTTGGAAAGTTGATCAACTGGAGCAATAAGAACTTTTTGAATAACAAATCTTTACTTCGTGCCAAAGATATCAAGAATCAATTGATGTTAATCATGAAAAAGTGCAAGGTGCCTATTTATAAGAGTGAAGACGACGAGAACATCCGACGGTGTTTGTGTGCGTGCTTTTTCCACCAACTGGCAAAGATCTCGAAACTCAACTTGACCAATTCCAACCAAATAGAGTACTTGAATTTAAGACACAACTTTATGAAGCTTTATTTGCACCCAGTGTCGTGTTTGAATAATTCCACCACTTTACCTCCATCTTATGTGATATACCATGAGTTGATTTTGACCACAAAGGAGTACATGAACTGTGTTACTGCTGTGAGTCCTTTGTGGCTTCTTGAGTTTGGATATATATTTTTTGGAGTGTCGAAACAAGAGGCTCCAAAGTTGGCGAAATTACAGTTGGATTTCGATGTTATAGACAAGGAGTTGTTGCAGAGGATGTTGGAGGAGGATAGGGAGAAGTATGGGGAGGGGGGAAAGGTGGTTAAAAGAGAGAAGAGGGAGGGTAAGGTTAAGAAGTTTAGGACGAGGGGTATATGATAGAAATGAGGTCAGGAGAGGTACAGATGAAAAAATTTGAAGGTAAGAGCCAAGACACTTTAAATAGTAAAAGAGCCAAAACAAAAAGTAAAAGACCTCAAACAGAGGTAAAGGTCGATACACAGTCGGAGGAACCGAAAAACAACCGTTTTATCTATTCTATTTTGTTTTATTAATTGATAATTTATCATCCATAGTAAATGACATTTTATCTACTCCTTCACTTTATGAGATGATTCTCTCTACTCCTCTTCACTATTTATGAGATGATCTCTCTACTCCTTGCATCCGATTATCAGACGACATTTTCCACTCCTTTTATCACCTCGTCAGTAGGCACTTCCTCCCTTTTATCATTTAACATTCATCGAAGCACCACGTTATCGATCAACCTCACCTTCTCCCCCCCTTCTCTCTTCGGGACCTTCACAGCAGTCGAAATAATCCCCCCAACACCAGGCTCTACCGTCTCCAAATCATTCAATGTCTCAGGATGGCTCACACAAAGATACTCCACCTCGAACCCCGCCGTTTCGTTCAAGGTGTCTCTGATCTTATCCAAAATCTCCTCCGCCAAAACTCCCCCATCTTGTCTTTTTTGCTGGTAGTACTCTTCTCCTTTACACAACGACTGGTATATCAATGCACTTTTTTCTCGAGTGGCCTCTGAAAGATAAGCATTTCGAGACGACATTGCCAAGCCATTGGCCTCTCGCGTAGTGGGTAAAATCTGCACACTAGTATCAAGCAATAAATCTTTCACGAGGTTCTTTACCACCACACACTGCTGAGCATCTTTTTGACCAAAATACACATTTGATGGCCGAACCACGTTCAATAACTTTGTCACCACCGTGGCCACACCCCGAAAGAACTGAGGCCGTATGCGACCTTCCAATTGTTCTGAACATCCAACTACTTCCACAAACGCACCGCGTTGTGCCTTTAAATCGGTGGTTATACCTGATGGGTACATTTCTGACACTTTTGGGAGAAACACAGCATCTACTTTTTTGCCCACAAACAGTTCCAATAATTGGATATCGTGGTCTACCGTGCGTGGATATGCGTCAAGGTCTTCGTGAGGAGCAAATTGTGAAGGGTTAACAAAGATCGAAACTATCGATTGATCATTCTCTTTTAACGATTGTTTTATTAAAGAGCAGTGGCCGTCGTGCAATGCCCCCATAGTGGGCACAAATCCCACTGTTTGTCGGTTACAGATGGCATCGAGTCGCCACTGCCGCACCTGTGCCACCGTTCTAAGAATACTGATGGGGTTAGTCATAGAAAAAGTTTTCCTTTTCCTCCGCAATTCGTCTGTATACGCTATGCGAGATGCCCCACTGACGTGTGCCGCGATATGTCGTGTCTTTACCGCTGTATATGGCCCTAGAAAAATCACCCTGAATACATATTTATTACGCTGTGAACAGGCGTAATCTACTGCTGCCGTTCTGTTTTCTGCTTTCATTCTGCTTTCCTTCTGCTATCCTTCTCCGAACCTCCGTCCTCATGAGCCATCCCCAAGGCAATGACGCCAACAAACAAGACGACTACGCCAACAATTTCATCGACAACGGCTGGACAAACTCCTTGTTAATGGACCACAACCAACATCTTCTTTACGACATGGAGTTCTCCACGCACGTCGAGGGTGCGACCCCTACAAATAACATTGTTCAAAGCATCCAATTCCAAAACCATGTTTCTCCGGATCTCAACGGCTTGAGTGGAGACGATGATACACCACAAATACAGCTACAGGGACGTATTCCCGGCCATGGTACTTATTCTCCCAGCAATTTGAGCTCCCAGCCTTCTCCCATGGACAAACAGATAAAAGACAAATCCGACCCGGTGCCAACGCCGCAAATAGCACCAACAGCACCGATAGCAGATGCCCTGATACATGATAAAGACAAGAACGGCTCTAAAATACTCGAGAAAGACAAAAAGAGACGACCCTGTGATCATTGCAGAAGAAAAAAAACCAAGTGTGTCTTGTCCCCCGGGCTCCAGAACTGCGTACAATGTGAAGCCAAATCACTAGCCTGTACGTTTGTGGGACAAGCGGTCAAGAGGAAAGCTATTGGCGTAGAAAAGAGCCCTCCACCGCAAAATTCGGATTATTACAAGACATCGCAAATTAAGGCCCCTAATGTGGCTATAAGAGACGTCTCCCCCATTCAGGACTACTCGTCCATGAATAATTCCTTATTGAAAAAGACTCTCTCGCTCCAATTCCCCAGATCCAGTTTCTACATAGGGCCCAGCTCGTATATTTACGATATCAACATGCTAAACATGATTATTGATTCCCAAAACAGAAAAAGAGCTGACATGAAGCCAAATGCAGGCAAGATCGAACAGATCAACCTAAGCAATTCCATATCCCTTAGAAAAGTGAGTGAGGAAACTCAATTCGTCTTGAAAGACGACCAATCTCCACAATCTTACCAATCAATGTCCAACGATGTGGACGCAATTGAAAAGTTTGTAGCTCCCCACGGCCAAATTTTGATCGATTTATACTTTCGAATCATCCACCCGTCGTACCCCATTCTCCACAAAAAGGTGTTTTTGGAAAAATACTCTCGAACCCACAGGGAATTTAGTGCCCCGTTATTGGCAGCGGTTTATGTACTAGCAATTCAATGGTGGGACTATGATCCCTCGTTGAACCGGTTTTCCAAGCCCAACGTGGAAATGATCTTGAAAATCGGCTTGAATAACTACCTTTTGGAGATTTTAAAGCGTCCCAAGCTCAGTGCCGTGCAGGCAGGGCTTTTGTTGTTGCAGTGCAAGCATATCGTTCGGGAGAACAAGAACACTGGAGACGTGGATTCGAACCCTAGTAACCATTCTCACAACATTGACGATTTAAGCTATAGTGACTGGGTTTTGTGTTCACAAGTGACATCTTTGGCGGAGGAATTGGGACTTGGTCTTGATTGCAGTGACTGGAAGTTGCCCAAATGGGAAAGAGGTCTTCGGAAAAGATTGGCCTGGGCTGTTTTTATTGAAGACAAGTGGTTGGCGTTGAAAAACTCAAGACCTTCTCATATTCATGAGATGAACTGGGTGGTTACTTCGTTGATAGAAGAAGACTTTCCGGAAAAACATGGAGATGGGGACCTTAAAGAAGGGTCTTCTGATATAGATAACGGAAAAAAGATATTCATGTGTCTTGTTGAACTTTCGGCCATCTTGTCGGAAATTCTGGATTCTTTTTACTCCATGAAAGCAGTCAATCAGCTTCAAGGCAACGTCACGGAAATCTTAAAATTAGCCAAACCAATCCAACTTCAATTGCGTAATTGGTACCATTCTTTACCCACAGAGCTCCAAATGAGTTCTGTTCAGCCAAGAAAGCTTTGTTCAAATGGATTTCTCCAATTGGCGTATTTTGCAGCAGAATTAACTTTACACCGGAAAATCATCACCGCCATCCATAACCAATCACTAAGTGGTAATGCTCCTGCGAAAGACCTCATCACCGTCTGTCGAGTGGCTGCAAAAACAAGACTTTTGGCAGCGATTGACTTTGTCCGAGATTTGAAGCCGGAGCATATTCATTCTTTCTGGCACTCGTCTACCTCCTCCAACTTCACCTTAATTGGAACTTTTGCCAGTATTTTGTTTTTATCGTCCTCCACCTCGGAGGAGAGTACGTTTTTTAGAGACCAGATCTTCAATTACCGGTGGATACTCAAGATTTCCTCCAAAGGTTTTGACCAGGTGGGGGATGCTTTGCTGCAATTGGATCTTGTTTTAACTCATGTCCCAGGACTTCTCAACAAGAGTGCCGATTTGCCTATGGTATTACCTAATGTGGATGTGCCCATTCAGAGACCCGATTCGGCTCAAAGTGCCCAAGGGAATCTATCAAACCCGGCTCTCAGTCCCTTCAGTCCTACCAGCTTCAACACCCAGGGTCCCAAAGCACAAACATCCACCCAGGGGGCTAGAGGTCCCAACAAAAGACACAAACCAAGTGAAACTCGTGAAATGAACAAACCGTCTCCTGCGTCGTCCCAAGGAATATCACCAAAAGATTACAGTCAAAATCGACTCAATTCATTTAACAACCCCAACATCGACCGGAGTTCTCCCAATATTGTTCGGTCCAAGCCCAGTAGTCCTAGTGTCACGAGATCGCCAGTCAGCAACCGTAATGATGAATAATGAATACTGTATCATAAGTAGAGACTTTAAAAAGATTATTACAATATACATAAAAGCATTTTTTGCCAGTGTTTTCAGTCAAAATACATAATACCAACGTTCAGTCAAATGGCGTCAAGTAAGCCTCGGCAATGACTCTAGCTCTAGCATTAAGGAATAACTTCATTTCACTTATTTCCTTATCCACTTCTTCCATGAATTCAATAATAAAGTCCACCAACTTGTCTTTCAACATCTGTTCCGTATGGAAGTTGGTTATCAAAAACGATATATCGTATCCCTTAATAGGAACCCTTCTCAAGATAAAAAAGTTCTCTGCCCTCGAAGTCAAGAATCGGGTGAATTGGTGCACCAAAATCTGCTCGATTTCATCCGCCTGTTTGATCTTAATGGAAACTCTCACAGAGTTGATAGATGGTTCAATCAACACCTTTTCGTTGTCGTTTCTGGCTATCACCATCGGATTCAATATTAATTCGGGATTGTGGGAATTATCAACTTCTATCTCTGGCCGGTTATGTCTTTCGACTAATTGGGAGGAAAAGTCCTCTAAGCAAATGGCTGCTGTTAAAGATGACCTGACGGCCGTCAAATATGGTTTCAAAGATTGGGACTGTTGGTTAGTACGAGTTATCATTTTGGCAACGGCGGTGGACGAGTCAACAAACGATCGTTTTTCTGTCTCAATTGGTGTCAAATATGTCGATTTGTTGTCCACAAATGGAACACTGCACCTATCTATCGCGGGTAGTGTTGGTGATGCCGCTGTTGCGCTTATTGTTTATTACTTACCATTTATGTGGGAAGTTGTAGATTCCTTACAGAATTCAAGATCAAGTCGCAAAAGTGAGTTTTTGATAAATTGGCATGCGCACGACTTTTTTATTTTGTATCTTACTATAAGTCAATAATTAAGGGGAAGCCGGGGGTTGGAAGATTTGGTACGTTTACGTGCAGACTCGTCGGTGTCTGCCGGTCGTTTGGCTCGTTTTTCTGAGGAGTTGGCCACACGGAGAAATTCATCTGCCACTTCCTTTAAGATTTCGTCAACATCAATCGGAGTGGGAAGAACTTCATTCAACTTGGCCGCCTGTTGTGTGAAATTGGTGACTTCTGCCACCAGAGATAGTTTGGCGTGAAATGCTGCGGGATTGGTGGTCAAGAATCGGTACCTCACCTCATTTTTGTCATCCACTAAAATGGTGTAAATGTCCTCAGCCTTTTCTTCTTCCGAATGCACGATTTTGAACAACAGGCTAACCTTGAAGTTTTCCACGAGCCACGAGACTAGGCGTTTTCGGCTCACATCCAACTCATATTCAAGTTGCTGTTTCCTCTTGGCATCCCGAGTTTCAAAGTTCTTGATTAAAATGAGCTGAACATTCTTTAATTCCGTTTCATCGACCCCATAAATAGCAGCCAACCTCGCATCTTGAATTCCCTTCAAGTTACCCACAAAAGCATCTGTTTTTTCCAAGAACATCTTCTTAATGGTAGTATATGGGTATAAGCTCGTGATCACCGACTCTACCAAATCAGCCTTCACTTTAAACAATTGCTGCCGCTCACTAACAACATCGAGGAATAATTCCACAGCATTAGACCCGTTACGACCGCACAACTCGATGAACGCATCCTCGTCTTCGAGGTATGGAAGCACCGTCTTGAAATCAAAGTTAGTGTCCACCGGGATAGGAATATTGCTCCACGGGAGCTCAGATAACAATCTTTTATAGTTGTCTCTGGCTTTTCTGTCGGAGCGGTAATTCTGTTTATCCACCATTTTCACATCCCATTCAATGTCCTGGATCTGCTTGGAGAGAATTTTTTCCATGTACAATTTCAAAATGTCCCCTTTGTGAAGATAATTGAAGTGCTTATTTGCTTTAAATCGGTTATCTTTGAGCAAGTTACTGTACAATGTGTCCCAATCTGGAGAACTTTGGACCAATGCCGTGTTAATTTTAGTAAGGTACGACTCCAATTCCACCAACGCCTGTTGTTTTTGCAGTTCTAAATGGTCATAGTGCAATGTTTTTGCATTATCCTGGAAGTCTTTGAATATCACATACACTTCTCCATCAGATAGTATGGTGTGCTTAAACGTGGGATTATCCTCTTTTACCAACCGGTTCTTGATGCTGGACCACCTGGTGTTGTGGTCCAACACCCCTCTTGTTTTATAACTTTCTAGAACCTGTAAAAAGTTGGTTTTGAACTTCTCCAACACTGCATTCTTGTCTTTTAAGTCCTTGGTGGTTTCATTCACAAGGTACTCATCATATATCCTTTTTCTTTCCAATGGGCTTGAGACTTTCCAGTATATGGGGCTTTTGATCAATTTTGCCACCACATCCTGAAACGACCAGGTGGAGTCAACCTTATGTTGTTTCATGAGCCCAGTAAACTCTTCTTCCTCTTTTGCTTCCTTTTCATCTTCCTTTTCTTCTTCCTTTTCTTCTTCCTTTTCTTCTTCCTTTTCATCTTCCTTCTCTTCTTCCTTTTCTTCTAATTTCCTTTCCCCCATCATATCATCCTCCACCGGTCGCTGCTCCAACTTCTCGTCGAGCTCCGTCGTGTCTGTCTCTGTTGTTGGCTTCTCCCATGTGGTTTCTCCAGACGTAGCATTATAGTAGTATTTTTTGCCGTCATCAGTTTCGAACTCTTGCCATTCGCTCTGCTCTTCCGGATCTGTCCAGCTTGTCTCCTGGGTGACGCTATTGTAGTAGTAAACACTACCCTGGTCGTCAGTGACTTTCTCCCATGGACCTGTCATAGTGAAATGTATCGCGAATTTTTGGATAAACTCGTGAGATCAAGCAAAGAAGTGGTAAGAGAAGCAGGGATGAGAGGCATAATGAGAACCAGGGAAGAAGATGCATAGACAAGAAAAAGCACAGATAAATAAGAGCATAAAGAAAAATGTAAAAAAAGCATAGAGTCTCAAGAAAGATCCTGGCCAGGAGAACCATTCACCACACCAGTTCTTCCTCAAGTGCCATTGCATCTCGATTCTGTACGAATATTCCTCGAAGTTGCTCAAATCTCATAATTCCGACATGCATATTCTCAGTGAAAATGACTTCTAAATCACTCCCTGCCCTCTTCCGACACCCATACACTGCTACATTTAATATGGTCACGCGACTAGAACATCTCTCGTTTGCATAGCAGTATTGGACTTCGCGTCGCATTTTTGGCAGAATGCGTGATATATGAATCATCGGTTGACTATGAGCTCGAGGATTCCTTTTTTTCTCGAGGTTGTTCAAACTCAGCGACAACACATTACATGATCAGCCCATTCAAAACCAAGGTGCCTGTTTCTTCTGCCAATACGGATCAGGATTCGGTGTTTTAGGAATATGTTTGTGTTATCTGCTCATATGGAGCAGGTCCAACTGTATTATGTTTGGCAACTGAAAGCCCTAAAGACACTGTCAGTGAGTTTATTAAAGTATTCGAAAAAATGATCTTGCCATTATAATTCTTCTTTAGGACAATCTCATCACCACTGAAAGTAATAAGATACCTGGCTTTGTTGTGTTCTTAACGAGAAGAAGCTGAACCAGATCTCAAATTCTCGTCGAGTTATAACGGCAAACCATCAAGGGAGAGTATGAGGTCGAGAACACCTCCCCCACTTGAATTGAAGCTCAAAAAGAAAGCTCAACCGCTAATGTGGCCATAGCCTGCTGTTTAAGATTCTAGGTTAGCAACACCACAACCTTGCTTTGAAAGATAAGATAAATGGCTGGAAGGAGTGGCACCAAATTTACCGTGTGCATCGGTAGTTCAAGACAATTTCAAACCTGTTACTCGACTGGCATTAATTTGGCTTTGATTAGAAGTATAATCTCAAAGCCTGTGGTCTCCGCGATGTGGCGCAATATATAAGCCCTGGTCGATAGAAAACAGTGATAAGGTAGCAGCAAATACATGTGGGGGTAGAGAGGTGCAGTGATGGATTTTTTAGATCGCCGCATAGCAGTATGGACATACCGGATTATTTGAGTGATTTTCTGATATGGTTTTAAGAAATGGAGGCACCTGCCAAACGCCATTTTGCAATCTCGTCTATTAAGGAAC
>JAJMAI010000030.1:0-116234 GCA_030572515.1 Yamadazyma trypodendri | reverse complement strand
CATCTGTCCCGGATTATGGCTAACGGTTTACTTGCAAAATATAATTCTAGTTAAGTCATGTACCATGAATATAAAAAAGAGCATCCAATAATTTTCTCAGATTTGCAACAAAAATACTTTTTGCAACACCCAACATGGTCGTTATCTCCTGTTTCTTAAGGTGCACAGGGTTATATATACAAAATATGCCTCAACAGAATCGTCAACCATGTGCTAGGTTCCACAGTCATTAAAGCAAATAGACCTGCCCAAGAAAGTCCTCACATTACACGACTTATTAAGATTAATCTTCATTTCAAATTGGCTGCAAAAATTGGCCCCAAAAAAAGAGTTTCATAAACAACATGGCCACAAAAGTTTCGAATGTGAGCTATGATGCAATTTTAGTTTGTCTTTTTCCGTTTTATGAATGTTTGGGTTTATTTACTTTTTCCAACTATTTGCATAATTCTCAAAATAATTCTCCCTAAATTGCGAACTAGATATCATGGAGTCCAACGTACCATTAATCAGAACAGATGATGCTGCCGACTTGTCAATTTACAAGAAGAAGCTTGCCTCACTAACTCAAGCAGCTGGCGGTGGGTCGCTTCCAAGAAATGGAATCACCAAACCTACTAGCAGAAGAGGCTCAATGGCTAAAGTTAGGCTGAATGATAGTGAGGGAGAAGATGACAACGGAGAAGATGAGGACGGAAATGAGCGGAAAAGAAGGGATAGCATCAATGAAAGGATACAGGAACTATTGACGCTTGTGCCTCCGGAGTTTTTTGCTGAAAATGGAGCAGCTCCTGTAACTACGCATGAGGACTTGGAACTTGCGATTAAAAACAGTGGGACGAAAGACGGTAAACCCAACAAGGGACAGATCTTGACGAAATCGGTGGATTATATCCAGTACCTACAGAACAAGATTGACGAGAATAATATGAAAGAAGTGGAGTTGATGTTAAAGTTGAAGAATTTGGGGGTGTCTTCAAAGGAGAAGTCGATACACACCAGTGCGGAGGTGGCGTTGGGAAAGATAGGCGTGGGGCCGTTGTCGAACGAGTATTTCAAGAACGTGTTGATTTCAAGTGCCAATGCCAACAAGGCACCACAACGAAGAGGCAGTTGAAGTAAGACGAGGAGCTGGATGACACAAGCACCACAGGAGCCAGAGCCGGCGGCGCCAGGGCCGTGCCAAGACCTCGCTACAACTCACATATTTGTCTATCGTCTAATCGTTATCTATGTACTTTTTACCCTCCCCAATCGTTCCCTCTCATCGGCTTCTTCAATCAACATGTACGCCGGATGGTATCCATCTCCATCCCTCAAAAAAGGATTCGGCAATGTGTTGTTCACTCCTCCCAAGCTGGTATATCCCATATCGTACATACGACAATAATCCACATTACATCTCAAAAGGAAATCCCACACATCCACGTAATTCCAATGTAAAATAGGATGGGTTCGAATAAACTTGGGCCAGTTGTGATCAGTTTCTTGTTCTGGTTTTAAAGACTCCCCATATGGATCGGAGTGCCTAATCCCCACTATAATAGTCTTTATATTCTTATTCTGTTTCAAATACTGTTCAAAACCTTGTTGCATAGAACATTTTATCGTCACCGAATTGAGGTGGTAGTAGACGGATGATTCTTGGATGAATTCAGACACTTGTTCAAAAGGTACTTCACTATTAATGTACACAGAATTAAGCTTATAGTTCAATAAGAACTCTTTGGTGATATACTGTTGGTTCGGCTCCGGGTGGACTGCAACTTCATAAATGGTGTATAACAAAATCAATAACATCACGAGACAGTCCTTACCTCCATTATAGCTTATGGCAAGCTCATCCAAGGAGTATTTCGAAAGGCACGATTTGAAGATGTCAATTGTCCTGGTGATTTTAACCTTATTTGAAAGGAGTATTTGCGGATCAAATTGATACTGCGGATGCGCAGAAACGGTGTGACCCTCCAAGTATCGAGAAATCAACCGGTGGCTCTGTTCACAACGATCGTAAAACGTCATAGGCCGAAGTGGAAAATACACAGAATGAGGTTTTTCGATCTCGAATTACTGGTTTAAAAACACAAGGCTACTATACACTGTCATCAAATTGACGCTATACAAGGGGTTTCACTTGAACAAGACTGTTGCACGACTACAAGGATTCTAACCCTTGTCCTTGTACAAGAACTGGAGATAGAACTCCTTGACGTCTGGGTCCCAATGCCACCAGAAGCTATTCGACATCTCCTCGGTCTTATCTACAGGGTCACCAGGAATTACCACACAGATATTTTCGTACGGCTCGCATGACACCACCAAGTATTGACAGGTTTCAGGGGTTTCTTTTTCCCCCAAGTCATTGTCTTTGTTGTATTTGTCATGGTAAGATAAGGAAACGTTCTTGTTCTTAGAGCTCAACTCGTAGTAGTTAAGGAACCGGAATAACGGCTCCGTGGATGCGTGGGGCAATTTGACATTGACAAGAACTCCCATCTGATACGTGTGTGCATCTCTGACTTTGGTCAATTTGAACTGAGGTCGTCCTATCTTGTCCCATTTTCTCTTCGGTGTACTACTGATGGATACCACCTTGGTATTGATATTGGGCCTGGACTTGCGGTCGTCGAGAAGCTTTCTTTTTTGTAAACTTAACTGATGCTTTTTCCCTCCTATATGGGCTAAATATGACGATTCGTTGTTATGGGTAGTAAGACAAAGTTTACACTCTAGAAGTCCTAAATGGTTCTTAAACACATACGGATCATTTTCGAGGTTGAGAATCGATTTGGTCAAAAGTTCCTTGACTCGTCTTTTTTGGTGCACATTTATGTCCTGCTGGTCTGCTATAGCCCCAGCTCCCTGTTTGGAGTTGACCCTATCAGAATAGTCCATCTGCGTAGTAACAGTTTTTCATACATAACATCCTTACACCATCGCACTAGCCTCCGCAGTTGATTTCTACACGTCAACACGTAAAATATTTTCTGCCTTTTAGGAAATGGCGAGGGTTAGCCAACCAGAATAAAAACACCATTTTCTTTTCTTTGCAAATTAGACCCTGTGCCCATCTACCATGGAGTCTCCTATAGCCATTGGCGACACCACCACCTCCTCCATTAACCAGCGATTGTCCAACACCCACCTTTCTACTAGTTATGTCCCCGTGGTACTGGCAGCGATCCATTCCGGTGAAAAATGCATTCAACTAAATTTAAAGTTCCCCAGTTCCTCTCCAGCTGAGGAGTTGTTGGTATTGAGAAGAGTCCAGGACTCGTATGTCAACATCACCCAGCTTTTGCAGGTGTTGGTGCATTTGAAGTTGTTTAAGTCGGAAGATACTGAGCGGTTTATCAGCCAGGAAGTCAAGTCGAATCCCCAATACATAAACGCTGACGGCTACACGCTCGATTATATTAACTTGACCAGCCATAGCAATAGAAACTTGCAAGGGATTTGGATCCCTTTTGACAAGGCGGTGTCAATTTCTAACAAACTCGATATATACCCTTTGGTAAAGAAGTTATTTCTTGTGGACGTGCACGATTTCGATGAATTGCCCAAATACACTCCGGAGATAGAGACAAAAGTGACAGAGGAGACAGAGTCGAGAAAACGGAAACTTGACGATAGAGACGAGGAGCCTTTTAACGAATACACCAAGATGATCAAAAAATTCAAGTCTTTGGTGCAGAATAATACCAATTATCCCCACCCATTAGTGTCCGTTTCCGTCAAAGACAAAAATCATGATATAGTTCATGACGTAAAACAGAAATTCGGGGAGATATTCAAGAAAAATGATAGTGGGGCCTTGACAGTTCCGGAAATCCTGTCTGTATTTGAAAAGTACTTACCCCAAAAGGAAGATATCGTGGACATCCCATTGGACGCTGATGGGAAGACAGCCTTACATTACGCAGCAACTTTGGCATCTTTAAACTTGGTATCAGGTTTCATTGCGCTAGGTCTTAATTCGCCTATACGAGGTACCAAGACTGGGGAAAATCCCTTGATTGCATGTATAAAAGTGACCAATTCCATGGAGAAGGGGAATTTTTCTGAAATATTGAAATTGTTGTCTCCCAATATCTTTTTGATTGACGATAAAAAGTCCAGTTTCTTACACTTGTTGGCGGGACAATCAAAGAAGTTTGACAGTTGCAGATACTATACTACCAAAATTCTTAACTTTATCTTGGCCACCAAAAGTAACCAGTTTTACTTCAAAAGACTATTGGATGAAATTGTCAACTTACAGGATACCGAAGGGAATACTGCGTTGCATTTAGCAATTGAAAATGAAAATAGATGGTTAATCGAAATATTAATTGAATTGAAAGCTGATTTGAATTTGAGTAACAAAGCCGATTTGAAACCAATTGAGTTTGATATTGTTAAAGAGATTTTGAACTATAGGAAACTCGGAATGAAGAATGAATACTTTGAAGACGACGATTACTTCCTTGTTGAACTTATTCGTACTCATCATGAAACTTTACGGGAGAGATTAGATGTGAACAATGACATAATAGAAGATGAGGAGATAGTCAACACCAAAGAAGAACCCCGTATAACCGAGAATGGTACTGCTACCAGCAAATTGTTCAACAGTATAAATGATTTATTGAAGAACACCAACAAAGAGTACGAGAACCTAATGAATACCAAGAAATACCAGATCAATGACTTGAACAAACAATTATATGAGACCACGTTAATAACAGCAAACAATAAGTTCTTGAATAAGAAGATACACGAAAAATTGATGTATTTGGACAAACTTAAATTGCAAATGACCAATATAACTGAGAAGTTGGAGATGATAAAAAGTGAAATACCTAATGATTTGGATGAAAAATTCGATGCTGATCAACCATTCAGGATAGATAAGATTTATGATACATTAGTTAAGAATGGAGACGTGGAAGAGTTGAGGAGAGATGAGAATTTGGTTAACCTGTTACCAGCTCCATTGATTTTGAAAGCCAGAATCAACAGTTATAAGCAATTGAATGAAAATATCGAGAGTGAGTTGAAGATTTTGACCGACTACAGCACATTAACCTCCAAATTTAAAAAGGTGGTGAGTTTCTGTACAGGAGTGGATATCAACGAAGTTGACGAGTTACTTGATGGTTTATTAGAAGCGGTAGAAAGCCAGACCTAAAGTTTATTTCTTATATGTATTATTTACAAACTACCCAAGGGCAAAGACCTAAGCTCTATACCAACCCATCGAAGGAACCCATGGAATTCATAATTGTAGGATCCAATTTGATCAACTTCTTAAACTCATCCAAATTTATGGTATCGGTCTTGTAGTTCTTTTCTAAAAGCGTAAAGAATTTCTGACTTCTGAGTTCGGGGGTCTTTTCATCTGCCGGTAGTGCCACCATTGACCCGATCATCTTATAAACAGCCTTGACCACCACCAATATATCATCATACGTCAAATTTCCCGTCTTGTTATGGTCATACAATCGGAAACTCCAACTAATCTTCTGGTCCATTGAACCTCGGGCGGTCAATGATAATGCCACGATAAACTCCTTAAAATCGATGTAGTGACTCTTATCTACGTCAAACACCATGAATAAGTAATGGCAATAGTCAATGGGGTCTCCAAATGGGAAGAACTGTTTAAAGACTTTTATAAACTCTTCTTCAGATAATTGCCCCAGAGGACAGTCTCTTATAAATCCTTTATACCATTGCTGTAATTCTCTTTTATCGAAATATGTGGCTGATTTTAGCGCTTTTAAGTCGTCTTTGGATAATTTAGACACAGTTTTTCCCATAGTAACCTTGTTTAGACAAAATTGTAAGACAAAATTGTTTGGTCACAAACTTGTATACTCACAATATTGTATAGTTACCACAAATTGTTGGTAAATTCGCACTGATTTTTTTTAGAGTTTTGTCATCAGCATGATATCTGTCAATAGTGTAGTTTGGCAAAGTTCCAGGGCTACAGCAGTTAAGCCCGTGAGACAAAGGTTTATTAGATCCTTGAATTACGGTCAACCACAAAACCCGGAATATAATAAGGATGTCCGCATGAAAATCATGCCCATTAAAAGAACTGGAGAGGACATTGCAACTATGAGAGCCCGATTAGTATACCAAAGCCGGAAAAGAGGAATCTTAGAAAGTGACTTGTTATTGTCGAGATTTGCCAAGAAGTACTTGAGCCAGTTACTGTTGGAAGATTTGAAAGAATATGACGAGCTTTTGGACGAGCCAGATTGGGATATTTATTACTGGGCCACCGAGAACTACGACGTGACTCCGTTACCTGACAAGTGGAAGGACTCCAAGATATTGCAGATGTTACAGAAGGACGCTAAGAATGAAGCGGGGGAGATTTTAAGAATGCCCGACCTTGAGTAGATAAACCGTTGGACAGATCCATGGATTGTCAGTAACCCTTAGGCACAGCGTTCTAGCAGCCTTGACATCCGCCACACAACTGGCCACACTATGCACTAGACACTCTACATACTATGCACTGGTGCCAAGCACTTTGGCCCCACTTTAGCCCCACATCACTGTATATATTATTCATATCTAACAATTTCGTGCGCAGAATTGCGATCTCTCTGAATAAGTTTGCCGTTAAGGGTTTCTTAACCATACTGAACAACACATCCATAAGCCCCACCATTGCATCCAAGTCGTTTCATTCACCCCACCCCATTGAACATTTAGAATGGAATGGTCGAATAAATTATTAAGACAACCGCTCAGTTACAACCCTCAGACTCCTATGAACACTGTTCACTTTAATCCCAATTATGTATCACCTTTTACCAGCCCCCAGCTGTCACAAAGACCCGCTTACATGCAAAAACAACCGCTTTTGCCCCCCTCCATAAATGACCCTGCAATCGCTGTGGCAGACAAAACCAAAGAGCCTACCAGTGAGTTGACGTCACAAGATAGGTATTCCTATTATTTGTCTTCTTTACCCTTATATTGTGCTGATTGGAGCTACTTATCTGATTATGACACCGATTGTGTGGCGTTGTCATCTTATAAAGAGGGCTACAACAACAAAATCCATATTTTGCATGGCGTCAAATACGGTAAAGAAGCTACAACTGATGACGAAACTGCATATGTTAATGACGACACGGCTGAAGGGTTTGATTTCCATAAGGTGTCGGAGATCAACGTGGAATATCCTGTGACCAGTTTACAGTGGGATCCGACAATGGAAAGGACCAGTAATGCTACTAGTGAAAGACTTGCTGCTAGTTCTGCCGCCTTGAGATTATATAAGGTTAACCATGATGTGTTTGAAGAAAATAGTGATTATAAGCTTGAACAGACGCATTATTTGACGAACAATACCACTTTATCGTCGTCTGCTGCCAATACCCTGAAAAATAGTGATATCATGACATGTCCGCCAGTGACATCTTTTGACTGGAATAAATTGGACAATAGCTTAATTATCACTGCCAGCGTTGATACCACATGTACAGTGTGGGATTTAAACCGATCTGTCAATCCCGACGGAAGAAAGGACTCTTCTGCCCACGTCAAAACCCAATTGATCGCTCATGATTCCGAAGTTTTTGATGTCAAATTCTTGAATGATTCCACCAATTTATTTGCTAGTGTGGGTAATGATGGAAGCATGAGGGTGTTTGATTTGAGATCTCTTGAACATTCCACCATCATATATGAACCTCCCACGGTCAATGCATTATATACAAATCCCACTACTCGACCCAATTTGATTAATCGAGATGATAATAGCAGCTACAATTCGAAAGCATTGATTAAATTATCCACCTCCAATATCGACCAGAACTACTTGGCCACCATTGGAGTTAATTCCAACCAGGTGATAATCATTGACACTAGAGTCCCTGGTATACCGGTGGCAGTATTGGATGGGTCATTGGGGGGAATGTCCAATAGTGCCATAAATTCCATCAAATGGCACCCCAACTCTAACTTCTTATTGACAGGAGGGGATGATTGTCAGGCCTTAATTTGGGACTGTAATGGCTTGTATCAGCATTCTGTCAAGTCGGAAGAACAATCGCTAATTATTAACTCGCCGGTGTTAGCATATGAAGAGCAATTGGAGGTCAACAATGTTACCTGGAGAGGAGAAAAGGGTGACTGGATGGGGGTGGTGAGTGGGAAGGGGTTCCAAGCAGTTCTGCTCTGATTATTTAATATGTAAGCAGCAAATAGACGAATTAATATTGAAATATTTAAAACACTATTTCATGACTAAAAATGGTGGTAATAGACTGTTTGGCGGGTTGGATATTCAATTGAGCCTTCTGAGTCCTACTTGCGAAACTAATCACCCCTTCACCCATACACCATATGTATCGGTGATTTACCTCTATTTACCATTTCTATTTTTACAACTGAAAATCTCCATACAGGATTCTGTACCTGACAACTTATAACTTAAACTATCCTGGCTGAAATTTCATCACCTTCCCAACTTCACATCATCTTTCACTCGCCAAGATCCTCCTATGCTCATAGACATCGTTTCCCGAACGACCCCTCGAACTGTTGAAAAGGACCCCCAAATTGATGATATAGACATCCCAACTGACAAAGACCCCCAAATTGAGTCTTGGGCATCGAGTTTCAATTTAGTGCACCAACTTTTTAGCCGTCTGCAACTACACGATCTTCTCCAATCAGAAGATCCAGACACCAGCGATTTTATCGAGCACCTATTCAACAGAGAAGAAGACGACACCAGCATTTCCAGTGATACGCCAGAATCGAGCTTTAATACGAAAATCCCATTATCCGATTCCTCGTCAAAAATTTCTAGCGAATCTAATTTATTGGGAGATACCAGCGAAAACTCTTCTGCCGATCCCAGTATACCTTATACCCTGTCTTCCTCCATGTTCGCCAGTCCCACATCCTCGATACAGACGCTTTCTACAAGCTCTGATGGCAACAGTGCCTCACCTACTGATGGGGGGCTTAGTTCCGGTATTTTTTCCACGACTTCTTCTAGCGTCCTTGCAAGTGCTTCCCTGACGCCTGCTGTTTCCCTGACAGCACCCATATTGCTGTCTTCGACCCCACTGACCCCACGGTTCTCGCTGCTGCAACCGGTATCCACCAGTGCCTTTACTTCTGCTTTTAGTTCAAGCTCTGTCGGCACCGTTACTGCTTCCACTTCGAGTGGAACAACCTCCTCGTCCTCCACAACCTCCACATCTTCCACCAGATCTACCAAGTCCACCAGTGATCCAACCACAAGCTCTCCCACCAGTTCCTCCACCGAGATTTTCACAACTTCTGCCACTCAAGAAAGCAGCACCCGAACCACTGCACAAAGCAGCACCGAAACCACTGAAGAAAGCAGCGAAAGTAGCACTGAATTCCGGAGTCCCACATACTTTGCTTCCAGCACTTCAGAAACGTCTGCACACCTGACCTCGGTGTCTGCCACCGCAACCACCACTGCTCCCTCTTCTTCGTTTACTCCATACAGCACCACCTTGAAACAAGACGGAACCACCATCACAACGCTTGTGACGGTGCCCACATCGTCACACGAAGAGTCTTCCGGCTCAGGCACTGGTGGAACCTCTAAAAACGCCAGGTTGATTGGAGGACTAGTGGGTTCTATTGGGGGAACAATTCTTATTGGTTCACTTGTGGTATTGTTCTTGTTTCTTAAAAAACGAAAGAGAAATTCGTACAAGAACCAGAATCCGGACTTCAACGATGAAGGCACAGACGATGAGTCGCTTAAGAAAGGAGGAGGAGGATTCAAGAAACTATTTGGGTCCAAAGGAATCACTAGTGAAGGAGACTTGAAGACGTTTGAACGAGTGCCTTCACAAGAAGCCGAAGACTTTGAGTACCGGGGAGTGACCAACAACAACCTTGACTCAATTTTCCGGTCTTCTGGTACCAATTCGGGATCTAATACTGCTTATTATGGTAGTACTGCTGCAGGAAGTACGGGTCAAAACAGTACCAAGCATTCCCGCTACAATTCGGTGGCATATCCAGGACATCCGTTGCATGAAGAAGAAGAACAGCTCAACTTTGGAGGCACCCATCAACGACAATCTTCCGACGAGCTAGAGCCAGATGAGTATTTGGACCATAATAATTTGTTGCAACACAATCCCATTTTTGGCGATGGGAACGTTAGCAACAACAGTAGGTCCCGATTTACCGAAGAGATCTAGAGGAAACTAACAGAAAAGGGGATGTAATTGTGAAAGTGGTAATAGTGAAAAGTGATAATTTATAGCGTAGTGACATAGCATAATAATTAATAGTGATAGCTGCAAAATTGCAAAGACTGGATGCTTATTAATAATCTCGCCCATGGCTGCGTAATACACCCCCGCTGCACTTAAATAATGGCTGGGTATCAAATAGGCAATTTTTTTTCGGTTGTGGCTTATATCACCATTATCGGACTGTTTGAAAAATAGATCTGAGCCATAGTATTTAAACCCCGGAATATCCCAAAATCAAACCAAAAAACATAATTCCAAGTGTCTCATGTCCACTTTAATCAAATTAAGCAACGGCACTAAAATCCCTTCCATTGGCTTCGGAGTGTATTTGGCTCCAGCAAATGAAGCAGAAAATACCGTCTACACCGCTTTGAAAGCCGGATACAGACACGTGGATTCCGCCCAGGCTTATCACAACGAACAGGAAGTCACTAGGGCAATTGCTAAGTACATCAAAGATACCGGATCCAAAAGAGAGGATTTCTACTATACTTCCAAGATTGCAAATGGATTCCATGGATACGAAGCCACCAAAAACAGTATCAAGGAGAGGTTGGAATTTGCTGCTCCGATTGGGTACATTGACTTATTGTTGGTACACTCGCCCATCTCCGACTACGAGAAGCGTCATGGTACTTGGAAAGCATTAGAGGAAGCTGTGGATGAAGGGAAGGTCAAGTCAATTGGTGTTTCCAATTATGGAATCAAGCACTTGAAGGAATTATTTGCTTATCCTGATTTGAAATACAAACCTGTGATTAATCAAGTGGAATTACACCCTTGGTTATGCAGACCCGAATTAGTGGAGTTCTGTAAGTCCAACGGAGTCGAAGTGGAAGCATACTCTCCTTTAGTGAGAGGGTACAGATTTGGAGAGCCAATTCTTGTGGAATTGGGTAAAAAGTATAAGGTATCAGAGGCTCAAATTCTTATCAGATGGTCATTACAGAAGGGGTTCATCACTCTCCCAAAGAGTGTAACTGAGTCGAGAATTGTGAGTAATTTCGAAGTGGACTTTGATTTGTCTAAGGAAGACGAAGAAAGGCTTACTGCTTTAGATTGTTACGGGGTGTCTAATCCGGGGTGGGATCCAACTGTATACCCATTGGATAATGAGACAAAATAGTTTAGACAAGTGTAGGCAATGAACATTGGTGATTTCTTTAGCCTCAAAATGGCTGCAAAGCGTAAATGTATCAACACTGCAAAAGTGTTTGTTTTGCTCCTTTCCTGTTATTTGCAACAAAGTGGTACAAAATCAAACAACTACAAGTAAATAGCAGAACGAAAGTACCGGTTAAGTCTTGCTTGGTTACAAACTTAAATTTTTATCTTCCCTTTTTCTGCCCATTTTCTGCCATTATTTTCTGCTGCCAATTTCTGCTACTACCAAAATTATCTCGCAGTGAAAATTTTGACAAACCAACATGTCAGCCAAAGCAGCAAAGAATGTCATGGTCAAGTTGATAGTGGGTGCAGGGCAAGCAGCTCCAGCTCCACCGGTAGGACCGGCTTTAGGGTCAAAAGGGGTTAAAGCTATAGATTTCTGTAAAGAGTTCAATGCCAGAACTGCCAATTTCCAACCAGGTACTCCCATCCCAGTAGTGTTGACTGTCAAACCAGATAGAAGTTTTGCATTTGAAATGAAAAGTCCTCCAACATCATGGCTTTTGATGAAGGCTGCAGGAGTGAAACAGGGTAGTGGAAGACCAACGCACGAATTTGTAGGGGAAGTGAGTCTCAAGCATATATATGAGATCGCTAACATTAAGAAAACTGACCAAAGACACAAAGAAGTGGATTTGAAGAGTATTTGTGGGGCTGTGATACTGACTGCCGATGCTATTGGGATTAAGGTTGTGCCATGAGCTGCATAGATGTTAAAGGATGTAGAGCTTGTAAATATAATATACCTGTGGGAATTTTTATTTCTTTCATTAATCGTTTATCCTTTCTTTCTTGATCGTTTTACTCTCTTAATGATTGTAATAAATAATATCATACAAAGTGACTAAAGCCTATATAGTGAAGTGAACCAAATGCAATCTATGAGGTTATTTTTTTTTATTCTTTTCAAAAGCTGCAATATGAGCCTTTGATTGTTCCACCTGCGTGTGATCATGATCTTCACTCTTGACAGGTTCAAATATCGAAGTTCCGTCCGATAAAACCTTTTCTTCAACGGTACACATGTTGATTGACTGTAACCACGGGTCGTTGAATACTTCATCGATACTTATTCTGCAAGCAGGTGCTAATTCCACCATTCTTCCGATTAAGGGCCTACAATCTTCGGGTAGTGCCAACAACAATCTTCCGGCCCCTACCTCGTTGGACGTATGTGGCTGGCCCTTCTCCGGTGCCACTCCATTTTCTGTCGGCACGGCAGTGACATCGGAGTGGCTTTCCACCGGTTCATTTTTCACCACCTCCTCTATATCTGAAAGATCAAATGTCTTATCTTGTGGTACTTTTTTCAACATTTCACTTATAGGGATCATATCACCCCTACTGGCAAATAATTTAAAGGAATTGTCTGTTAATTTGGGCACTTTCCAGGGAAATTTCTTCAACATCATACAACAATATATTATGGCAGTCGACCACACATCCACAGGTCTAGGATCGTATTTGTTGAATACACACACCTCTGGAGCCAAGTAAGGGTCTGACCCCACTATCCCTTGTGACTCAATCAATGTCTTGCTAAATGGATAGGAAAATACCACAGCAGATCCAAAATCAATGATTTTGACTATACCTCTTTTATCAATGACACAATTATCCAATTTCAAATCTCTATGGGACAATCCCATGGTGTGCAAATAATGGACACCAGATAATATTTGCTTAAAGCAACAATTAATCTCTTCTCTGGACATTTTATTAGACATGACAATTGCAAATAAATCATAATCACAATATTCCATCACTTGCAATATCCGTTCATTTTCATAGCAGATTTCAATTGTTTCAATAATATTAGGGTGTTTTAAAGTGGAACCAATACAATATTCACCAGTAATCTTTTTGGCATAATCACGCTTACTTTCATTTTGGTACTTTTGTCTGAACTCTTTCACAGCAAACATTTGTTTATCACTGGTCCTGGTAACTAACTTGACAGCACCACCAGCACCCGCACCCAAACTTTCTCCAAATTTACTATATCTTTTGGAGAAAGGTAATTGTGGATTCAAATTAATTAAATTGGTAACAGAACCTCTTCTTTCTTGCTGATAATTGATCTTGTTCTGTAATGAATTATAACTACCCACAATAGGAGAATTCGGGGTCAGGATTGGATTCTGAGAACTCCAAGAAGAGTTGGTGGAATTGGTAGTCAAATTCTGGGAAGTTATTGGGGTATTTTGTAAACTGCCATTTCTTAAAGAACTGGACAAATTTGAAGTGGTGTTGAGGGACCCAGGGGAAGTTCCAGTCTTCTTGAAAAATCGCTTTAAATTGGACATGGAGTTATGCCTCGAAGGATGGGCCTGATATGAATCAATCAGGGAAATCGAAGTGGGAGAAGCAGCAATGGTTTGGTCTTGATACGAATTATTGTAAAAACTACCCAAATCCGTGGAAGAGCCATTTTGTTTGTTGATAGGTTTGGATTTTGACCCAAAGAAGTATGACAACCCCGATTGGCTTCCTGTTCTTTGGCTGGAAGATGACAAATGGGAATGTGCCTGGGCTTGGGCAATTCTTTGCTTGGAAACAACAAACCGTTGGTCAATCGATGCAGAACTCACTTGGGGACTTTGGATATGAATCGAAGAAATGGGTTGACCATTAGGTAAGTTTGGCACGTGTGTACCCAAACTTGAAGCCCCTTCTGATAAACTTCCCAAAGTGTTGAGGCTTGTGGAACTATTTGTCAGTTGGGACAAATTGGATCTTCCACCCGGAGCGGAATAGGGGATGGAATTAGTCAAACTTTCTGAATAGTTCAAGAATGACGAGTGTGACAACGAGTTTGTCCGCACAATCCTTGGACTGGCATTTATTGGGGGTTTTATGGGTATGACTCGGTTTAAACTGGAAATACTAGTGCTTGACATATGACTTGACAGTAAAGGGTGGGGAGAAATGAGGTCCGAGTCAAGAACCACTAGCTTATCATCATCCGTGGTATCCCTCTCATGCATCGGCATTTCCACCGCCGTGCTCAGTTCTGGCGTTGATTCGTTGTCGCCATTTTTAGAGGCAAAAATAATGCCCTCGGAATCGTTGGAACTGTGGCTCGTCTTGTTGAGAGCATCTTTTAAAGAGCTGGAGGATTGGTTATTGGAGTGGATCGGGGACTCCTGGTTAGAATGGGATTCATTTAACAATCTTGTCAAAGAGCTGATTGGAGCTTTCTCTTTTTCTGAGTCCATGTTGTGATGTATTGATGAGGAAGTCATGGGGAACGTCAAAAGCGTGCTTGATCAGCGGAGCACTGTTGTTGAAAAGTACTGGAAAGTGTGGATTTTGTGATGATACAGGGTACAAAAACTGTGCTTGAATTTACCACCAGTCAACGGACGATGAAAGATAAGGACGGAGAGATTTTAATTGGGAGCGAGGGACAATTATCCGTCCGACATTTGTCGGGAGCAATGTCGTGAGACAATGTCGTTGGGGTGCTTCATAATATTGTCTGTGAGACACAGACAGACAGAGAGACGTCGTTCATGCATCATATATTCCTTTTGGTAATAAAGTACTCTATTTTCTCTTCTTCTTGCTTTTGTTCTTCGTTCTGGTGGTTAGGTCTTCTGTGGGAAATAATGGCATTTCTGGAGCAATTTGCGTCCGTAAAAGACTAAGCTTTGATTCGAGTTCTTCCACGGTGGCTGGCACTTCCTTTATATCCTGTTTCCGTTTGATATCAGCCAAATGCTTTTCTTTGCTTTCCTGTAATCTCTGCTCCTTGGTCTTGCCCTTATTTTCAGCTTTGTTCCTCTCAATAGCACTTTGTCTCTCTAACCTATCAATGGCCTTCTCTGTAATATTGAAAACATTCTCTTGGAGTTCGGAGTCTTGGTACTCTTTCCGACTTGGCTTAATGATCTTACATTCTGTCACATATTGACCTCCTGATGTTTGAAGAAACACTGGAGACCACAACGCAAAAAGAAACGACTGCATGCCCTCATACCCATTCTTTAAGAATATATACCATATGGGGTATAGCAAACTGTACACCAACAACCCCCATACACTACCAAACGAAAAAAACCGTCTGGTGGATGGTGTTCTCATAATACCAGGATTTACCATTGTAATCCGCACATTACATGGCACCTTATCCTTTCTTTCATATTCCAGACACCGCTTCTGGAATTCCTTGGCAAAAAGCCCCAACAACAACTTCGAGGTACCGTACAGTTTGTGGGGCTGATTCTTGTTGTACCGTTTATTTTCAAACAAAAGATCCCCTGTATCGATCTCTCCAATCGCCTGTAAAGCGCATGTAGCCACCAACACTCTCACATCACGGTCCGGGGGTTGTGATCTAAGAGAGGGGGCTAACAACGTCAAAAGATGATAATGGGCTAAGTAATTTATGCCAATTTGTTTTTCAACGCCTTCTTCAGTCACTTGTCGAGGCTTCCCCACCGGCAAACAATCAGCAGCACAACAAAGCACGCCATCCAACCGTCTGGGAGGCTTGTTATCCAACCACTTTGTAGCAAACTTCCGCACACTGTACAATGAGTTCAAATCACACACTTCGGCGTATATCATGAAATTATCGGTGGCGGATCGTAAATCATCCACATAGTCCACCAACCACTGGTCTTCTATGGATCTCACCAAAAGAATCACCTGTGCGCCACGCGTGGCAAGTTCTCTCACGAGTTCTGCCCCCATTCCACTGGTTCCCCCGGTCACAATGTACACCTTTCCATGCATGTCTCTTTCCACCGTATTGGTTGCCCCTCTGAAATAGAATTTTGTTGCGCCCAAGGTCACGAGTGCAGGGCCATACGCCTTGATATATTGCCATCCGGGAATAGAATCTGGCCCGTTTATCACAGCACTGGTGATTATATCCACTGGCATTGGTATTGTGTTTTAGACGTGTACTTTTTTTTTGATTACTAGATTTCTGCGAAAAATCATATCGCATCTCATCTGGTAAAAATTCACTACAATGGAAGAAGCCATATTCTATATTGGTCAAGGTGACCCTCAAGACAAGCACTCACAGGAGTCACACGCGGTCGTGCAATCAATCCATACATCTAAGCAGTTTCAAACTTTTAGAAATGCCGACTGTAGCGTAAATGGAGCAGCAGTTACAGTGGGAAATCGAGTGTATGTGGCTAACGCAAATAAGGCATTAATTAACGTTTATGTGTTTGGTAAGGAGAGCATCGACCAAAGGATGCCGGTACCGGAACCGATGGCGTGCTTGGATGTGTTGGAAATGAATCCCAAGGTGCCAGATGTGTTGATTAACGAAGCTAATATGATGAATTTACCAAATTATAAAGTGCCATATTTGCTTGCGGGAGGGACAAAAACGGGAAAAGTGTTCATTTGGGAGACATTGAGTGGAAATTTAGTGTTGGTGAAAGACTTCCATTATCAGGGAGTCACCAAAGTCAAATTCAGTGAATGTGGGACATTTTTGGTCACTAGCAGTGAAGATTCTCGGTGTATTGTTTACAAGACAATCGATTTGATCTCCACTAACGAAGACAGTGTCAAGCCTTATTGGATAATAAACGACCACACACTTCCTGTAACTAGCTTTGTTATCACCAGGGGTCTCGTTCACGACATCAACTTGGTCACAGTGTCGAAAGATGCTACTTTAAGGGTATACAACATTATGACCAAGCAACTAATTAACACCATGGTATTTCTGAGTCCTTTACATGCGGTGACGATAGATCCCAGTCATAGAGCCGTCTATGTAGCCACTGACAATATCATAAAGATTATACCGATGTATAAGGTGAATAATATGAATTTGGAACCTGTGGGTAAGTTTGGGGAAATTATCACCATAAAAGACGATGAGCTGTCTCAAGACATCACGGTTCATGCTTCTACTATCAGACAATTGTCCATATCTTTGGACGGCATGAATTTGATCAGTGGTGACGAACAAGGTAATGTTTACGTGTCTGAAATAACTTCCAGACAAGTTATTAAGACATTCCAATTGAGCTCTGGCATAAGTTTCATCCAGGTGCTCAGATTTCCTACGAAGGACACTAATGATATGGTTGACAAAAAAACCAGATTATTACCTCCATTGAAAAGAGTCATCAACGATAAGAATGCAAAACTCTCCCAGGAATTCTACTTTGAGATTCCTATCCAGAATGAAAAGACAGAATATAACGTCGACCAGTGGATTGAGCAAAAGGCTGCAGAAGAACTCGAGTTCAAATCAGGTGCTGGTGCCTTTGTAGCCCCCAAAGCTGACAATGACAAATTGGAAAGATTATCTAATGCCTATCAAGATTTGAAGACCAAGTATGATGAATTATTGCAGCAACACAAACAACTTTTGACCAATAATCATTAGTAGTGGCAGGAATTCAGGCCAAGAAACCTAATTCTGTGGTTTACCTTCCTTCGGCCTTTTCCTGTCACGCACACTCACTTGTCTGATAGAATTCTTGAAATCGAGCTTGTCACCAGCAAAAGCATTGAACCCCATCAAACTGATGATATCTGAGCCAGGAATATCTGACGACAAGATCCGAGGCTTTGTTCGGCTTCTGCCTCGGCCATCATCCTCCACTTGACGATTATCTACCAAATGTATAGTACTAACCGACTCTCCCTGTGCGATCTGGGGCCCTGATACTGCCGTATGTAGAGTAGTCTGTTGCAATTCGAGCCTACTGACTTCCTTTCCATTTTCTGCCCCTTTCTCTGGTGTATACTCGGGACCTCGTGCGGTCTCCACGTTTGTTTTGATTTGCCTTTTGGGGACATTTATCTTTACCATTTCTAGGTCGTCTTTTTTCCCAGAACCTGGTATGTGTGCCAATTTCAAATCTATATCGTCCTCAGTATCTACGACATCGGGTTTGGGAGTCAAGTCCCTTCTTTTGCGGTCGATTGACGGCGATCTACTCCTTAATCTCATTAAGTAATCTCAAATCATCGCGCTAAAAAAGTGCTGCAGATGAGATAGAAAAAATATTCGAGATGACAGAAGAGAAGTTAACGAAGAAGCAAAGAAAAGCGTTGGAGTTTAGGAAAAAGGTGGAGAAAAAAGAGAAGAAGAGCGAAGAGGAGCACAAAGAGGAAACAGAGTTGAAAAAGAAGAGGAAATTGGACAAAGAAACCGACGCATTACCAAAGCCTGAGAAGCCAGAGGCATCACCAGAAAAAGTATCTGATTCCACAGATGAAGCCCCCAAAAAGAAGAGGAAGACCAGGCGGGGTAAGAAAGGTAAGGGTAGTGGTACTGGACCCAGATTCCTTTTGTTTGTTGGAAATTTACCGTATGATATAACCGAACCCGAATTGGTAGCACATTTTAAAAACTGCAATCCTGACACCATCAGAATCAGAAGTGAGAAAGGTATAGCATTTTTGGAGTTTAGTAATGAGGCCAGGGATATACAGAGTAGGATGGAACTTGGGTTGAGAAAACACCACTCGGTGCTCCGGAACCGAAAGATCAATGTCGAATTAACTGCCGGTGGTGGTGGTAACAGTAGTATCAGAGTTGAAAAGATTAGAGCCAAGAATGAAAAGGTATTTGAAGAGAGAAAGGATAGAAGCAAGAAGGATGGAAAACCCGAGATCACGGAAGATAGTAGTGGTATACATCCTTCAAGATTAAACTTGATGAAATAATCAGTACTGCATCACTAACGACTCAAAAGATAACTATGTATTAATATTACACATTTCTATTAGAGAATCAACAATTGTAGGTGGGGAGTCGGGAGGCGGTTGTCGAGACCACAAAGCCCATTGAGGAAAAGGACACACAGGATAGAATTAAAATGTCTATGAGTCTAGCCCAAACACTTGCAAGGACTAGAGAAAAGTAAATCATAAAATGGCACACTTTTTAGATTTTTTAACGGGCTTTTTGTTTTGGGATTGGGAGTACGAGCCACCAGTGGATCTAGCAGAAGGTTTGGCTTGAGCTGGTTCTTTAACAGGAGGTTTTAACACCACTCTTATAGCATAATCAAACACTTCTTTGACCCCTTGTTGAGTAGCAGCAGAACATTCATAGTAGTTCACACAACCTAATTCTTTGGCCAATTTGGCTCCTTGTTCATAAGAAACAGGGTGGAGCTTTTTCTCTGACAAATCGTCTAATACATGCAAATCATCTCTTAAATCAATTTTTGTACCCACCAATAAAATCAAGATATCTTTTGGCGAATGGTGTAACAACTCGGGTATCCATTTGGATTTGACATTATAGAACGAGTCAGGTGACACTACGGAAAAACAACACAAGAAAATTTCTGTTTGGGGATAACTCAAAGGTCTTAATCTGTCGTATTCCGCCTGACCTGCGGTATCCCAAAGACCCAATTTAATGGCTTCTCCGTCAATCATGACGGTAGCAGAATAATTGTCGAATACCGTTGGAATGTAGTCATTGGGGAAAGTATTGGTGGTGTAACTGATTAAAAGACAGGTCTTACCAACAGCCCCATCTCCTACCACTACGGCTTTGATACTTCTCATACTAAATGGGGATTTTTTTCGTATGGGTTACAGACTTGGAGTTGAAAAAGTATGAGTGCTGAAAAGTACACTGAATCTATATGGATTTATCACTAATGAATTTGGTTACTACTATTGCGTTGTAACTATTTTGAACGTTCGAAACGAAGGAAACAGAAAGTATAAAACCAAGAAAAAAAACCAACCTCGATTTTTAGTTCTCACTTTTTTCTCCCGTTGCAAAGATGGATTCTTAGAGACTAGACTCAGATCTTACGATGGTAATGCCACACAATACATAAACTGTTCCCGGAATATTGGATGAGTAGAGCAATTACTTATCTGCTTTTATTGGTGTATGTTTTTGCACCAAACTGTTAATCAGACTATTCGTATGGTGCCATATTCCGTCTGTAGGTACCGAGTTTTTCAGGAAGAAATTGATTTTTTTCTGTGTTACACATTCACAATTTCGTAATGAGTATAGATTTCTTTCTCTAGACGCAAACCAGATTTTTACAAACAGATCAATGGGTGTGATATGTAGGAATGTCAGCCTTTTATCTTTTGTCTCGCTTGCAGACTTTCTTTTTCTTGTGCGATATTGATTGGCAAAAAAACCAAGGGCGAAATTGTTCAGAAACATATCCAAGATGAGATTTATGGGATACAAAGAATTGCTTCCAGTGGGCAGTGGCTTGATATTGCTTGCCAGTGGATTTGGGTTGGGTACCGTATACAGCAATTTACCCTATGATTTCGAAACGTTGTGGAAATATAAAGGAGATCCAAAGGTTTTCCTGGACTCTTTAGACCACTATTTGAAATGGGCCAACGCTCCACCGTATGTGCATTATATTTTGCACGCCGTGTGTTTGATGGGGATTATTGGGTCGTTGATCAAGATCTATAAGCCAACAGAAGATGCTAGGTACTTTGAATATGGTAGTTTGGCATTATTTGTGTTGTCGATTGTTATCTATTTGACCAACTTGAGAACTGGAATCAACTCGGTTTTTTACAATAATTGGGGAGAAGTACCAATGGAGACGGGAATCAATGTTATGGCTGCTAGTCAGTTCATGATTGTTATTTTGTTGATTGGTGTGGTGGTGTTACAGGGTGGATTGTACTATGCTGAGTGGTATGACGGACAATTGAAGCTTGAATTCTACCAAGAAAACCCTGACTATAAGGAGATCAATGGGCAACCAGTGAAGGTAGATGAAATTGAAGTTGGTGAGGTTGAGCCTGAAGCCCTCACTACTGCCACCGAAGTAAAGGACAAGAAGGAGGTAGAAAAGAAGAAAAAGAAGTCTAAAAAGTAAGCTAAGTCGTTCTGGTTTTGAAACGTTCAAACTTTTTGTTCTGTTCTTTTCAGTTATGTGTTAGTATACCTCTAATTAAGTTCATTTTATACAGAAGCGACAACTCTACACCTATTTTCTGACTCTATACCTGAACTCAATATCGAACTATTCGCACCAAAATTTGTCCAATTAAAATTTCGTTAAAGTAACAAACTTGAAATGGGTGTTGCTGATAAAGTTTATGGAGACTATCCCGTGTACTTCAAACAACCAGTAAGAGTATGTAACATGTGTCGGAACCAAAGGTGCTGTTAAATCACACTTCTCATTTCCCTTTTGATGACTTGACGTTCTATTTACTAACTTCTTCTAGTGGTTACGTTACCATGCCCACACCAAACCACACTTCTTCTGGTCCGTAGCATTCGGTGTCGCCGGTCCGTTGTTGTTGCTCGCCACTCCATTGAGAAGAAAAGTGTATGCAGACCACGTCCCTGTCCCCCACACTTATCCTTTACCAAACAGACCAAGAGACAAGAATTTGAGCGGATACGATGATTAAGTAGCATAATTTTTTTCAAAATACACATATTTATTGGCACCATAGCTGTGGGTATGGCACACTTTTCCATTTCCACTGGTTTATGTTGTGACGGCCCTTTGTTATCTTTCATTTGTCCTGTTATATCTTTCACCAGTGGATGCGACCGCAAATTCGTTTTTCACGACAAAAAAATTTTCTCTTTAATAACAGCCATGTTCCCCATACGTTTATTCAGTAGAGTGACAGTAAGGCCGTTCACTACCGGTAATGTTCGGCGCAACAACTTATTCGGAGAAGTGACCCGATCCAGTGTGAGTTCAGAACCTATCAAATCAAGTTCGGAGTCTAGTATATCTGATGCAAAATCATTAAGACCCAAAGACGATACCCAGTTGCAGGAGTTTTATATGGAACAAGTCAAAGCCCAGCAAATCGAGGAATCCAAGTTCATCACTCCTTTAAAAAGGCAATTATTCAACTTAAATGTGCTGAAAAATGGGTTCTTTAAGAATAACGATATTGTGTCCAAAGACAATAAACACTATAAGATAACCTTGACCGATAAAGAAATCGATCTATTGGAGCCTACGATATTTTTGAAGTCTTTAAGGATCAAATCATCCATGAAAAAAGCCACCGTTGTCAACAGATTTGTTAGAGGTTGGAACGTTAAAAAAGCCATTAACCAGTTACACTTTAACCCCAAGAAGATGTCCACCGAATTGGAAAAGCTACTTAAACAAGCATTGAGTCAAGCAAAGGATAGTGGTATGGATGAAGATCAGGTATACATTCAAAGTTTATGGGTTGGAAGTGATGGAGATTGGCACAAAAGGCCAGATATTAAGGGAAGAGGAAGAATGGGGATACTTCTCCATAGGCAAATTCACTTGAAAGTAGTGTTGAAGGGAGAGCTTACCAGAAAAAGACTCGACTACGAAAAGCATTTGAAAGAGTCATCTAAGCGGCCTAGAGTGGGGTTGAATCCAGAACCATTAAATACGAAAACGGTGCCATTTTATAAGTGGTAGAAAATGCCTTCAGAATTCAGGTTATCCAACATCATAGACACAGAAACCAAAGTGTTGTATTTTAGAATTCAAAGCGGCCTTTCATAAACCACATTTATCGTTGTTGCATCCTTCTTGACCATAGTCTTGTATATAATCGTATAGTGTAAAGTCACAAAAAATCTAATTTAAGGAGAGATCACACAAGTTTCAAAAATCCCACTACCCTGTTCTTTCCAAGAAGATTGACCAGTAGAAAATAGTAAGTTATTGACGGAGTTGTACGGAAGGGTTCTTGTTTTTAACCCATCGCTGAATAATTGTTGAAGCCTGTTAAAAATGGGTCTTCAATATACTGATTTCTTTGATAACGAAGAATATGAAACTAGTGATACGCAGATTATCATTTGTAAGGAATGTTCCAGCCATTTGTGCCTTAGCAACTTGGTCATCAGCGACTCGTTTAGTGGTTCCAGCGGGCCAGCATATCTTGTGGATAAACTCATTAATTTCACAGCTGAAGACAGAGTTGAAGAGAGTGAGATGAAAACCGGTACCTACTTGATAAAGAAAGTTCGGTGCAGACAATGCAACACCACCGTAGGCTGGAGATATCAGAAATCGTTCAGCTACAGAGAGAGCTATAAGGAGGGGAAATTCGTCATTGAAAGAGCATATATCAAGCTAATTGAAAATAATAGCTCAACTAAGAATTTGGTGGAACTAGCAATGCAAAGTTATAGAAGGCGATTAAGTTCTAATGTCACTTTGTATGATGATGACGAATTCAAGTTCAATGACGGCAATTTAAAGTATTTGAACCTGTTAAGACTACAGAATGTCAAGGAGCCAACGGAGTTAGAGTCAGATGTCTTGGTGGACTTATGAGCCCCATCGATAAGGTTTTGGTATGGGTATTTGGCTCCTTATTTATTAGAGCTTTTGGGTAATGGCAGGAATGGTCGGTGCGCTTAGAATGTTTGTTTGTTAGGTAGTTACAGGTTAATATATGAGTTAATTATAGTTGCGGTCTGAGCAGAATTATTTGCGGAAACTTTTAGTAAGAATTCAGAAATCAATACGATGTAGTGCCTGTATGTGGAAGGTGTACAGAGCCAATGGGACTGTCACCAAAGATACTCTTTTGACAACTACAGATAAATTTAACCGATTTCTTTCGACTATTGCAAATGAATACAGCCAACAAAGGCTTTACCCACATCTTTGCCCAGTTTATACAAATAAGACATAAGACAGCATCTGCTCCTGTACAACTACATTCGCCTGTAAAATGGGGGGCAATCGAAATGCATTCGTCAAATGCAAAAGTGCTGCAAATTTACAAATTCGTGTACTTCCTATTTAGTGTTAAATTACATTTTCCTACACTTTTTCTATATGCATTAATTAATCTTCTCTTTGGTCAAAGAATTGTCGTTTTCATGAGTGTCATCAACTGAATTATCGTCGCCTACCAATACCTGGGGCTCTTCTTGTGAAATACTTACAGCCTTCTCAGCGATGGATGGAGGAACAGTGGCATTAGGATCAGACCACGATAAAAAGTCTCTTCTGACCTCAACGTAATCGTAAGCAAATTCACCAATCTCCGCTTCATCCAATCCCAAACTTTCACTGGTGTAATCAGCCCGTAGTTTAAGACCAGGAATCTTGTCAATGATAAAACACAAAATGAATGTCATACCAAAGCAATAAGATGCAGTGGCAAGTATATAAGCAATTTGCATGTATAACTGCTTATAGTTATGGTCTATCCATCCACCTGCGTGATCAGTATATCCATCATAACCTAAAACTGTCCTACTACCGAATATGGCATTAAAAAGAAGACCCACCACTCCGGGCATTCCGTGCTCTGCAAAGGCATCTAAACTTTCATCGATCTTTAATAAGTACTTGATTTTGGTGGACATATTACCCACAATACCAGCAACAACCCCCAAAATGACCGATGCCCATAATGGGATACACCCACTAGCAGGCGTGGCGGCCACAAGTCCGGAAATAACTCCTGAACATGCACCAACCATGGACCATTTTTTCTCTAATCTGTAGTCGAGAATACACCAACTAATACCACCAAAGCAAGCACACAAATGAGAGTTCATCATGGCATAAGCAATTTTTAAAGATACGTTGGCACAACTGAATCCGTTGAAGAATAACCATCCCACGTACAAAAGACTAGTACCCAAAACAATGAAAGATACGTTATGAGGACGGTAATTGACCATTAATTCTTGTTTTCTTCTGCCTAACACAATGGAGTAGGCCAAAGCAGAGAAACCACTCAAGATTTCCACTGGTCCTCCACCCGCGTAATCAAGGACACCGCCATTCCAGTTACTTGCCCAACCACTGCCACTCCAGATCCAATATACGACTGGACAGTAAACAACGGTGGCCCAGCAAAACATGAAGATACAGGCAGGGATAACTCTTCCTCTTTCACCTATTAAACAACCTGCCAAAATAGCTAATGTAACCAACAAGAATTGCATTTGAAATATAGCAAATGCAAGCTCTGGGTAGGTGGCAGTGGGGTCATTTTCGCCAACAATATTTTTGAAGCCAAAGTTGTCCAAATTGCCAATAAAGTTATTAGATGACGGAGAAAATGCTAAGGAGTATCCCCAGAAGTACCATTGAAAAATTCCCACAAATGAAGATACCATAACAATATATATCATTGATAATGCATTCTTTCTTCTGGCCAACCCAGAGTATAAAAATGCCAAACCGGGTATCATAATCCAGATCATGGCTGACCCAATAGTGAACAATAGCACCTCTGATGGGTCATATTGCTCATTTTCAGTGAACAATTTTCTTTTATCAAACATGTATGTTTTGGTGGATTAAAAAAAAATCATTTGGCAGCAATGGCATCTCTATTTATTTCGTGGAGTTTTTTTTTAATTTCTATTTTTGAGGCTTTGTAAATGCTGCTGCTAAAAACCTTGCAGCCCGCCAGGCATTTAATTCGTACTGTTTATACTTGATTAGGGACAGTATGATTCTCCAACACTATTACTCTTCTATGCACTGATTTCCACTACTCTTGGGGTCACTTGGCATACTCGGTAAACCTTTGCCAAAAACTACAACACTCATAAAACCCGTCCCGAGTCGTGTACTCACGAGGGTATGGGTGACTTTATCAAGCAAACTCGATAATTACTGGTTGTCTGAGAACAAACTCTAACCATGTGACACCATCTGATTCAAGCAGCTATTTAATTGGCCTGATAAGAACGAAAAAATCTTGAGTCATTGTGGTGCCGGCACGACAAGTATCGCATCGAATTTTGCGCTCATGCTTCTGCGACGCCTGATGGTATATATTGCCGGTACCGGCACATCGTACATAAGCACAAATATGGATTTATTTACAGATAGTACCTGAGTATATACAAAGGGGGTTTGGGCCTACCTTTTCACTCCAAGAATCGGTAAGTCTCAAAGCCGACCTCAATTAGGATAAGAATAATGATAGTCCACTCCAACTTTGTGCTTTTTCGTTCATTGAGTAGTGACAAGAACGCCCGTTGTTCTTCGGTGGCATAGTCTAGCTTTCTGTTTAAAATTGAGATTCGGGAATTTATATCGAGATTGGTGGAGATCCATTGGTAAATTTTCTCTAGGGTTGGCTCGCTCCAGTATAAATCTGGAGTGTCAATGAGTTCGTTGTACAAATTCAATTTCCCTCTTAGCAAAAATAATTTTCCAGTTAAAGTCAAGATATCATGTTCATTAGATGTGATCTTTAGCCCCTTGGATAAGTTTCGACTGTTTAACTTGGTGAGCTTTAAAAGCTCTTCGAGATTGTTTTCAAGGATAGACACTCGTGTAGATCTAGATAACCCGATGGAGAAAGCGATTTTATCAAGCACTTTCTTGTTGTCATTGTGATTTTGTATAAGTATGATGTCATCAATCATATATGAATTACCATTATTTTTGGGGTTGGGGGGGAGTTCATCTAGTTCAATAAAGTCAAACTCATCGCTCTCAAATTGGTATTTCTCCTCTATAGATGGAAGCAAATGAGGAATGACTTGGAGCAACTCAGCTTCCGTGAACTTCCATCCAATCACCGTACCATTAGCAAGGACTATGAGATCTTTGGTGGGGAATTTGACGTGAATCACTTGGTCTGGCACTACTGTTTGAAACTGATATTTTAATTGGCTTAGAATGGGTTCGAGAGCATCCAATTTGATGGCATCTGAAATAGTGATGGCTGTAACCACGTGCAAGTACTGGGATAATTCTGGGGTGGTATCCAACTTGTTTATTGATTTTAAGATGTCATGAGCTGATTCCTGATTGTTTGTAGACCGTCTGAGTCCATCTATAGTAGACAATGGTTTCTTCTTTTTTTTGGTGGAATAGGGTCTGATGGGGAGACGCGTCAACGATGGCACTGTTGTTGTCGTTGCAGGTATAACAGGGAAACGTATGGGTGTGAGTGCCGTGACCAACGATCGAAGTCTAAACATCTGTTGTACAATTGCAAATAAGTTTATGGTGCGAAATTCACAGAATATGCGTCCTTTCATGGCACCGCAGTAAACCAATAGTAACCGTGTTACCCGGATCTGAACCCAGACAGAAGGCCATGGACCACTACCCTTAGGTCACGTACACCACACATAGGGTCTTAAACACCCAGGCATCAGACCATTTGTCCCCGCCACTGTCCCACCTTATTTTCGATATATCCCAATTAGGTAGGTTAATGAATATTTAAGAATGCCTCCTTCCATTTGAAACGCAACACGTCACGTAGCACCGTTCGGAATTTGTCGTGGCAGTTGGAATTTGGGGTTGAAATTTGTGTTTGTGGTTTGATTCGGGTCTGGGTTTTTGACCTCATGGACTTGATTCATTGGCGATGCAAGTATCATTGTAGTTGACCTCTGACAGCATTCATCTTGTGGAACCGCAGTTTTTCCCACCATCTCTGCCCAGGCGTAGAACAAGAGATGACGGCGTGTCTCTACCACGTATTTATTTATGTTTACCACCAATGCGGACAAATCACATAAGTAAACTGTAACAGTTTTTTTTAGCTCACAGAATTTTCTGTTTGATTTCTTTTACAAAAGACACCTCGATCCTCGTTTTGTTTATCAAATTTATAGCAATAAACTAACAGTGAATTTGAACAAATGTGTGGTATCTTTGGTTATGTTAACTTCTTGGTCGATAAGACCAGGGGTGAAATAATTGACACGCTTATTGAAGGGTTACAAAAATTAGAATACAGAGGCTATGATTCCAGTGGTATTGCCATTGATGGCGACAAAAAGAACGAAACCTTGATTCTTAAGACTCCTGGAAAGGTCAAGGTGTTGAAAGATATGATCGAAAAGGGAACCGTTGAAAGATCAACTATTTTTGATAGTCATGCTGGAATTGCTCACACCAGATGGGCTACTCATGGTCAACCAATGGTAGAAAATTGTCACCCTCATAGATCCGACGTGAACTCGGAGTTTGTTATCGTCCACAATGGTATTATCACCAATTACAGAGAATTAAAGACGTTGTTGTTATCTAAAGGATTTACTTTTGAATCTGAAACTGATACCGAATGTATTGCCAAATTATTCAAACACGTCTATGATACCAACTTGAAAGCTGGATGTGAGCCTGATTTCAATGAATTGATAAAACAGGTGTTATACGAATTAGAAGGTTCTTATGGGTTATTGGTGAAATCTTCTCACTACCCTGGTGAAGTAGTGGGTACTAGAAAAGGTTCTCCATTATTGGTTGGGGTTAAAACCGAGAAGAAATTAAAGGTTGATTTTGTTGATGTTGAATTCACTGAGCAAAACACCCCAGGGTTCCCAAATAGCAATATTGGTAACGACTCTAATTTGGCCATTATCCCAGATGCTTCGAATTTGAGAACCTCTCAATCTAGAGCTTTCTTGGCCGATGATGGGTTACCAATGCCTGCTGAATTCTTCTTATCTTCAGATCCTGCTTCTGTCATTGAACACACCAAAAAAGTGTTGTTTTTGGAAGACGATGATATTGCCCATATCTACGATGGTGAATTACATATACACAGAGCTAAAAAGGTTGCAGGTGATTCCACTGTCAGACAAATTCAAACTTTGGAAATGGAATTAGCCGAAATTATGAAGGGTTCTTACAATCACTTCATGTTGAAGGAAATCTTTGAACAACCTGATTCAACCTTCAACACCATGAGAGGTAGAATTGATTTTGAAGATCAAAAGATTAATTTGGGTGGATTGAAATCTTATTTACCTGTCATAAGAAGAACTAAGAGAATCATAATGATTGCCTGTGGTACCTCATACCATTCATGTTTAGCCACTAGATCTATCTTCGAAGAATTGAACGAGATGCCTGTTAGTGTTGAATTGGCATCTGATTTCTTGGATAGGAAATCTCCTGTTTTCAGAGATGATACCTGTGTGTTTGTATCACAATCTGGTGAAACTGCCGATTCCATGTTGGCCTTACAACACTGTTTGGAAAGAGGGGCTTTAACTGTTGGTATTGTTAACAGTGTTGGTTCTTCTATGTCTAGACAAACCCACTGTGGTGTCCACATCAATGCCGGTCCAGAAATCGGGGTTGCTTCCACCAAAGCTTATACTTCCCAATACATTGCATTGGTGATGTTTGCTTTATCTTTGTCTAATGATTCAATCTCCAAACAACAACGCCATAAAGAAATTATTGAAGGTTTACAAAAGATTCCCGAACAGATCAAGACTGTCTTGAAACTTGAAGATAAGATCAAGAGTTTATGTGACGAACACTTGAATGTGCAAAAATCTTTGTTATTGCTAGGTAGAGGTTATCAATTTGCATCTGCTTTGGAAGGTGCCTTGAAGATTAAAGAAATTAGTTATATGCATAGTGAAGGAGTGTTGGCCGGGGAACTAAAGCATGGGGTGTTGGCCTTAGTCGATGACCAGTTACCAATTATTGCATTTGCTACGAGAGACTCTTTATTCCCCAAAGTGTTAAATGCCATTAATCAAGTTGTTTCGAGAGGTGGTAGACCAATTGTTATTTGCAACGAAAATGACAAGGTTTTGAACAACAGTCAAGCTTTAGCCACTTTAGAAGTGCCCTTAACGGTTGATTGTTTACAAGGTTTGTTGAACATTATTCCATTACAATTAATGAGTTACTGGTTGGCTGTGAACAGAGGAATCGATGTTGATTTCCCTCGTAACTTGGCCAAATCTGTCACTGTTGAGTAAAAAGTGTTCTGAGACGTTTCACCCCACCAGTTTTATGTCTAATTCCCAGAACACTGGTGAAACGCTGTTTTGATCCCCTGTATTTTTTCACGTCAGTTTATTTATAATATAAAGTATGTTTACTGCTCTTCTTTTACTGTTTTACAGCTACTCTCATAAATATGTATACTACTATAGACAGAAAATATCGCTAAATACAAAGTTATTCACTTACGCTTGAACCAGTCAGAGGAATTGAAGTAGGCCACACTGAGATCGAGTAACAGTTCCCCTATCCCCAAGTATTTACCTCCATAATACCTAATATCTTCATTTTGTATAGCATCGAGATTGACAGTCAATCCGGAATTTCTTTTAACGCCTGCCAAAAATCCAGACACCAACACCAAATCCACCGTGTAGTGAAACACCTTGCCAAGAACCTGTGCGGGTTAGTATTTTGTGGACTAATAGGGAGCTAAATCACTTACCATTTTCTTACTTGTTGTTTTGAGGGAGAAATAACTCGCGTTTCAGGGGAGAAAATGTGTGACTTTAAATGTAAGCGTCTGTTCAGGAAAGGCACAGCTAAACGGTACACTATGAAATAAAAAGAGACGTGTGAGAGGTGGGAAGTACGATTGACTAGGATACATGGTGCTGGTCTTGCAGCGATGATTATATATTGTGTTTTAGATTCTGTTTTCGTCAGGTGCATTGAAAAGAACGACACCTAGAGGACTGGACGGGATGGCATTGGGTTTTGTGCTCCCGGCCAAATAAAAACGATCCCGTTTGTCTTTCACCCAGCTGGGCATTCTGTGACGAATATGGAGAGAATATCATTCAGTATTATTTGTCAACGTGTGCATTTATCTGACAATAGACCAGATAACATATGTACGTCATCTGAAAATTGACCAGATGTTCCTTATGTATTTTATCTGTACATGTTATCTGGATCTCCGGGTTTTCTGATTCATGTTAGGTGTTCCATGTTCAAGCCCAGACCAGACCCCGTCAACTGCTAGGTTAAAGGCTAGGTTATGTTGCTATCAGGCTATGCCTCTTCTGGTGTCTCGTTCTCTATTTCTCTCCCATTCCCAACAGTCGCCTCAAGCCTGACAGGCACCGGGCACTATTCCAAATGTCAGGTTATCACAGGATTAGGAATACCAGTCACTGCATACCAATCCTCTGTCCGGGTAACCGTGTGTTTTTTCTCACTAAATGTCACTACAAAAAAACTCAGATATAATCTCATCTTGGATCAATTATAAATGTCTGATAGATATAGACCACCTACGGGTCCGAAAGGAAAAAGAGGATTCAATGATCCCCGCCATCCAGCAGAAAATAGACCAAGACCACACGGTGACAAATTCACTCCTACAGGCCCTAAAAGGTATCAAGAACGGGATAACTACAGACCAACCAGCGACTCCTACAAGTCAGGCAATAATCAAGGTTATTACGGCAATTATGGCGGCCATGCCCCCAATGGTGCTCCAACAGGACCAGGGGCCAGAAAACCTATTCCCTCAGGTCCCGCGCTGACTTCTGGTAAGTCTTCGACCGGTATTCCTACAGGGCCTTCAGGATTAAGTCGAAATAATATTCCTCCTAGCGCCCCTAGTACTTATAAGTCGGGAAATTCCAATGGTTATTATAACCAAAACAAACGAACATCTAGTAGCTACGTGAATCCAAAGTATGATAACAAACGGCCCAAGTTCAATAACCCCCCCAATCATATAGCCAAAGGATTTGTCAAGCCACCGACAAAATTATTAAAAGATCAGATTTATTCCATTAAAACCACAAGAACATCGGAAATCTATCAACGGACCCAACAGGTGGGAGAAGGAACGTACGGTAAGGTGTATAAAGCCAAGAATGAAATCACTGATGAGTATGTGGCTTTGAAAAGATTGAGACTTGAAGCTGAACGTGAAGGGTTCCCTATTACAGCCATTCGAGAAATTAAATTACTTCAAAGTTTTGACCACAAGAATATAGTGGGATTGCTTGAAATGACGGTGGAACAAAATCAAATATATATGGTGTTGGACTATATGGAACATGATTTAACTGGTTTATTGACTCACCCTGATTTGCAGTTACAAGAATGCCATCGGAAATTTTTGTTCAAACAATTGATGGAGGGATTGAACTATCTTCATCGTAAGAGAATAATGCATCGGGATATTAAGGGCTCCAATATTTTGGTAGATAGTGTGGGTATATTGAAGATTGCAGATTTTGGTTTGGCCAGACCCATGAAGATATTAAAGGACGGTCAAAGTCCTGACTATACCAATAGAGTGATCACTATTTGGTACAGGCCCCCTGAGTTATTATTAGGTTCCACAGATTATGGCCGAGAGGTGGATATTTGGGGTGTGGGGTGTCTTTTGATTGAACTATACACCAAACATGCGGCTTTCAGAGGATTTGATGAAGTGGGTCAGCTTTATGAGATCTTCAATACTATGGGAACCCCCACTCTTGACAGTTGGAAGGGTATTGAAAATTTACCATGGTTCGAGATGCTTAAACCTAAGATTAATAAGGTCAGCACATTTAAGGCACAATACCACGATAAAATGACAGAACAGAGTTTTGACTTGGCAGACAAATTATTGAGAATGAATCCTCAAGAAAGACTCAGTGCTTCCAAAGCATTACAACATCCTTACTTCACTCAGGACCCTAAGCCCGAACCGTTATACTTCTTAAAAGAGATCAAAGGAGAATGGCATGAATTTGAAACCAAAAAGAGAAGAAGAAAGGAACGAAAAAGACTTCAAGATGAAAAGGATAGATTGAAGCATAGTGCCAGTACGGTTCAGGGCCAAGAAAATGTCCAAGATATCAGCCCCAGCACCGGCCCCCGTACCATTCCTCCTTCTGCGCCTCACACGGCCCCCCATACAGCCCCACCAACAGAGCCTGACTCTGCTTCTCGCGATGATGACGACGAAAATGCTTGATTGTATATTACCTAAACTGTATATTTAAGTGCATAATACACACTTGTGTGAATATCTCTGTCAATCCAGAAGATAAAAATACACCCCAGACAAAAAACCCCACGTGTATAGAGATGAGATGAACATTTGAGAAATCATTGATTTTTCACACATCACAATGGCAATACAAAGAAAGATCGACCTAAACCAGCCTGTTGGCGCGGATGGGGAGGCCAAATTAGAGCCCACCACGTTGAAACCTGAATTCAGTGAAGCATCCTTGATTTTACACAGTGATTATTACAGACAAATCCAAAGTTTATTTACCAAGAGTGTTTTATGGCACCCAGCGTCTATAAGTGGTATTGTAGCGGTTTTATCGGGCTATACCTACTATTGTCTCAAGGATTACATAGAGGTAGCAGAAACAAGAAGTGATTTCATTAGAATTACCACAAAATCAAACGATTTGAGAGTGATGCTTTTATTTAACTTTGCCGTGTTGCTTGGTACCATTGGATTCCTTGGAGTGTGTTCATTCTTCATCTCGGACGAGTTCAAGATTATCTCTGAAAAGTTTGTGACATCCAAGTACATGGAGTACATTTATGGGTTCGATTTGACGAAATACTCCAAGTTAGAGTCCGATGCTAAAGGTGTGAAAGAGAAGAAGTTATTGGCTAATGGTGATAATACTCAGTTGATGTTATATAAAGGAGAGCCAATTGCGGTCCTTACCTTGAAGTCCATATCAGAAAAATCCACAGACGCTAATTTAATTGTTAAAATCACTGGGTTAAGTGTTAGAAAGGCATTTAAACCTTTAAACTTTGAGCAAGTGTTGATAGACTGGGCCATAGAAAGGGCGAAAAAGCTTCTTCAGAACCATTTGGCTTCAAGAAAGATTACCAAGACAAAGGGATGCAAAGTGACTTTATTAATAGATAATTACAGTTTCAACACTGGGTTTACTGAGTTGTTGAAAGCCAACCGGTTTTCCAGAGTTGCAAGTGACTCCAACTATAATCCTACGAACGGAAACACTGCAATTTGGGGCGGGTTAATCAACAGAGCCTTTGGCAGTACAAGAGATACTTATGCCATGCATATAGTGGATGCAAACTAAGATTGATACTTTTAAGATAAGATTGATACTTTTAAGATAAGATTGATACTTTTAAGATAAGATTGATACTTTTAAGATAAGATTGATACTTTTAAGATAAGATTGATACTTTTAAGATAAGATTGATACTTTTAAGATAAGATTGATACTTTTAAGATAAGATGTGCTACTTTTAAGATAAGATGTGCTACTTTTAAGATAAGATGTGCTACTTTTAAGATAAGATGTGCTACTTTTAAGATAAGATTGATACTTTTAAGATAATATGTGATACTATTTAGAATACAGGTGACCTAATCAAAGAACGCTAAAAGTTGTCAGAAGTAACGAGTGTCAATCCAGCGATCATTGCTATCGCTCCAAACCTTACATCAGTCCAACAATCCAGTAACCCTTGTTTTCCTCTTCTGCTTCACCACCCTGAAAATTATGAATCCACACCACACAAGAACACTAAATATGATCATGTAAATGCAATATTTAATGAATGTAAAAATCTTCAGTATCATTCTCTTAAACCCATTGGTGTCAGGATCTCCATATTTCTCCAATCTACGCTTTCTTTCTTGTTCCTTAATCCTTTGTTCAGCTTTTTGAAGTCTTCGAAGCGATTTCCTCGTTTGTCTAGTGGGCTTTCTTGTTTTTGTTTCTGCCTCTGGTTCTTTGGAACCATCCTGTTGCTGAATCATAGACTCAAGCTCATCGATGCTGGAGATGAAACCCCCATCTGGTTTGTACAAAGCAAACATTCTATTTTCAATAATATCCACGGTTTCTGTGACTTCTCCGGTTTCAGCAGTGAACCCCAAATACTTAATGGCAGGTAATGTCACATCGGTTAAAGTAACACAATTGGTCCAATGCTCCGATTTCCCGTCAAAATTGAAGTCCAAGGAAAAATACCCACTTTTGATGTAGACAATTCTGGCCTTGGTAAACCCTTTGGCAGGGTTCAATATCAGTTGCACATTACACCCAGCCAATCTAGTGTCGTAACCATCGTTACCCTTTTCGTATTTAGTGTTCCCGTCTCCAAGCATAAGGTTCACATAGGGAAATTGACCTCGTTTGCCGTTCTTGTAGGTATCAATCATGATGCCTAACCCTTTGAAATAATTTTTGGCACCAAATACATCTCCAATATCGGATTTGGAATCTAAAAACCATATGGCGAGTCCATCCGCCACCAAAGTGGAACTTTTACTGTGGATATGGAAGGTCAATTCCATTTCAAACGATTCGGCTTGGATAGGTTTGGTACTGAACATATTGCCCACCTGTCGTGGCATATCAGAAGTCAATCTGATATATTGGTTATTCTTTACCATGGTATTCCCTGCCACCTCCCAATTTTTCACCTTATAGGAAGAGTCTTCCAAATACGGCTGTTTCAAGCTCTGTGCCCCCAATTCCACTTTCTTGAGCTTAACTATATCTTTTTCCTTATTTTGAAGCATAGAGTTGATTTCTTCAGGTGTAAAGCTGTCACCACCACCCGACCCGAAAAGCCGGGTAATACCGTAGATAGTGAGCACTAGCACCACCAAGGCCACCGCCACTTTCTTGGGATTGTACGCCTTGGCCATTTTCACAACACAAGAGTTAATGGGGGAATAGTAACAAAGTGAACAAGTAAGAGTAAAACGTGGAAAATTCTGAGCCTGCGGAATCGGATAGGACCACTAGGACATAAGAACACAAAAAGATCAGGGGAACACAAAAGGAACAATTCCAAAAGAACAAGACGCAAAGAGACTACACAACACCCCAAATATATCATTCTTGCATTCGTCTATTTACATCTATTTACCAAAGAGCACCGTTCTCATGGCTGAGAACAATGTCTCTTTCTTTTCGCCTTTGATTTCACTGATGAGCCGCTCGTAGTACTCAGGATTGCCCTTCGGCTTCAAAAGCTTATCGTCCAACTTATAATGGTTTTTGTACTTATCATTAACCAAATCTCTCAAGGCCATGTATTGCAACTTCAAATCTTTCTCATTTATAGCACTAAGATCCGTTTTGTTGAATCTTTCTATTTGCAAGTCACGGAAGGATGCATAGTGCAGAATCCTGTCCTTAGGTAAAGTCTTCAAGAGCGATATGATCTTGTCTTTAATTTCAACCTTGGACATGGGGATGAATAAAATTTTTAGGTAAAAAAATATTCGCAGACCATTTATCATGACTGCACCAACACCTCGTGTTATATTTATCCGTCACGGACAGACCGAGTGGTCCAAGTCGGGTCAATACACTTCCGTCACCGACTTGGAATTGACTGATTTTGGTGTTAAACAAATGCAAAATACCGGCAAACATTTAATTGGCACAAGTGCATATCAGTTGATCCAGCCCCAGAACTTGAAGTATGTCTTTACCTCCCCCAGAAAAAGAGCTAAACAGACAGTGGATTTGCTTTTGAGTGGCTTGGATGAGCATACCCACAGCCAGATTGTTGTAAAGGAAGAAAATAATATCAGAGAGTGGGAGTATGGTGACTATGAGGGTCTTCTTACAAAACAGATCATTGAATTGAGGGAAAGTAGAGGATTGGGATCCGATTGGAATATCTGGAGAGATGGCTGCGAAAATGGAGAGGTCAGCACCCAAGTGTCGGAGAGATTGGATAAAGTCATCAAGCACATTCAGAGTATCCATAAAGAAGCCATGGACAAAAATGAGACTTGTGATATAATAGTGGTTGGACACGGGCATATTTTAAGATGTTTTGCGGCCAGATGGGTTGGAAAGGATATAAATGTCAATCCCCAGTTTATGTTGGACGCTGGAGGAGTGGGGGTGTTGAGTTATCAGCACCACAATGTGCAAGAGCCTGCCTTATTTTTGGCGGGGGCTTTTGTCGTGCCAGTGGAAGAATAGTGTCAAGGCTTTTAGGTAGTAATATACAGGTGCAGCAACCAAGGCCGTCAGTACTCCTCTAGTGCAGTAATGACTCTGAGGGGTGTGAATTAAGTGGGGTCTTCGGGGGAGGTTCGTGGGTGTATGGGTCTAAACTATGGGGCCGTGTGGGTGTATGGGTCTCACGCCAAATTGAACTTATTTCGGAACTGTTGCAATTTTTCGTATAAAAGCCAGGCTGCCGTTAATTTCACTTCTTATACTTTCTGGAACTTCAAGCCCCCGAAAAAATGACCATCAAAGCTGTACCAATATGGTTGGACTGTGATCCCGGAACCGATGATGCATTTGCCATATTGTTGGCATTATTCCACCCAAAGTTCAAATTATTAGGAATCTCTACCGTCCATGGTAATGCCCCTATTGAATCCACCACCAGGAATACCCTTGGGTTGTTAGAGACGTTGAAAGTTGATACTGTGCCTGTGTACAAAGGGGAAGAGAGACCGTTGGAAAAAGAGCCTTTTTTTGCACTCTATGCCCATGGACCCACCGGAATGGGAGGTGCTGATTTACCCCAAGTGCCCAAACAGACCCCTGCTACAGATAAAACTTATTTAGAGGCTATCAGGGATGCTATTTTACAGTATCCAGATGAGATTTGTGTGGTGGCTACGGGGCCTTTCACCAATATGTCTAAATTATTTTCTACATATCCAGACTTACGAAGCAAAATCAAATATCTCCCCGTGATGGGAGGGGCGTTTGGGCTTGGGAACGCTACCGAGTATGCAGAATTCAATGTTTTCGTCGACCCAAAGGCTGCTAATGATATCTTTCAAGATGAGATATTGATGAATAAAGTAGTGTTTAGTGAGTTGAATATCACCCATACAGCTATAGCAGATGCTGCCATTAGAAAGAAGTTGTTTGATACTCCTCAAAAGGGACCGGTCCGGACCCGCTTTGAGAATATCATGGACTTCTATTATCACCAATTTTATTACGATAAAGGATGGCCTGGTCCTCCATTACATGATCCATTGGCAGTGTATTCACTCTTGCCATTGCTTTTCAAAAACGAAGACTATGGCTACACCCATTTCAGAAGACGGGTTAAGGTGGTGGAAGGCGGCGATCATGATGGGGAAACGGTGTTCGTTAATGGAAGTACTTTTGAAGAAGATTGTAATGAAGAAACGGGCTCAATTATCGGGGTGAGTGTGGATGTGACAAAATTCTATGATATTATTGGCCTAGCTCTTGATAATGCCGACCTGTAAGCAGTACTGTATGGTAATACTGAATAGTAGATATCATATTCCAAAATGAAAAATACGTCTGAAACTATTAACACTAGTCTATTACTCTACACACCACAATCATTCCTTTAGCATGAAAGTTCCCTAGAACTGACTATCACTTGTCTACTCTAGTTTCTTGATGATCTCGTATCCTATATCTCGCACAACCGTGTTGCTCCAAAGAACGTCCAAGTGACTATACCTGTCCAAATTGAAAATATGTAAGTTTTCGTTAATGGTATATTGGGGTTCGAAATTCTTCATATGTACAGCTAGCCTCTTCCCGTCAACCAAATTATCTACATCTCCATTGAATATCAACATGGGAACAATATCTCCATTAAACCAGCTCTGTTTAAACGGGAAAAATGTGTTAGTATCATCCACAGCATACTTTTTGTCATCGGTGATGGTAAAGTGTTGTTTATCAGTGAAGGCCGCTTGTGGTACTAATTCGTTCCTGAACGAATCATCCCTCCAGTATGACAACCACCATGTCATCAACTTGCTGGACACAAAACTAACATTAAAAATAAAATGGATTCGCCATAACTTTTGATTTTGGTGCCATAAAGTTCCATTCCAATCAAATAAGAAATTGAACATCTTTACACACAGGTAGCCAAAGATACGCCATTTACAAAATCTGTTTCTTGTTTGGACGATGAAGTTTAAGAAGCAGCACACGCCAAAGAAGAAATTATAGCCTATTCTTGACCTATTACACATGAATTTCAAGAATCGAGCTTTGTGGAATAACACCCCGGGATATATTGCCGGGGCTAGTGCCACAAAACACTCTACTTTCAGGTGATATTCTGCCAATTCAGCGTTCTTTAACATTAGAAAAGATTGTGTGCAACCTTGCAGATGGCCCACTAGCACCAACTTGGAAAAATTGGGGGAATTTGCAAGTACATTGTCTATTAAACAAGTAAGATCGTAGAATGCCAAATCCGTAATGTCCCAGTCCCAGTACTTCTGGTTACGCATCAAATTCCCCTCATAGAAAGCATGGACCGGCTCAAACCCGCTCCGGTTGTTCCCCAACCAAACATCATAGCCCTGCTGGAGGAAGTACACCAGCAAAGAGCGACTTCCAGGGGTCAAAAAGCAGCCGGAAGAAGACAACAACCCGTGTTGGCACAACATGGGCTTCATCTTGGTTCTGTCCTCGTCGGTTCTTTTGGGGTCAATCAACCGGTGTAATTTCAATATGAACCCGTCCTTCGTCTGCACTCTGTATTCTTTAAGTTCCAAACCCAATTGTTGAGCATAATATCCTAGGTCTCCTGATAACTTCAACGCCTTCATATCAGGGTAACAATCGGTGGCGAGGTCATCATCAATCTGGGGCGGGAGTCCTACGGCCTTATCACCTTTAAAGCTCTTGGTTAAGCCGCTGATTAAAGAAGCAATGAATAGCACTATAACGAGGCCAAAAGAGCAAATCCCCGAGGTAAAACTGTACACAAACACAGAAAACGACGAGTACTTTGGGGTTGTATCAGGAGTGAGTTTTTCATTCATTCTTGGTACATTGATAATGAGCTGGAAGTTAGCAGTATTTATTGCGAGTTTTCTGCAGCATTACAAAAATACCGGAACATCCTCGATATATGGCAGCATACCAACATTATTCGGAATCATGAAGCACTATATAAGCCATGACCAGAAACAAGGTCAAGTGGTGTAGGGTGGTTATTTTAGATCCACCATATCTCCTACTCTAGATCTTGGCTCATCCTCGCCGTTTTACGACGGTTTCGCGGCACTTGTCGCAGTAGACCTGACTGTTCTCGTAACTGTTCGTATTTACCCGTCAACAAAAGGCCTTCAGAAATGATAGCATTAGAACGGGTGGGAAATTCGGTGGTTCTCTCCATCTGCGTTTCGGGACTAGTTCCCGGAATAAGCTATAGCTCGTGAGAGCTCCTGAGCGTGAAACGCCTGGGTGCCGGCATCATAAATCAACAGAGGCAACTCTGTATGGGAGACGGCACGGATGGTTGATTCCCTACGGGGGATACTTTAGTGCAATATACGAACTTCAGCTTTGTTGAAGAACTCGATACCGATCATAGTTGTGAGTACAGTTTTTTTTGGCATTTGCAGCTTTCAGTGCGCCGGTTCAAAACTGAAAAAGGGTATTATCAATTGTTTTTCTTTACTGTATTGTTTGTTTAATGATTTTGAGCAGTATACGTCGGATCTTCATGTCGTTCCGCACAGAAGAGGAAGAACGGTTGTACTCTCGAGCCGCTTTCTTCAACTTGCTAGGGTACCTCGGGTCATGTGTGGTGTTTTCGATGCTTGCACAACGGTTGTCACGAAACCCTAGAGAAATTGCCCATATAGCTAGAGCTAATGCCTTGCTTCAGGCCATTCAGAAGTAAATACCCAACACAATCACGGATCCATGGCTATTTGTATATATATACAGGACTAATACAAAACATAAACGTCAACACAATAAAGACCTAACGCCTCAACAACACTTCCTTGGCCATCTCATACGCGGTCCAAGAAATGGCAGTACTGGGCACATTGAACACAATCCGAGGTTTCAAACCCCGAAGAAAGATCTTTAGATTTCCCTGCTTGTATAAAGCCTTCATAGCACTGGCAAATCCAGTACTACTTTTGATACTACTAATGTCCGATATTCCCTTGGTTTGTAACGCGGTTTTGATCACATCAAATGGATTCGTCAAGGCCGCAGCAATACCTCCGGCCACTGCTCCCGAAACACAATGTAAGTAAGGATTATATATCCCAGTAGGGTTCAATAAGGAGGAGGAATATTCGTAAAAGCCAAAGTTCAAAGCCGCAAATGGGATACTAGTGAATAATGTGGTGGGGTAACTTATGAAAAAAGCCCGTAACCCTTCGGTTTTGTATATGTCTTGAGCACTTCTAAACAATTTGACAGAATTGGATTTGGTAGAAGTAGATATATGAGACGCTTGCATTCTCTGTTTCAACACATCGAAAGGCGTCATTAATGCATCCGACGCAATTGTGGCAGTTATACCTGCACCACTAGCAATCAACGGATGGTTTTCGTCGGTAACGATCTTGGTATTGGTGGTGGTGGTGAGATGATTCACCAAAAATGTTTTGGAGGCTTCAAACACGGAAAAGTAAATCGCATGAGCCGGACCAGCTCCTAGAACTACCGAGGACACTCCTCTCCACAAGGCATAAGCCCCTTCGGTAGAGGAAATCTTCGATATAGAACTGATCAAGCTGGAACTGAATTTGGGAGCATTGGAGATGATTTGCATTCTGGTTTTCAACGAGTCAATGGGAAACATGACCGTGTGTTCCATTATCCCAGCAAAAGCGCCTGCCGTCAAATGGGCTGTAAGCGAGGCATCTGGAGGCAATGCTTCGTAGTCTATTTCCACGGCATCATGGCCTGGATGCACCCCAGGGTGGTGAACGGAGGAATCGGTGGTCTTGCTGAGCAAACCTGGAGGCAAACCGGAGTTTTGAGTCAGGGTGTGGTCCATGATGAATGTAGGGACAGGGTGATGTTGGAGGAATTAGCAACAGATGGATTAGATAAGTAGTCCACGGCAATGGAAAGAATTGGGTGGTTGTTGATAAAACAAAGGTGGGTAATCAAAGTATGAGGCAGTTCTGAAGTAACTGAACTCACAAGTGCTAGCAAAGACCAAAGATTATACACCAATGATGTAAATGAGTTCTCTTGTGAATTTTTCACACAGAATTTTTTTCAGTTGTTGAATTCTCACAAAAGATGAAAAGGCTCTGGCACCGTGTTGACGAATACAAGTTAATAGTGGTAAAAACAAGGGAGCTTGTAGGAAAGGAAAGAAAGGAAAATCCCACTATTTATTGAAAATTAATTGCCAGATTGACGACAATGTGAAGTCAAGGAAAAGACAGGGAATGACTAGTTACAGTAGGAGATGAGGTGGCTATATACCGACTCGCGGAGCTAGAGGGTGCCAGGACGGACCGAGTGTCGATCCGGGTGGGAAATTTATCGGTGTCCGAAACGAAAATGGAGGTAATGGAAAAATAACCACTGGCTGGAGAGGGTCCTGTATAGGGAGAGTCGAGGCGAAGAGCTATTATTATCCATAACTAATATTCAGGCTAATAGAGGCAAGTTGTCAGAGGCCAGTTTATTTGGTCAAAGGCCAGGGTCTTAAACCTTCGTCACCACCGCCTCGTGCCCAAACTCAAGCCCCTTCATCTCCGGCACAATCGTCATCACCTTCCCAGTATAAAGAAAATTCTCAATATTCTTCACCAGCCATTCCTCTAATTCATACACCGCTTCTACCGTATGCGTTCCCATGTGTGGCAAACACACGACATTGGGCAAATCTACCAACTCCTGAGACACCTTGGGCTCGAACTCAAACACATCGCTGCCAAAAAAGCCTATTTCTCCGGCCTGGAGTTTGGCTAAAATCTCGGCCTCATCACAAACAGCACCTCTTGCAGTATTGATAAGCACCACGTCCTTCTTCATCTTACCTAAGACGTCTTTGTTGATCAAATGCCGGGTTTTTGGGTTCAAAGGCACACTGAGACAAATAACATCACTTTTACTGATAACGTTTTCAAAAGACTCATATTCAGCACTACCTTCTAATTCGGGTGATAAACGGGACCTGTTATAGTAGACGATTTTCTTGAATCCAAAAGGCACTAATCTGTCACGAATGGCTCTGCCAATGCCTCCCATTCCCAAAATCCCCACAACTTTGGAGCTAGGATTATGTCCCAAGCTGGCTCCAGCAGCCTTGGCAGAGGGAGTCCATTTTCCCTCCACCATCAAATTATGACCATGCTGGAAGTTTCTGATGGCCGCAAGAACAAGATACACGGCAGTATCAGCAGTGGGAGCCTCCACCGGAGTGGTAACATTGGATAATTGGATGTTTCTTTCGATTAGGGCCTCCACATCGATCTGGTCGTACCCGGCTGCACAGTGACATATGGCTTTTAAGGAAGGGGGAAAATGTTGCGCTAAATCAGCATCGTATCTTCCTGTTTGGGTCATATCAAAAGTTCTTCCAATACACACAATATCGGAGTACTTTGTCTTCAAGTCGTGAATGAACTCCTCTCTATTTTTGGAGGTACATAACTGGACGTCTGCTATTTTGGACAATTGATCCCATGCGGCTTGGGCACCAAATGCCTGGTTGATAAATAATACTTTTGGTTTTGTGACTGTCATCTTTAGATGATTTAGCATCCCAGGAATGGTGGTTATTTATAAGCAAAATGCGGAGGATTTTTTTGCCATATTCGGGGGATTCGGTCGGAGTGTTTTACGCGAGGTCCGTGGTGGGGGGTTCTTTTTTGGGGTCGTGTTGGGTTCTGTTCGTGGATGCGATTAGTTTGTGACTCTTAGTGTCGTGGATGCTGTATGGTGCTGCTGGCAGGGATATGGTGATGCCAGTGGTGTGACGGTGCTAGTAGTATGCTACCTCCAGGTGACTCCCGCTGCACCTTGACGGTGCCGGGTCAAAAACGAGTCAGCGGATGGGCTTCCCGTTCGGATTCTATCTGCCAATTAATCAATGGCTGCAAATGTATGAGATAAGACGGGGTTAAAGACATTGGAAGCAAGTGTATTGATTTGAGTAAGATTAAAGGTCTATAGAAGTAAGAGAAACTCAAATCACAAGACGTGAGCCCCGGTACTTGAATGCAGTGTTTACAGAAGCCGCAGCAGCTGTATCTCTCTCAGGGAACCCCTCGAACGACTTGGCATAAACTGCAACAGAATGGGCAATCAACTGCGTGTTAACAACCCATGCCTCATAGTCTGGATTGGACAAATCGTCACACAACTGGTGATAACATGGGTCAAACCATTCCCCAGCAGTACCACCAAACTTCTCCGCTCCCTCCTTGGTTTTAACTCCCTCTGCTCCAGTAGCAATACCTCCAGCAGGAATACCGTTCTCAATGAACCCCACATAATCAGATCTTCCGTCAAATTCCACAAATGTATAGTTCAAGCCCTTGGATTTGTAAAAGTCCACATACAAGTCTCTTAAGTCTCCGGATCCATTGGGATGGTCTTCATTATTGGCATCGTACACCTGGTATTCGTAATTAGGAGACGCCATCATATCGTAATCCATGAATAACCGAAGTTTGGCATTCTCTTCTGGTGATAAACTGTTGGCGTAAAAGGTGGAGCCCAATAACCCTTCTTCTTCAGCAGCCCACCAAGCAAATCTCACGGCATTCTTGATCTTGAACTCAGTCAAGGCTTGGGCCACTTCTAATAAGGAGATGGTTCCGGATCCGTCGTCATTGATCCCAGGTCCGGCCCTAACAGAGTCAGAATGGGCTCCTAAAGATACAACGTTATTGTGGTCCCCGAAAACGGTTTCGGCCACAACGTTCAACGTTTTGATGTACTTGACGTAAGCGTCGACAAAAAGGGTGGTTTCAAACTCGTACGTAGGGTCCGATGTCAACTTGTCAACATATTTTTGGGCATCTTTGGTGATAATGGATACAGTGGGCACTTGGTGAGGAACAGGGGACCCCAATGTCCCGTGCAATGGCTCATCGTCGTAAATAATGGCTCCCACGGCTCCTGCGGCTCCCGCGTTGGCAGACTTGTCTCCAAAAGCACATTCACCTCTTTTAACCAAAGCAATACTTCCCCCTGTCAAATTGGCAGGAAAGTCTTCAACACTACATCCAAAGTTCTTCACAAGCACCAAGTTTCCGTGAACTGGTTTCAAATCTGGAGTACCAGGAGTCAAGTCCAATGGCAATAACGATTTGGGTTCCACTCCATCAACTAATAAAGAGTAGGAGTTAACCTTACCGTCTAAAGCCTTAAACTTCTGCACATCCACGTTATAATAGCCACCTAAATTTCTCAATTCATTGGCGATGTACTGAATAGTGCCCCAGTGTCCGGGTGACCCAATGACTCTGGTGGGATGTCCATATTCCTCTTTAGAATGGGTAGCAAGCTTGAACAACTTTTCAGCCCGCTTTCTAAGTCCTTCTTCGTTGACCAATTCCTGCAATTTCTCGGTGTCAATTACCGGCTTGAAATGATACTTGATTCTGTCCACAAAGCCAAAATTGACTAACGACTTGGTGTGTGGATGAGGGTGGGGTGCATGGTCTTCGGGAAATAAGTGTTCTAATAAAGAAACAGTGTCTAAAGTAGCCAAGTCTCGTAAGGGATTTTCAACCGAGTTAACGATGGGGAACAGGGTAATGGTGGAAGCAAGCCCTGCCAAAACCACAGCACTTAATTTCATGGTGTAGATTTAATGGAAAGTTTGGGTGACGAATTTTTGTGGTTCATGCTTTTTTCTGAGGTGGGATTTGTCATTTGGTTTTGTGGTATCTTTTGCGGTTGCAGATACTCGTTCCGGGCCTTTTTGTGCCGTTTATAGACGCGTGCTTAATTTGGCTTATATGCATCCATTTGAGAACATCCATTTGAGAGCATCTATTTAAAGAACTGATATGCATTCTAAGGAATATAATATAAACCTAGCTACTGTCGACGAGTTTTAAAGTTTTTTTGGAACTTGACTTTAGGACCGTCGCCAAATCCGCCGAAATTGAAACCGGCGTTGCCCCCAAAGAAATTTCCTCCACCAGACCCAAAGTTAAATTGGAACCCTCCACCGTTGGATTGAGTGCTTCCCCGGCTTTGGCCCATCGGGTCGTTGGGATCGTCCCCTCTATCGTACCTCTCCCGTAACTCTGGACTCGACAATACTTCATACGCCTGGTTAATTTCTTGCATTTTTCTTTCGATTTCGTCGGCAGTCAAGTCGGTTCCCTTATATTTATCAGGATGGTACATCAACGTTTGGGTCCGGTGGCCCTTTTTGACGGTCTTTTCGTCGGCATCACGTGGAATATCTAGCACCTTGTAGTAGTCGTTTTTGGGCTTCTGCACCGCTTGACGTTGTTGTTCTCGTTGATGGAACCGTTGCTGCTGCTGTTGCTGCTGTTGCTTCTGTCTCTGATCCCTTATGTACGCTTCAACTGGGGCCCAACGACTTCTATAAAGTTGAGTTTGTCTAACGTTCACCGGGAACCTTTTCATCAACGTTTCGGCTTGTTGGTACCGCTTCTTTGCTAGTAATCTGTCTATTTCGGGAATCACTTTGGGAAGAAACATCTCATCTTGAACCACTGTGCAGTAGGTGCTGGCAGCTTTGTAGTCTTTGGTGTGGATGTACGCTTCACACATCAACTTATTCAACTCTTCAGCTAACTTACTGGTGTGTAAGTTCTGGGATTGGTGAAATTGGTTAATGTGGAAAAAAATGTATTCGTGATTGGTGTTGACATTCGAAATCCCGGCTAGTTGTCGTTTAGTAGGCTTCTCTGCCATATATTGCACAACGTACGGGAAGTCTATCGTCTGTGACAAGTCTATTTCTGGGATTGTGGGTTTATCACCTTCTGGCAGTAGGTAAATGTGACTCAATTCATTCGAATAGCTTTCAAGAATATCAAAAAGTTTCTTGGATTTTGAGTAGAATTTCGACAAGCTGGTACAGGCTTTGTACTCATTGTCTATCCTCAAACACTGCTTGACGTTGGTGAACGCTTTTTGGAAGTTGATTTGTGTGTATAGCAAATAATTCGATAACTGCACATAATAGTCAAGTGTATTCATAGAACACCTGAGGAGCTTGGAGTAGGCCATGACTATTTTTCTGGAGTCTTCAGGATGGTCCACTTGTAGGGTTTGGAGATTCTTGATATAATACTTGTATACCGTGGTATTGTAGGGTGACACCGGAACCAAGTCATTCTCGATGATTTCATTACATTCTTGGAGTTTAGCCACGTCTTTGCCGGCCCCGTTGCATACGCTTACCATGCGGCTATAGTCAGAATGAAACTTGTGGATTTTGCCAATCACGGCGGCGTCTTCCACCTCCAAAAGCGTGGGGTCGTCAAACATGCTATATTCCACCAACAAATCGACCAATTTCAGTTTTGCTGGCTCAAACAGCGCATCATATGCCAAACTCCGTTTCAAGTCCGCCATGGCGTCCTTCTCCCTTCCTAAATTGATCTCTATCAAAGATTTTTTGAAGTACAATTGAGACATATTCACAGCATCTTTGTCACTACTGGTTTTTTCAAATCTAGTAATCAAATTTGTGTACTCAGCTAAAACCTCCAATGTCGGGCCTTCCGACAAAAGGAGATGCAGCACACGTTGCGACTCGATCACTAGATCCGCTAGACATACTACAAGCAACAAAAACGGTCTTAAATACTTCATGGGATAAGCGTATGGATAAAGGTGTCGTGTTAAAAAGTCGCGATCCAGAAATAAGAATAGAGCACGATTCTAGAAATATAGTTCAGAACTGTGAAAATTAGAGTATTACTTATGGAACATGTAGTATTCGCCTATGTGACAATTTGATTGATGGTAATTGTGTTACTTGAATAATTTGGCTAATGAAACGGCTCCTTCATCATTCTTGGACATCACTTTGGCCACTGCCAACTCGAAATCTTCTTGTGTAACATGAATTCTTCTTTCTCTTAGAGCATACATACCGGCTTCGGTACAAACACCCTTAACATCGGCTCCAGAACACCCATTCATTTTGTCGGCAATTTTTCTCAAATTTATACCTCTGGTCAAATTCATCGACCTGGAGTGAATTTTTAAGATATCAGTTCTGGCATTCACAGTTGGGGCCGGAAATTCAATCTTTCTATCTATTCTACCAGGTCTCAATAATGCGGGATCCAAAATGTCCAATCTGTTGGTGGCCATTATAATCTTGATATCTTTGGAACTTTCAAACCCGTCCAATTGGTTCAATAATTCCAACATGGTTCTTTGTACTTCAGAATCTCCACCACTAGATCCTTCAACTCTTGAAGATCCAATCGAATCAATCTCATCCATAAATATAATTGAAGGTGCATGTTCTCTGGCCATAACGAAAAGTTCTCTCACCATTCTTGAACCTTCTCCAATATATTTCTGGACCAATTCACTTCCGGAAACTCTAATGAACTTACATTCCGTATGATGAGCTACCGATCTCGCCAATAAAGTCTTCCCGGTCCCGGGCGGTCCATAAAGAATCACCCCCTTTGGTTGAGCAATCCCCAAGCTCTCAAATAATTCAGGGTGTTTTACAGGTAATTCAATCACCTCTTTGATTTCCTTGATTTGTTTGTCTAACCCACCAACCATATCGTAGGTGGAATCTGGAACCTTTTCCACCATCATCAACGATACCAATGGATCTACCTTGTTAGGTAATATTTTGTGTAAGTCATACGAGTCTGCTTTTAAACACACTCTTAAACTTGGGGTCAACTTTTTGATATCAATATCTTTGGATATATTGACAATGTACTTGCCTTCGGGATGGATCTTTACCAACACCTTGTTCAATCCCATGACCTTAACCACTTCTCCCACATACGATCCGGGTTCCTGAAGTAATCTCAATTCATCCTTCAATTTCCGAACCTTATTGTTCAATTTGTTACGCTGTGCTTCCAATCTCCGCAAATTCTCGGCTGTGGTTTGCACCTTGATTTCGGTGTCCTGGATCTGTTGCTCAAAGTAAGGTTTTATCCCTCCTTCGTGAACGTATTGTTTCACCGTTACTGTCATGGTTGAAATTATTTGCCTTCGTTTTTTTGGTGCGATTTTAAACACCTTGAAGTAAATAAGCACAAGCGAAAAGGGCATTGATAGGTTATTGTGGGAGTTATATTGCGCCAAAGTGGTATTACCATAACTCACTACTTATATAATACACCACCAATCAGTGTATTAAAGTCGCATTGTGCCGATGTTATTGCAAATTCTGCTTCTAATTGCAACTTTGCATGGTGCATATGGGTACCAGCAATTCTGTCGGTGTGGATGTCCGGACGCATCTGTTGAGGTGAAGGTATTATCGGTGATGTCATGTGATATGTGCACCCAAGTGTTTTGCTTGAAAGAAGATGCAAACTACTGCAAGGACCAGAAATTGAGGTTGAGCTGCTACCAAATCGAATCTTTAAAAGACGCATTTATAATCTACTCGTTTGTGGTATTGGTAGTGGGGCTACTAGCATACAGAGTGTATAGGAGGAGGTGACAAGTACACGGAACCATTGACTACAAATATGGCCGATAGCGGAGAGAATGTTGGCTAAGCACAAAAACAAGGCTGGTGGACATGTACACGCATCCCATGGATCAATCTTCTGACACCTGTATACCCTTTCACAATTTTCACACTTAACACACTAAACACGCTTAACACCCTATATGTAATGCTTATGATAAGTCGGTAGATCCACTCTCTCCAATTTTGCTGAAAACGACGAAATGGTCGCGAGCCTAAAAAAATTAAAGAAAATTTTTCAAACTTCAAGGTCCTTTTTCGATAAAAGTATATAACTTATATTATATACTTATATACGACCTACATTACCTACTCCTTTACGTTCATCAGGAAATCACTAACCTGTTTAGTCCGTAATTGTTAGAAGTGAAGGTTTCCCGAATCTGCTGTGCTAGTTGTTTGGATCCGATCTATTTGATTTGTTTTCTCCTTACGTGAGAGTTAACCGCCAAATACTTGCCCAAGTTCCATTGTTAGTTGATTTGTTCAAAAAACCGGTATTATATTTGTAACTCGGTTGTTATTTATACTTATTTATTTGAAGTGTAAACCAAACAAAACAGAAGATGACAGATCAATCCAACAAACCCGTTACTGAAACTCCACCTGTCAACGCATCAGCTGAGACAGTTGCTGGTGAGATTCAATCGCAAACTCCCTCCTCCCAGGTACCAGAGCAATCTCAATCTCAAGGATTCCAGAGCAACCCCCATCACAACCCCAATTACAGTCCCAGGTACAACAAGAACTATAACAATAACAGACAAAATAATAATAGGCAACCGTACAATAAGAGGAACTACAATAATAAGATGAACTCTGGTCAAAACATCAATTATAATGCTGCTGCCCAGGCTGCTGCTTATAATATGAACATGATGAATTATTATTATAATTACGGGGTGCCAATGCCCATGTACTCCCCAACAGGCCAGCCAATTGTTTCAAGTCCCACCAATGCTTATGTCAGTCCAGGTGCTACTAATCAATCCAGTCCCGCTGTGGTTCAAGCTGGGTTGAGTCCAGTTCCTCCAATCGCTCCAAGTTCGTCGGTTCCTGCTGGTAAAGTCAAACTTACTGATAAGTTTGGTAAGGAGATCAATTTGGAAGAGAAAAGGAAGAATCTTCAGAAATCTTCTAGTTCCACGCCATTAACGTCTCCCAAAAAGTCATTTGCTAGTCCTGTACGGCCTGCTGTCACCATCAGATCACCAGTGAAAGTTCCTGCTGTTCTTCAGCCTGTGGTCCCCCCAGTCGTTCCTGCGCCTCATCTTGCTATTCCTGCAACTATTCCAATTTCTGCATCACCTTCATCATCCACTACCCCTGCTTCCACTGCAAGTCCCGAACCCGCTGCTGCTCCTGTATCAGCTCCGGTGAAACTCTCTGCCATTGAAGAGTTTAGGGAAAAGATAAGACTTAAGGCCTTGCTGGCTAAAAAGGAGAAGGAGGATAAAGCAGCTGCAGAAAAGGCAAGTAAAGCACCCAAGCTTGAAGAAGCTAAGGCTGAGCCTAAAATTGAGCCCAAGAGTGTTGAACCAATTGAGAATGTTAAGACTGAAGAACCAAAGGTCGAAGAACCAGTCAAAGAATTAAAGGCTGAAGTACCAAAGGTCGAAGAACCAGTTGAAGAACAAGCTGCAGAACCAAAGGTTGAAGAAGCCGTAGCCAAAGACCCAATAATCCAAGAGCCAAAGGTTGAAGAACCAATTGAAGAACCAATTGAAGAACCAATTGAAGAACCTAAGATCGAAAAGGTTGAAGTACCAACAGAAGAACCATCGCAACCAGCTGTCTCTGATCTCGCTGAGCCTACTGCTGACTCAGAAGAAACAAATGAAAAAGTCGCTGATGAAGATGAAGAGGATATTGACGAAGAAGAAGACGATGACGAGACTGTCCATGGGATGGACTTGTCTGAATTCTTCAACAAGATTCAACTTGCTAGTCCAATTGAAGATCCATACGTCAAGACATACCCAGAACCTCTTGTGGGTGTGGATACCAAATGGAAGACTGAAGGTAGGTTCAGATACGACCCCCAGTTTTTGATGCAATTCCGTGATGTTGTTCAATTCGAAGTGGATGAAGAATGGAAGAATAAATTATCATCTTTAGGTATTGTGGCCCAAACCAACCAAAGAAGATTTGGTGGTTCTCAAAGAGGTGGAAACAGAGGTGGATTATCCAACAAGTTCAATCAAATGTCTGGTAGAGGTGGAAACTTTGACAGGCAGAACTCCAGAAATGGATCCAAGAGGAAAGGCGGAAGCTCTAGAGATAAGTCTAAGAGAAATAACCAATCCAAGAGAAAGGGAGAAGAAGGTGTTAGTATTCCACCAGAAGATATTAAACCTTTGGAAAAATCCGCTAATAGATGGGTTCCAAGATCCAGAGACAAGAAGGTAGAAACCAAATTTGCCCCAGATGGAGTCACTGAAATCTTAAGTGAAGAGGAAGTTGAAAGAAAGGTTAACTCATTATTGAATAAATTAACATTAGAAATGTTTGAACAAATCACTGATGAAATATTGAAGATTACCGACCAATCACAATGGGAAGAAGACGCCGCTACTGTCAAACAGGTCATCTCTTTGACTTTTGCCAAAGCATGTGACGAACCATACTGGTCGTCAATGTATGCTCAATTCTGTGCCAAAATGTGTACCAAGATGTCGAATGATATTGCGGTGAAGGAAGATGGTGTAGTGAAATTTAGTGGAGGAGACTTGGCTAGAAGATTATTATTGACAACCTGCCAAAAAGAATACGAAAAAGGTTGGTCTGATAAACTTGATGTGAGAGCTGATGGTTCGGTGGTGGAAATGATGACAGACGAATACTATATTCTTGCAGCTGCTAAGAGAAGAGGTCTTGGGCTTGTCAAATTCATTGGTCAATTATACTTATTGCATATGCTTACTGATAAAGTTGTTATTTACTGTTTGAAGAACTTGAGTGAAAACACAGATGATCCTAGTGAAGATAGTTTGGAAAGTTTGTCTCAATTGGTTACTGCTATTGGTCCTAAATTTGAACAAACTGAAAATAATAAGAAATTCATGGACATTGTTTTTGACTGTATCAAGAAAATATTGGATAATGTGAAGTTGCCTTCTAGAATCAAGTTCATGTTGTTAGATTTACAAGATTTAAGGTCCGCTAAATGGATATCCAAGAAAGCAGACACAGGACCAAAGACAATTAAAGAAATTCACGATGATGCTGAAATCAAGAAATTGGAAGATGAAAAGGCTGCTCTTGAGAGAAGAAGAAATAATAAAGGTGGTTACAACGACTCGAGGTCCAACTCATCGAGAGGTGGATCTAATTGGGGCTCACAACCCAAGAGAGTTGACTCCACTCCTAAAATATCGCATCAAATGAAAGATTCCAAGGGATTCACAACGGTTTCAAGATCACAATCTTCTAGATTAGAGAATTCATTATCTCCAAGAGAAAACTCCAAGAGATCTGAGGCCCTTCAATCTTCTGTGAATATGTTCGCTGCCTTAGGTGGTGAAGAAGATCATGATAATGATAATGATGAAGCCCACCACGAAGTCCAAGACAGTGAACCAGTAGCCAACTGAATCTATTCGAAGTTAAGCATGCGGAGTATTTTCACCACAAAACGCTAATTAAATGTGATTAACGAACCGTCAAAGATGTATTCTTTATTATATTGTATTAAGTAACAAGATAATTTTATAGATTTCTCCAATCCATATAATGATTGAATCTAGAACTATACCTAAGTAACTCTCCTGGTGTGAAGCTTTCCAAGGTTTCCGTTCAACTTCTGCTTGTACCTGGAAAATCGATCAGAACCAGGTTGTGACTCTACTTCTGAAGCTTCCAGATAAACTACGGGAAATATATCCGGTCCAAGGTCTGTATGTACCTCCTCTTTTTGTGGTGCTTCAGCTTTTAAAATCCCTAGTGACTGGGGATGTAAATATGGGCTGTCGTTGCTGACGAGAAGATGTTCGATCTGGGATAATATTTTTTTAAAGTCCCCATTTCGAACTTCAAGAACCCCTTCTTTGTGTTTGTACTCATGCGTGAGTCTATCGCCTTGCCAATACAAAAGTCGGACACTGTTGACATTCAAAGGAGCTGCCTTTTCGGCAGCCTGTACATTAATATTGCAGCCAAAGAAATAGCACAAGGCCTCCAACATCACCACCAAAACTATCACTACTGCCTCCAATGCATGCATAAAGCACCTTCCTAGGATCACTGTGCCTGCGGCTGTGGCATCCCGTGCTTTGAATAAGAATACGACAATCATCAATAATAACCTCATCATTTTCGTTAGTACAGAGTTCAACACTGCAAAAGGAGCGAATGCCGATTGTTTTTCAGCACCCGTAGGGATCACTTGGTGTTTCTTCGGTAGCAATGAACTCATGTCTTCCAATTGGTGAGTGCCGTCGAAATTCACCTCCACATCTTCGTTATTTGTTAACATTACACAATTGCGATTTTCACTTTTTGCAACCAAAATTGGCAATTTATTGAGTTATATATTAAGGTATCGTTTCACTGACTAGGGTCAGAATTCGACCCGTCGGACCAAAGAACGAAACTCCGGTCGGAATAGTTGAAGGTGTCTAGTATATGGGATGAAATAGGCGACAATGAGCTTTCTGAACCACCCCTATCCTGTGAGTCTTGTTCGTGTGGCTCCGGCTTCACAGATAGACCGCAGTCGTCCGCCATGGCGTCTCCCACAAAAACATCGTCGTGCCAAGGTTCAATTTGGAACATTGTGGGTGCCTCAAAATGTTCATAAACTGGTGGTGTGAGTAAAAAATCCACATGCTGTTCATCATAGCTGACGTCAGGCACCACCACATCCGGTGTGTTTGTGCTCTTGTTAAGATATGACTTAACAATGTCCATTTTGAATTTGTTGGTCTTGGTGCATGGGAGTTTTGTGGACTTGCACAACCGTTCCAACAAGTTGCTCAAGCTTTTGGTGACATTAATATTGACCTTATTCAAGCACTTGATGAGAGCCACGATCTTCGGCATTAGTGTGTAATCTTCAATGTCAATCATCGTGAATAAAAGCAAGTTTCTGATGAATTGAAGCGGCGGTTCATGAGCCAAAATACCAAGTCCCATTGATATACACTCAACAAGTGGAAACTTTCCTGAACCTCGTGTGATGGGTTCATAATCCAGGTCAGCATCGCTTAATAGCCCACTAGAGTCTGCTTCGTCCTCAGAATACTCCATATGACTGGAATATTCAAATTGGGTCTTGGTGTCGGTAGGAAGAATGTACTTTCTATCGTTTCCAAAAAAATTGTCGTTCAAATCGTTTATCTTGTGGTTATACCTGATCCTAACAAAGCAGCATCTGGGGGTGAGATCCACACTGACAAGATTGGGTCTCTTTACCTTTGTAAATTTGCACTTCTTTATGGAGTCAAAGAGTTGGCGATAAAGTGGATTCAAATTGACTTTTGGGGTGAATTCAAGTAAAGTCAACACAGAAGGACCCAAAGTGGAGGGCAGGTACTTCCCCTGGTACCGTAGTTCTAGATCCTGATGGTTTAGGCTGATAAATTGCACCAGGCTGATCAACTTCCTCGAGTCGCCCTGACAATACTCTATAAGTTTGGCTTTTAAGTCGTCACTGAAGTTCATAAAGTTCATATTATACACCAGGCGTCGTCTGATATTCTCGAAAGTAATGGCCTTGTTAAGAATTTGAAATAAATGGTCGGTGTTCAACTTTTGGAGCTGAAACACCTGACATCGGGAGAGTATCGCCGGTCTGATTTTGCTTTTGGGGTTCACAGTAGTGGCTCCAATAAATACAAACTGCCCTGTCTCAACTAAAGGCAATAAGAAGTCCTGCTGAAGGATACTAAAACGGTGTATCTCATCTATAAACACCACAACTAGGAGATATTCGGTGCCACGAGTCTCCCTTTTGATGTTTTCTTGCTCGATAGTCTTCAGGAGCTGTTTCAAGTCTGCTATGGTCCCATCAGTGGCATTTAATTCCACAAATACGTAACCTGTCTCTTTAGCAAGAATAGCACCTAGTGTGGTCTTGCCGACCCCGGGTGGACCGTGAAGGATCATTGACGGGAGATACTGGAGGCGGATGAAATCGTGAATTCTGCCATTTGGTCCCACGAGATGTTCCTGTCCTATGTAGTCTTTTAGGGAGCTAGGTCGTATTGCTTCTGGTAAGGGAATCGAGTAGTCGAAGGGGTCCTTTGTGTGATTTTCTATATCATCTTCTTCGTTTATATGTTCTTCTTCTTTTATATGGTCCTCTTCTTTTATGTGTTCCTCTTCTTTTATATGTTCCTCTTCTTTTATGTGTTCCTCTTCTTTTATATGTTCCTCTTCTTTTATGTGTTCATTTTCCTTGGATTCTTTTGCATGATTTTTTTCGTCTTCTTTTGTATTCGCTTCTGTGGTACCGTCTTTCTCACCTCCATCGTCTGTCTGCTCCTCTACAGACTCCATCCTTACACCCCTACATAACTCATCTTCAAATAGGGCTTTACCACCGCTTATCATATTCTCATTTCTAAACGCGACTTACAATACAATATATTATAAATGTATATGCTAATATACAAGACCTCAATTCTTACGTCTCTTGGAGGTGTCTGGGTTCAAAGGAGAATTGGCATTGCTAGCATTGCCACTGAGTCTCCTTTTCTTCAACTTGTCTTCTTCAACCGGTGGTTGAAACTGTGCTTGTGCCTGACGTTGTTTCATTTGCGATTGGTAGTTGTTATTTGCAGTCATGAAGAGTTCGAGTCCTTTTATGGGGGAGTTGACATTGTTCACCAATGTAAACCCCATTAAAGATCGAAGATTCGACATGACATCTGCAATTTGCATCACTCTCATGGAGTTGGGATCGATCCCGCATGTAGAACTGTGCTTGTAACTAAGTGTCTTTTGTTTAAGGGAGGCCAAAAACTCTTGTTTAAAGTCCATTATATCGTTTTTGAAAGGAATAGAGTCCCATAGATTGTTGACATTCACCACATTGATTGAACTTTGGTAGTTCAAGAATCGACAGTCTATCCATTCGATTCGGAAGTCTCGATTCATGAGGATTTTGCAGCCACCGCTGACGTTGGCTACCGACCCATCGTTGAAGTAATACGTCAACAGTACCTTGGAGATAATAAATATGGACCCGTTGTTCATCACCTGGAATTTGGGGCCTGGTAATGATAAGGAAAATCTGCTGAATGTGTCTGAGCTCATAATTGAGGCAAAGAACCGGGGAGCTGTAACTGAAGTCAACTCAAATGGTTTGGGAGGGGTGTAATCCGGTTGATCTTGCGGCTGAATCTCTCTTGGTGGTAATGTTAGCCTCAAGAATGAAGATGGCGTGAAATAAGACTGTACTATTCTGTGCCAGTAGTCTGTATTGACCAAATTAAGCTTTTGTTCGTTGCTAATTTGCTCAACGATATCCAACACTCTAATGACCCCAGCATTTCCCAAGTTCCGTTTAAAGATCTTGATGTTAAGGTCCAGAGGCATTTCTCCATTGAATGGTACGTTGCCTTTGTTTTGCATTCCCATATTTGCAGGCACGGTATTAGGTCTGATCCCTGGAGTTCCTACAACGTTTTGTCCGGGAATATGACCAGCAGGGGCCACAGGGCCTCCCCCGGGTAACAATGCCGCAGTAACACCAGTGACAGGGCCCCCGGGAACCGCGACCCCTGGCCCTGGCGTACCAGCAGCCATACCAGGAGGTACGCCATTAGACCCCACGGAGCTTCTACCGACGCTGCCGGGTCTGCCTTGTACGACTCGAGGTCCTCCTCCACCTTGAAACGGCTGTTGATTGGGGCCACCGGGTTGGGGTCCAGGAAAGTGCTTGGGCATGTTCATTTGCTGCACATAAGCATTGGGAGCCGGTTGACTGGCCATTTGAGGGGTGTTGTTGAGAGAATTGCTTCCGGAATGACTACCACCACTATTAGGCAATGGGGCTGAATTGGGGGCTGGCATTCCAGGATATGCCCCGACCTGATTGGGGGTCTTGATTTGCTGCATCGGGGTGGATCGTTGCATTCCCGGTCTTATTTGTTGACCTTGTTGTAGCTGGGTTTGTGCCTGTGCTTGTGCCTGTTGTTGTGCTTGTTGTTGTGCCTGTTGCTGCGCTTGGGCCTGTTGTTGTGCCACAACAGCCTGCTGCTGCTGCACCAAATACTGGTTGTTCATCTGGGTGTTCATCTGGTTGTTCATGGTTTGTTGGGTAAATTGCATGTTTGGACTCAGGTACGGTGGCTGAGCGCCCGGGTTGGGGGACTGGTGTGGTGGTGCTCCCCTGTTCTGTGGACCTTGGCCGTTGGTCATTGGATGTACCACTTGGTTGTGCACTGGCGGTTGATGTCCATTATTTTGAGTCATCATTGTGTTAAAATTCTGGTTCATGTTCATATGATTGCCGCTCATATTGCCATTCATATTGCCATTGCCGTTCATATTCATGACATTCATAGTGTGCTTCACCGTGGGTACGTTATATTGTAGTGTAGTGTTTTCAACGCTGGGCTGTAGAATCCGAAGCGCCAATTACTGTGTAGAACGTTGGGCGGATGAAAGCGCAAAAGGGTCGACTTCGTTGGTGAGCTGATTGTAAGGGTACAAAATTGGCGTTTCTATCGATAACACTTTTAATTTTAGGTGGCTACAAAGTTTGGATTGAAAACTTTCAAAAATTTCTACGGGTTTTTGTGCGATAGGGAGATTTCCATCAAGACTTTCCTTTAAAGTATACATTTCGAAAAATACATAGGAGGTTGAGTATGGGAGGGGGTCGTGTCTTGAGATTAGGGTATAGGGCTTCCAGTGCCTTTGGGTCTTAAAAAAAAAGGGTCTTCGTGTATCATGTGACACAGTGAAAAAAATATGGGTGCTGGGAGTATCACGTGATACTATGAACACTAGTAGCTGAGGGTTTGGCTGGAACCCTGGTCGTGCAATTTACTAACGTATCGTATCAAACCTGGATGTGACACCACCGGACGGCGGGGCTTCAAGGTCCTCAAGGAATCTGTCAGGTCATCTTGTACTTCTCTCGTCTTGTTGGCACGTCTTTTTAATAGCTTATTCAAAGTATCTTGCTTTTCCTCCTCTAATTGCTTGTTCTTGTAGTCCAACCGTCTTCTGGCTCCCTCGGCTTTCCGAAGAGCCACCTGCTCTTCCGTCTCTTTGGATTCCTTTTTTTGTTTCGTTTGCCCCAATTCCACGTAGTCAATGTTGGTTTCCAGCTTCTTTTGTCTCTCAGTCATGCGAGAATGGTTTGCTGGGTTATACTCTTGTTCTTCGTCGGTCAAAATCAAATCTGGGTCCAAGTCTTCTGTCCGGGTAACGTCTTGCCGTACGGTAGTATTGCCCTTCTTCCGTTTTATGGGCATTTCTGGTTCTGGTGTGGATTCGAAGTCCGACTCATCTAGACCATCAAAGTAGTTCATGCTTCGTTTTGCATCTCGTTTTGGAAGTCGACCAGAGTCGGTGAATTTCTTGGAGGATGCCGTAGGAGCGTCGTCGGTTTCGACCTCATCTCTTAGTTCGAGATCTTCATCGATTTCATCCGGATCCTCGAGTTTGTAATTATCATCTTCACTTACAAGTTCGTCATCGTCATCCTCTTGATTACCTACCATGGCCTCCAATTCGGAGTCCAATTCGGAGTCCACGTCGTCATCGAGGTCTACGTCGGAAATGATGTCTGAGGTTTCGTCGTCCGAGATCTGTGGTGCCATGATCAAGAAGAAATAATTATTACAGAAATAAATGAAATATTTTGAGAATTGGCGTGAGACGATTATACACAAGTGCTAGTGACGATTTGTGTCTTGAAATCAAGGGTGTTTGTGTCTCGAATTATTCAAGTGCGTTTGTGTCATGGAACTATTCCACGATGGGTTGTATCTGGTAGCTGGGTCTACGCCTTCCCACTCATAAACAAGCCCTTGATGCTTCTTATGTCGTTCTTCGTATCTACCACCAAGTTTTTCTTCCGGTCCGGTGTTTCCACAGTGTACAAGTCGTCGTAATTGAATATATTCGTGTCCACCTGGTGCTGGAATGCCTTGACGTTATCCCTTACCACTTTGTAGTGGGGCATTTCTTGAATGGAGTAAGATGTGAGCGTATTCAACTGATTACTCAACTTCTGCAAAGACATCAAAAGTGGCCCCTGACCCATCTTGTCGGGATCCTCATTGACTGTTTCCGTTTGTGTGGCAGCATCTGCAACGATTTTCCCATTTCTGTTGACTTTTATGATGGGAATGTGATCAACTTTGGATATCAATAGTAAATACAAATCTCTTAGTTTATGTCTGTATTTTTCTAGCAATTCATATCTTCTAGAAGCAGTAATTTCCAAGAGGGGTTTGAGACCTAGATAGCACACAGCATATACTAAAATAAGGAATAAACCTGACCTATTTGTGAGTTTGACCAAATAAGTGAATAAACGAGACCGCCGGTTCGAAACCGTATAAATGCTTGGGTCAAATGCTGTTTCGGGGATCGTGAGCCTGGGGGTTGACATTTGACGAAGAATGTCGGGTCTAGAAAATGGGTATTTGTATTGTGTCACTTAAGTCACTTAAAGTCCCCAGTTTTTATGCGCTTTTACTGTGATATTTTCGCATTATATAGCATTATGAAAATCATAGAGCAGGGTAAAACGATGCTGACAAGCGGTAGTAGCCTTCCAGCCTACTATCTCTGTTTCACCCCAGATCGCAATTTCATGGCCTTCACCGGCCTGGCGTGTTTGTCGTGGATTGAGGAATAGTCAAGGATCTTCACCGGTTTGTTCTGCCCTACTGCCACCTTCTGTAGTATCATAGGCGAGGTTGTCACCTTTTGCGGATCCTCCCGTGTCCCCCGTCTTTGAGCCCGTCGTCTCTCATATCGTGCCAATAACCTGTCTTCATCTTCATCTGTGGGAACCCAATTACTCTTCAATATCCGTCTAACAGACTCCGGCGAGATTCGAAACATTTCTGCAATCTGAACCGTCTTCAAGTGTGGCATCATTTTGGATATGTTACGTAACTCCTGGAGCTGTTGTCTATCTAGTTTTTTTATTGGGTTCCAAGTGCCATGCTTAATTTTGAGGGCCCGATCTCGTTTGGTCCACTCCGGCAACCCTTGTATGTGAATCTTTTCATGTTCCTGCAACTTCTCCTTCAAAGAGTGCCCCGTTCTGATGGCATCTTTGGACGATCGACTTATGCTCCGTGAAAACCATCTTATCATTATCTGGAAAGTGAGGTGCTGCTCATCTACTTTTTAGTTGCGACTTTTTAGGTTTTGCCGCGAAATGGCTGAAGAAAACGTTCCTATAGCTTGAAATAGGTCACCTTCTTTTGAACGACATATACAGAAGCTTCACTTAAGTGAATACAATTGATGCTATATTCTCAGATACGTGATTGTAGTCGATTATATATTAGAAAATACATTTATACATGATAAGTCAACTTTGAGCTTGTCCCTATAAAAGATTATGCGTTTTCTCGAATACAGTTGATCTGGCATCCCTGATGTGTTAAGGTAACGATATTGTGATTATTTATGAAATATAAGTGTTGTAGTTAACAAATGAGCTGAATTAGCTGTTTTTATCCTCGGGGTATATCATACTTACATGTAAGGTAGAAATCCGGGTAATGGCGCGAAACCTAACACCGGTCGTGTACTAGTTCTCGCTGGAGCTGTACCGCGAGATAAAAGTGTGTGTAAAGCGTTTGTGAAAATTCATTCTCATCAGGGGTAATTATATAAGTTACACATGAACTTAATTCGAAAGTTTATGGGAAACAGTCCCACAGACGAGATCTGCAGCATTGCTAAGGGGAAGTTTTTCCTAACCAGGAGTCCACAATCTCCAAAAGGATCCTTGGAGTGTTTGTACAATGATGCATTGATCAGTATAAGCCGGACCACCAGGCCGTTTTTGTACCAATTGACTATCAGTAAAGTGTATCAGGAAGGGGAGATCAACGATTCCAACGAGGATGAATTCGGGGAAAGTGATGATGACCTGGAAGAGACAGGAAATTCGACAAATCAGCTGAAGGACGAGTGGAGTTTTGTGATTTTACAAGATTTGGTGTTCAAAATCATTGGTAAGAGCGATGGGTCTGTTGCCATTAGTTGGGTGGACTTGAATGGTGACGCTGGTGACCGGTTTGAATTCATCATTGATGACGAGGTGAAACACAGTGAAATCGAGCAGTTTCGGATCGGATTGTTCCTGTGCCTTTACGAACTGAAATACTTCAAACGACCGGATACCACTGATGATTTGAAGGAGTTCGAAACCACCGAGGAAGAATTGACGTTAGATGACTTCAAGAATGACTTATTAAAGTATAATACTCTGTTGGGGCGGGATAAAGTTGTTCTTGAACCTGTGTATGAGGATGGTGTCAAAGTTAACGAGGAAGATGAACAAGAAGAAGAGCTGGAACTGGAACTGGATGCAGAGGTTCAAGGCGAACATAGTCCTGGTAAGAACCAAGAAACAAATGGCCAGGTCGCTAATAATCCAGGGGTGAAGAGGCTTGTATTTCTTGAGGACATCAACCCAGAACTTAAGTCGGTGTACCAGGACATGATTGAGCTTCACGTCATAAACCTTGAAGGGATCAAGTTCGTTGGTGCTGCCATTGTGTCCATAAGAACCATCACTGAGTTTTCTTACGCAGTTAGAGTGGAAGGCAAAAATATTAAGTTTGAAACTGTGGTGGGGGAAACCATGTCTCCATACTTCGACGCTATGAAAACTTGCTTTGTATTCAATCACGTGAAACTGAATGACGGTGTTCTAGATTGTCTGACGTGGGTACTAGAGTTTAAAGACTTGCTACAATTCAGTGATTTCAAGTTAAAATTCACAGAAGCATACTGGGAGACAACAAATCAAAAAAAGTGGGGAGGTGCTACCGACAAGTTTGGGCAAGAATATTTGCTTGATTCTATGAGCAATATGTCCCTTTCAGATGATGACGAATTCTTATCTGCGGAAGGTGAATCTGGGGGCGAGGAAGAAGAGGACGAGGAAGAGGAGAATAAGGAAGATAAAGCTGTGTACAAGCCTAAGCCAAGGTCCAAGTTCAAAATTGCAGGAGAGGAAAACGCCCGTAATTCAGGATTGAGTGTTGGGTATGCCAATGACAGGTCGTATGTTGTCAGAGACAACAATCTCGGAGTCTTCAAAAACACCAACGAAGATCTTGAGTTTCAAACCACTATAAGTGCCATGCGAGATAAGGGAGGTAACAAGATTGTGCCTCGTAAGCTCATGCTACAGAACCGGGATAATATCATGGTTATACGAGGAGAGGATGAATCCAAATTGTATCGATTGGATTTAGGCAGAGGTTCGGTGGTGGATGAATGGAACGTTGACAACGGAATACGAGGCTTCAATGCAAACAAGAAATTGGATGAGCTTACAATCGAACAAACATTCACTGGTGTATCATCAAATTCTATATTCCGAGTGGATCCAAGAATAGCAAATCCTATAGTAGAGGAAGACAAAATGCAATACAAGGTCAACAACAAGTTTAACAATTTGGTAACAACAGAATCTGGTTACTTGGCAATAGGTTCCGACAAAGGGGACATTCGATTATACGATCGGCTTGGTGTTCGTGCCAAGACCTTGTTACCTTCATTTGGTGAAAGTAAAGGAGAAATGGATATATCCAATGACGGACGATGGCTTTTGCAAACGTACAATAACTATATTTCATTAGTTGACTTGAAAATAGGAAAGGGCCAAAGGAACGAAGGCAAGTTGGGATTCGAGAAACCCTTTAACTTGGAGTCCAAACCAGCTCCCAAGAGGTTGACATTGAAACCCGAACATGCAGCCGCCATCAAAATTGCCACTGGAAAGAAGGACCTTCAATTTTCCAGAGCTAGGTTCAATACCAGTGGTACAAAGAAACACCCTGAGACCAGAATCATTACCAGTGTGGGAAATTATGTCATCATGTTCAATTTTGCCAAAGTTTTGAAGAACAAAGAACCCCAGTATTTGGTGAGGAAGTTCGACGGCCAAGTCTTGAGATCCGATTTCCAATTTTCTAGCGACAATGTCATAATCGCCAGTGAGGATGACCTTTCCTTGGTGAACAAAATGAATTTCAGGCAGTTCAAGGGCACATGAAGCATAAACTTCGTGTGCTCAGCCCACGAAGAACAGCAGAGGAAGGTCAGGGTTTGAATAAGTTGATTCAAATTCTAGTCTCTGTGTATATAATTATGAAAACTTTACCTAAACCTTAACATATCTCTTAGTTCATGCACCCATATGATTCTGAACGCACGCATTTTATGTACTAAAGTAGGCTTATAATTCGCAATCACTGCTTGTGGCGCTCTGATGTTGTTGACTCTGTTGTATATGGACTGGACAAAGTTGTTGAATACTTTGGAGGATATGAGTCTCTTATAAAGAAGCTGCTCTATAGGTGTCATGAATAACTAGATTTAGTATTCTCAGACTTCTTCGCAGTGATGTGGACTTCATCAATATATCACGTGACCAATGTTCCAACAACAGTAAAGTCTACCGTACGGTTTACAGACATTGGAAGTTCACCACGCCCATTAGCCGGCTTACGACATCTTTGGCTCTGTTCACTATGTGTTGTTCTCTGATCCCCTGGAAAGAGAAAGAGGCGTGTATTGTCCAAATACCTCAGCAATGCGAACGTCGAAATGAAAAGAATTAGTTGTCACTGTTCGTATTCCAATGATTACAGACGAGCAATTGAATACTATTGCTGTAACGTTTGGTATTGTATCGATGGTGGGTATACTAGTCTACCACTTCATTTCCACAAACACAAAACCAACAGAAAAAGAGGCCTAGGCAAGGGACATACTGGCCTTACGTGAAAATAAAGGTATGGAACATACATGAAAATAAAAGTATGAAACATACGTGAAAATAAAAGTATGGAACATACGTGAAAACTAAGAAAGGAATACACTTGAAATCAAAACACTATGGTGAGGCATGCGGTAGCAACCAATGTGTCCAGCACTGGTATGGCTTGTCTGGCACTACTTTGCTTGCAATTGACGACCTTGTGAGATGCAGGTTTTTTTATATATCTCGGCAGTAGCCCAAAACAAGGTTTCCATGACTACCATGATCGTCCATTCTGTAACAACGTATAAAACTTAGGTAATCAAAAATAATACACCAATCCGTACAAACCCCTACAGAATCGTACACCAATCCGTACAAACCCGTACAGAATCGTACACCGACCCAGACACCAAGACGCACAGCCCTTTCGAGATACACGAAGTCAATAAACGCGTACCACCCCGTGGCCCCGCCACGAGTTTCCTACGTTACCAGTAATCTACGTGCGACTTTTCCCACTACAAATGCCGTTTGTTTTTTTAAGCCGCTATGCCTTCGTAACCTCCTCTTGACCTGGGCGATCGTCGGCAGGGATACCATCGTACAAGAAGCGATAAAATTGGCTCAGCACTCCTGCATATCCACCGCATCACCCTGCACATAATCCGGTTGTAGATTGTCGAAGGACTTTGATACAAAGTCGTGCGCGATTGCGCACTCGCTAATCCAGTTGAAAAATGAATGACCAGATACAAAAACGTATTGGCAATCCTGCAGTGTCCATGCCGGATTCAGCTGGCCGGCTATTGTCTTTATTTTAAACAGTGTATTCTTTCCCTTTCAATTGTGTTTGTGTCATAAACAATCAACACCTGTGAGATAGCCACCGCGGGCGCTAACTAGGGACAGGGTGGCGTGGATTTACACATGGCGGTGGTCCACGCCCTATAACTCCCACGAGTCCCGATCGTCCGCAGGGCCTTCTATTGTGCCGTCCCAAATCTATTGTTATCTAGAACCAAAAGGCATCTCTTCTATATGAGGAGAAGTCGAATTGTGGAGAAGTTACTTTTGATAATGCAGTGGGGAGTAGAAATAAACAGGGCATGATTTATCCACAATAAAACTACTCCTCATAACGGTTTCCAATTACGTTTTTTAAGCTTTAACCCCTTTAGAAATCAAAAACATCAAGTATTGGCCCACTGCCCTCTTACGGAATAGTGGGTTGATATCATATATAAAAGTTTGCCTATCAATGGTGTTAAGAACGACCTATTTCGCAGAATGTGTAGAGGGTAGCTTAATAAAACCGTTTTTCCCAACTGGGTGATATCCCGTAAGCCATTTTAAAATTTCGAGACATCGCGTGTATATACCAAAACGACGGTTAGAAACTTTGGAAAATAAACTAAAAAGAAAAAATAAAACGGGCATGGTTAGAGAATTTTCTATGACATAAATAACCCTTCATTCCCTGTTTTTTAGGTAAATTCTGTTTGTTCTCAGTTAAAAATTATTGTTCTTGTACTCCAACCATCAGAGGTTCAGAACTTGCCTACTCGTCGCACCATCCCCACCCTTCCCTTATACTAGATCAAACTGTTAAATCACAATTCGGTTTTTACTGTAGTATGTCCATACCTTCATTACAAGACTTGCTACAGAATGATGGGAACCAGAAACCTCCATACACCAGAAACAACTTTGTTAAGTATTTGACCTCCATCCATTGCTTGGAGAATTATGAGTTCATTTGCGATGTAGATAAATTTGGGAGGCTTAAAGACCCAAAGGATAAGACAAAAAAGTGGGACACTGTTATCAAGTTGTATTTACTTGACGATTCGTCCAAGGAGATCAATCTACCGTACCAATTAAAGCACAATTTGTTGGTGAAACTCCCGGGTTCTGACGTGCTAAAAAAGAGTTATAAGATCATTTACGAATTGTTGTTGGACAGTTATAATCAATTCGTCAATGTCACCAAGAAGCAAAATATGAGCAGTTTTGCCAACCACCATAGCTCCTCCAATGTCATTCCCAGCACCACCTCCTTCCAAGTCCAGCAGAGCTTACCTATTCCTACGAGAAAAGGTTCCGTTTCCATAACTGGATCGAGCACCACCAGCAGAAGAAACAGTGTTGTGGAGTTGCACAATAATTCCCGAAAAGGTTCTTCTTCGTCGTCAAATACCCCTAGTGGGTTTTTAACCAGGAGTAGCTCGGTCCATACTCCCAGCAAAACCACTCCAACCACCGGATCAAGAAGGCCTTCTTTTACAGCCGAATATCCCAAATCACCTATCAATAATGGTACTGGAGTTAAGTCCAGTGTCGTCAGATTACCATCGCCTCAAAGTGAGTACGATAAGAAGAAGGTTACCAGTCAAACGAATCAGTCGCTGTTGTTGAAGAAGAAATTCAAGTTCAGAAGAAACTCTAACGAATAATGAAATTTAACGAATAATGTTGGTTAGTGATATACTGTTACGAAACGTTACGATTATGTATTATAGAAGTGGGTTATGTCACGATAAATTCAATATACAACTTATAGACCAAGTGCTGATATATAGGCCTGAAATCCGAGGTCGGACGAATCATCGGACCAGATAAATAATTCGGGGGGTCATACCACCGTAGCCACAGTGATGAAAATTGTGTATCGAGAGAACAGCAAGCTGAAGCCTTAAAATAGGCAACTATGTTGAAAATGGTAATGCATCACCTCTCACATAAACTGCACTGCCATCACCTGCTGGTAACACAGTCCTGGATTTTTGCTATTCCAACGGTTTTTTGACGGATGCGTTTCATGATTAAAAATAGTATTACATCATTTCAGATAAGCGGATTTAAAATGCGATCGCATATCTGCAATGAAAATTCAGGATGGGTCGATAACATATCCGTAAACTCCGAGCAATTGTTGTACGATATCGAGATTAGGTGATACCCAAGTTTGTTTTGAAGCCAGTTTTAAAGTTTGTTTGAAGTTTCTTAAAAGTTTGTTTTTCAGTGTTGTTTGTTATTGGCTTTGCTGAAATTGGGGACGGTTTACATCTTGGCTCATCATACATTAAATCCTAAATCATCTATTTTCGGCTCTATCCTTACTCAATATAGACTGTTTGAAAAGCTTCAATTCATGATCAGACTTCTCACTCCCCTTGTCTATAATTAAATTCTTTAACAATTTATTCTCCAACTCTAGCGTTTGTATCTTGTTCTCAAAATTCTTAATGAGTTCCTGTAAATTAGATATCCTATCCTCCATCTGCTTTTCCTTCATCTTCTTTTTTACCCGGAATCTAGCTGATGCCGCTGTGTTTCGCCTCCTCTTGTCCAACTCATTATCCATTTTTGGTTCGCTGTTGGAATTACTAGAACTAAGGTAATTGGCTCCACTGAAATTGCTGGTGGTAGTACTACTAGGACTACTGGCATTGGAGTTGACCCCATTACTGCCATTATTATCGGTGGGGTGGTTATTAAAATACATCTGTTTAGGTTCCATTACCAGCATGGGAATCTGGTAGTTACTGGGCTCCTGGTGGTGGTTTTGCGTCTCAGTCACATTTGCCCCACCCTCAAGAAACTCTTTACTACTGCCGACATCGTAGTCCACTGGGAAATAAAGTGGCGATTGATCCACCAGATGACGACTATCCTGTACCAGCTGATACTGGGCTATAAGCGCAGAAAGAAGGTCGATCTGGTTCTGATTTAACCCGGCTTGTTGCAAGGAGCTTTTGGCACCTGGTGGTACCGGAAACCGGGGTAAGTTATTCAACTCCAACCCACCCAATTGCTTTAGACTGCCGTTATCATCGGTACTGTGATTTCCGTTGCTACTACTGGTACCAGCGTTTCGGGCTTCCTGCTGTTTGATTATCTCATCGATTTTGTCATTGTTAGGCTTGTCCTCATCAGCAAATATGAAGGAATCATCAGCAAATGCACTGAGGTCGAAATTGAGCTCATTATCTTCGCCGATAAAATTATCTATGTACACCAACTGGTCCAATATGGCCTTGTTCGTCTTATCTTGGTCGTCTGCCATGTCTTTGGTGTTTGAGATTTGATCTTGGCAGGATATTGTAATGCTTTTAACAAGCTACTTTTTTACCAAAATTCCGGTTATTGCTTCATTTCACGTGACCGCTGACATATTTGTTTGCTGCAACAACATCTGTCTTGAGCTATTGTAGCCCGAATCAGGAAACCGTTGTATTAACAGTACTAAAAGGGGTGACGTTGAGTGTACAACGGTTTGGCTTTTGTTGTGTCCATTTGGTTTCTGTAGTTGGGAAATTGGTGGAGTTTTGCCGAGGTAGAGTGGTTTGGTTAACGACCTAGGTTTCTTACCTGAAGACTACCTTGGGGTCAGTGTGCGGTTATTTGGCTTAATCGCTCGTATGCTTACCGTTAGATGTCACCTATGAGTTCGTGGGGCTGGTTTACCCGTATTCATCACGCAACTGGAACCACACTCCACAGTTTCACCACAGTTATTGAGGAGTTGGGGGACGAGTTTACCGGATAAGGAATCATGCAGCGATTGACTCTGTTTTGACTAAGCTTAATTCTAGGTACGAGGTGGTTGGTACAGGACACCACCTACTGGACACCTACTCCGATTCCACAGAAAACCTTTTATCACGTGACCATGATACTCACTAATTGCAATTTGAATTCGTTATCTACAAACATTACTCTATCGCACTAAAACACGTCTATTTAACACATATCCTACTTATATGTCCCTGAATAAAAGAATTATATCAGTTGAAATATTTTGACCAAATTGTATCTCCGTACGAACATCACAGGACATAAGACCCTTCTAATGTCAAGTGATAATTATGTATAATGCATACGCACCATGCAACACGGCAAACTGAAAAGTATAATTTTTTGTCTGCGAATTTTTAAATGCATTTACATCGCTTGGTACTCCCTCAAGCATTGACCTTTCATTTCGGAGTCCATTATCTATTTTCCCGCATACATGCAGAAAATCTCGCACACTTCTGTAAGAATAGTTTCACATCATCGATTTGTGAGATTGGCAAGAAACATTTGTGCTTATAACAGCGACCAAAGTTGGAAATTAGTATACCACGCAACAATCGCTGCCGTGTTACTGGAATAAGCGCCAATTGCGTCGTGATTCACGCCAGATACTTGTAGCTGTGGCTTGTAGAGACTGATGGGAGTTTTCCCGGCCTTAGATCATCATGTCTGTTCAATTTTCGCATCAGTAGGTACATAGCCGCTGATCTCAAATACTATAAATATTAGCTTCTTTGTGGCCGAAAATTATGAATCCCTTTTCTGTTTGTGACCCATGTCAATTGACCCTAGTTTGGTTTTGAACAGAAGACACAATTCGCACAATGTACCCCAGTACTTACGTGATGTGCTGGTGTATCCACAAATGATAATAGATACAGTTTCCACAGATCAGTCGTTTGTGGATTTGGAACCCGCTTCGCAAACAAGCTTCTCGAGTGATAGTACTAGTGGTCTTGGATACCAGTGGACAGCTTCTCGTGGGTCTGTTGGAGAGAATTGCCACTTGTCTGCCACAAGTGTCGGATCTGCTGACAGTAATACTGACGAGTCTGCCAGTGTTACCTATGATTATTCTGTTGTTCTTTCAGACGATTCATCTCCTGGGACTCACTGGCTTACGCCCACCAGGGCTGTACAGGTCTTGAAGAGCCCACGTTACAGCAGGATCCCTATTATAGACGGCACACTAGTCACTTTCACCTATGACAAAAGAAAACTTATACAAGCTGTGAGGGCCGGTATCACTGCCTTTTCAGAGTTGATCGAAGATCCGAATTATTTCAGCAAACCGGACTTGCAGCCCCGTTCTTTTGGAGTGAAGAATTGTCACTACTACAACAAGCTTAAAGTAGTATACTTTTCTCGCCTCAATATCCACCAGTTGGCAGAGATATTAAATCTACAGAATTTCCAGGTATCGTTGACACAAAAAATACAAATTCTGGTGCTTGATGTGTTTGATAAGTACTGTGCTAATTTCTCCTTGGGGACCAAAACCTGCAGGCAACTCAAAAAACACAATTTCGAGAATAGTATCAGCTTGTTGTATACCATCTTCCGACCGGTCTATCCATTTACCAAACGGATGTTGGAGATAATTGTGAGAAGAGGCATGTATAAACAGATGCAAAATAGTCTAAGAAGACGACGGAATAAAAATTAAGTGTCGTTGCAAAATTAATGAGAAGATGCGGTTCCTCGGTAACCCCAATATTTTTTTGCCAAATCATCTGCATATCTAATTCCTTAAGAATATGTCAATTCTTACAGCTGAAAGACTCGTCAAACTTGCGTACAAGTACCCATCCTTAGAGAACTCATGGTTTCTCATTGCTTGTGCTTGTCTCAGTGCCTTGAATGAACCTCAAGAAATCCCCAAGTTGTACCATTTTGCATTGAGACAACAACTTTTGGAGTTCAAAAATGATCCCAGCCTTATTACCAATAAGTACCTTATAAAGTTGGCAGATGACTCCATTAGCTCAAGTTCAAAGTATGAGGAACTCAATAGCATTGGAATGGGATTGCCCGATATCTTGATTCCTTATAATTATTATCAACAATTACCCTTAAGCTTCAAATTCAACCAGGCCAGGAACATCTATGAAGTCCAGAACTTAATCACATTGAAGTTTCGAGAAGTATTATTGAAAGTATGCGGGTTGATTGGGATCCCTAAAACCATCAATTCCTTAAACCACTTGAAACTAGTAACCCCCTCAAGTTTCAAAAACAATAACTTGCCAAATAGGTCGAATTTGATTGTTAATAACAACATATCCAGTTCCAATATCATTGAGGAAGACAGTTGTGGTACGAATTTGGATGATACCACTGGTGATATTGTCGAAACTATTGATGGACCCATCACGAAGAATGCTGTGAACCAGGATACAGTGGTACAAAACCTCAAGAACGGTAGTGATATGTGGAACAAGATATACTCCAACAACCTCAACAAAAAGATCAGAAACCAAATATACCAGTCGTATCCCGACTTATGGTACTTTATATATCAAGGCTATTACTCCAATATTTTGAGCTATAATCAGATTTTGAATGATAAGGAGACGGAATTGTGTATCATAACCAGTTTGATTCCACAGGATGTCAACCCCCAGTTAAAGGGCCACTTGCGGGGTGCTCTCAATCTTGGGGTTGAGAAACAACAATTGTCTGATTTGAGGGCCATGGTATTTGATATATGTGACTGGGTTGGAGGTGATTACTGGAAGGGAGGAAAAGATAGTGTATCTAAATTGTGAAACTGCTGCAAATAGCTGGCTCTCGAAATGCCTGTACTGCGCAATCGGTCAAAAATGTCTTTAAAGTTATGTATTAGTGTTTATATACTCAATAATTTTCTATGTCTCTGCACAACCCGGCACAGAGAAGCACGAGCTTGTCATTCACAACGAGATTCTATTCTGTCTCTGTATAACCAACACCTGGCATCCACAGAACAAAAAGAAACCCAAGTATACCAACACAGCACCGAATACAGTCTTGGCTACTTCTTCACCATTTTCTGGATCAGTGATAGACCCCACCATACTTTCGTGGCCGATTTTGAAGAGATATCCAATGACCGACAAGATCACCACCCCGAACACCGACAAGATTGTGCAGAAGTATGCTTTACCTGTGGACACAACTGGTTTCATATTAAGTTAGTTAATTTTTTTCTATGGGTGAGCGAAAAAAGTGTGAGACCCAGAGGTATTGGCAAGTTTCAACTCCGATAGTACTTTTTACAAAAAAGTGCAAACGCACAAGTCATAGAGGAATGCGAACATTACGAACACCACACCACCAGCTGTGTCATTTTTGTATCTTTTTTAATTAAAGTTTTCACATTATTTTATACCAAGTATTATCTCCCATTTATTCAATTATTTACTGCATCGTCCACGTCTAGGCGTAGAGATCGCATTGGTATCGCTACTGACTTCTTCGTCTTCACTCTCGTTTAACCTCAGGTCACCCTTGCCCACTTTTTTCCTGAAACTGCCTATCAATTTATAACTCTCTTTCAAGACCGAAAGTCGAGCACTGACATTCCGTACATTGTTCACCCATTCGATTTCATTACAGCCATAGTTTTGGATCCTCTCCAATGATTCTCGATACTTATCGATGTTCTGTTCATACGTCCCCTCGGTATATCGCCGGAGCTTATCCTTATTATACTTAAAAGTAACTAGCATGGCTGGGAAATTTTCGCAGTCTTTATTTGAAATTTTGTCAATATTTTTTTTCGGTACAAATGACAACTGCTAACATAGATCAGATAAAGGACAAGAAAATCGCCAATGCGGCAGTTCAGCTCCAGGACTTGATTGAGAGTTTCATCAATGTTGCTGTCTCCGTCCATGATAATGCTGGTAATCACGCCTCTCATACGGGGTTGACAAATATGTTCAATCGGCTAGTTAACCAGTTGGGACATCTTAGTGCCAACGATTTGCACAATTATCCCATTCCTGTGGATACCATCAATTACATAGAGGATGGGCGTAACCCGGATATCTATACGCGGGAGTTTGTGGAAGTCAATGCCAGAATGAATGCCAATTTGAAGGGGAAGATGGAAAATTTCAAAAAGCTTCGGGATGTATTGAGCGATAAAGTGGTGAAGGAATTTCCTGACTTGAAAGAAACGATAGAGGATGTGAGGCGGAGAACCGATGGGCATTGATTGCAGAACCCCATCAACCAGCACATTGGTTTGGTTGGCACCACTGAGGTGAAGATTAATGGATTTTGCGAACGTAAAACGTTAAACCTTTAAAAGGGTCCTTGACGTCTCATTAGAGAAAATCCTTGCAGATAAACAATGTCTTGATAGTAATAGAACGTGGTTTTGCTGGCTGGCTGGTCAATTATGGGATGTAATGATCATTTAGACTATTGAAGCGCCTATTGTTTTGCTTATGTGCAGTATATGATGTCAATCTATCTCAATGGCTGGTTAGCTGCAAAAAATAATTACGCTTCACCTAATTTGAATTGTGATGAGATACTATATAAACCGAAGGGAAGATCGTCAAGACGATCATACACATTCCTTTCTCCTACTCTCATTACATAAGTGAGCCTAAACGTGGTGATGATTTCCAACTACTTGTCGCTCCTTTTATTGCTTGTGGTGGCAGTGTGCGAAGACTATGAATCCACCTCCACCACTACCATCACCGTGACTCCCACTGTTACTGCCACAACTACTGTGGGGGCCAAAGAATTGATCTATGAGACCGATTACGTTTATACTGATGCTGATGGGTTATTAACTACCAGCACTACTATTGGAAGTACTGTTTATATTATTGACTCGAGTTCTCCTTCCAGTACGGGGGCGTCTGTGACCGAGGCGTCTGTGACCTCCACAATCTTGTCGCTGTCTGCTTCACTAGATGCAGCATCAAGTCCTGCAGTACAAAGTTCTGTTGTTCTTGCGTCAGAAGCCTTTTCCTCGGTCGCTGCTGCTTCCAGTGAAGTCAAGTCTTCCAGTCCTTCAAATGTTGCTACTTCTTTTGTTTCCAGTACTGCTTCTAGTGCTGCTTCGGGTACTGATTCACCCACAGATCCTGCTACTTCCACTTCTGCTAATGGTTCTTCTGCTATCGCTAGTGGCGCTTCTGCTTCTGCTACCTCTTCTAGCATCACCGATTTGACTCCTTCTGACTTCACCGTCCCCCCCGGAAATTACGACACTACCTACTCCACCGCTACCACAGTTGTGCACGGCACATCCATGGTCATCGAGTACATTGTCCTCTACACCTCCGACTGTCCTTGTACCATGTAACTGTATCCTAATAAACACTGTGAAAAATTTCGCACATTAAATTAACTCTTCATGAATCGAACCGTATTTAGACACAATACACCATTTGTTTTCAGACGGGGTGTCAAGACCTCTATTGTGGACTGGAAACCTATAATAAGTTCTACAATTGATGTTCAAGATGCCGAAAATAAGAAAAGACACCCTTTCCTTCGAAAAGTGCTATTCTCCTTAATGGTAGCCATGCCTATAGTGTCATTTGGTTTAGGATGTTGGCAGGTCAAACGGCTCGAATGGAAACGAAACTTGATCGCCAGATGTGAGACGGAGCTTGCTAAGGGTCCAATGGCATCTTTGCCACCTAATATTGACCCCGAAGCCGTGAAAGAATTTGAGTTCAGAAGATTCAAAATTAAAGGTAAGTTCGACTACGATCAAGAGATGTTTTTAGGACCAAGAATGAAGGATGGGATGATGGGGTACTTATTGGTGACGCCATTTGTCAGATCCGATGGAGGAGATCCAATTTTAGTTGAAAGAGGATGGATATCGAAAGAAAAAGTGATACCTTCTACCAGAACTGGAGGCTATCTTGATCATTTGGCATTTCCACAAGGGGAGATTGAGATTGACGCCTTTTTCAGGGTAATGCCTCCAAAATCCTCCTTGCAATATGACCATGAAGAAGGGTCTAGGCAGTTTTTTATTCCGGACGTGGAAGCCATGGCCAAACAAAGTGGGGCGTTGCCTATTTATTGTCAGATGATTTACGATATGAACGATCACCCAGAGTTCAAACAATCGCCAAAGAAATGGTGGTCATTATTTAAGAAAAAGGAAGAAGAGGAAGTGAAGATAGAGGCATTTGAATTACAGCACCAGGAATTTGAATTTGTGAAGAATGGTGTGCCTATTGCCAAGATTCCAAAAGTGTCCTTTACTAACAATCATTTGCAGTACATGGTCACATGGTTTGGAGTATCTTTGGCATCATCGGGTCTTTTGGTATACAATTTGTGGAAAACAAGAAAACTCTTATCGGCAGAGCAAATGTTGAGAGCTAAGAGACAGAATATGCAGAAGAACTGGTAGATGAGGTTGTATATAGCATTAAATATAAGAAGCGTGATTTCAAAACATGCTCAAGCACTGGTGATTTTGAAAATGCTTAAGCACTGGTGATTCCAAAAAGGAGTACTACCAACGCCAAATCGTTTAACAAAATGCTGAATAATTCAAAGTATTTCACCGCCTGTATGATCAAGGGCTGGAAATTCTGGATAGTGGGCACCACCATTGATGCCATACTCACTATCCTCAAAAGAAGATTATCACCACTGACATTCTCTGACACCCTTCTTCTGGTGCTTATGAGATAAAAAATAGACAATATCACCACCTCAATAGATGCAAACCAAGTGGCAAAGCTTGTTTTGGGCACCACCGCCTGTCTTATGTATGAATAACTCGAGGCCTTGAAGTTTTCAACTTTGACATAATGATATAAGAAATTGGCAATAATGCACACGTATCTGATCAAAAGGAACTTGAATTTCAACACTTTCTGCTCGTACATAGTATACTTTAGCAATTGAGCCTCGTAGGTCGGGTCGCTGGTTGACTCCCCTGCTGTTTCCTGCTGCTGTTTCATCATGTTCATCATCATGCTGGTTATAGGATCTTGTTCGGCACTATTGGGCCCCGATCCCCCGAACATCTTATTCAACATTTCGTCTATATCCTGCTCATTGGTGGGGGGTTCTATGTTTGGGCTAGAAGTGACTCTGTGGCTCAAGAGCTGTTCAATATCACTTGTGTCAGGATCATCGTACTGGTGGACCTTCGAGAAAAGGGTTTTTGGTGCGGGTGTGGGGGTAGGGCCATGGTTCAGGAACGCAAGATCGTGGGTAGTAGATGTAACGGGTGTAGTGGTAGAATCAACCGCACTGGCATTTCCTTGATCTGTTTCGGATTTATCCAACACAGACACCGTACTTCCTTGCACAGAAGAGCCCTGGTTCAAAATATTGTTGAGTCTGTTTGTGGCCATCCCACCGGACATTTTGGCAGCTCTCCGTTCTTGCAAGATCCGTCGTTTTTCTTGGGGTGTTAAGGTGGACATGTTGGTATAGTTTTTTTTTTGCGAGGTTTTCAAAAACTGTAACATGGAGCGAGAGGGAAACAGGTCGATGAGCTATCAGGAGCAGCAAAGACGACAGGTGATTATGAATTCTATGGAGAATAATGACTACTTATTGATTATGGCGAGTCAGCAGAACAAGTCGGTAGAACAGGTGAAATATGAGCTACAAATGAAATTGGTGACACGTCGATGATATAGAAAGGATTGGTGCTATATGATGGGGGCTATTTGATGGGTTGGGAACTAAAGGAGGAGGGGGGATCTGGTGGAGGGTGCTCTATAGCAGTGCTATCTGAATGGGGGCCGATCCTGGATTCGAGTTGGCCTTTTGACGCGGGATTCTCTCGAGCTACTGTCAAATAATCCGTCAAGATACCTGGGTCGTTGGTTCAAATTGGGGTTCCCTCCTGAACGTTCGGATACTCCCGGTCGGTATGGTTGTCGGTTCACAGTCTTCCCCATGCTGAAGGGCGGTTGTCGTGACGCATAGGTTGATGAAGTAGCATTTCGTTGTGCACCAAACCTTTGGGGTATTCTGGATTTTAGAGCAGAAGTGCTGTCACTGGAAAAGCTTTCGTCAGCCTTGGTGCTTGCAACTCTTTTGTTAGTCATGGGTTTGGCCTTTAACACATTAGTGTTTTGTTTGGCCTGGAGTTTACTTTGTAGCTTCAACTTCAATATCTCATTTTGTTTTCGAGCTGTGTTAATTCTTTCCTGTAGATCAGATATATTCTCGTCAAGTTTCTTGGACATTTCCAATTTCTCTTCGAGGTCTTTGGATGGGGTAGAAGGGAAATCAACACACCACATGGTAATGGATAATCCATACAAGAAGCTTGCAAACGACTCGTTAAACCCTTGAGATATCGATTGGTGTATTTGTTGAAGATGTGTCATGTTCAATTCAAGGTCCTGCACCGCATCACTTAGGAGTTCGAAGTCCTCGGTGCTGGTACTAGAATCCAACGGTAGGTTTTCTGGATCTATAGGATAGTGGACTTTAGGCGATTGTGGTAATAATGCATACACCCCCGACGATCTGTGCAGGTATCGACTTCTCCGCCGCCTGGCGGGTGTGGTTGGTTTTGAGGAGGACATGTCGATTCTACCACGTAGCTGTAAATAAAATACTTGGTAGGATATGTTTTGTTTATTTTGGTACACAAAATGCGGTTGAATTTTTATACACAGAAGTAGCATCGCGGTCGCGAAAATAGTGGCGTGTCTCTACCGATGTGTGTAAGATTCCTATGAGTCGGTGCCAATGATTTGTTGCCAGGTCTTACCCTCCTTCCTCAACTCTGCTACCAACTCGTCCCTAATCTTGGCAGGAAGACCGGGCCCTTTATAGGCAAAAGCGGTGTACAACTGAATAAATGACGCACCAGCTTTTCCAAACTCCAATGCATCTTTTCCACTGGAAATCCCACCACACCCAACCAACACGAGTTCGGTATCTTTGGTGTACTTTTTCAATGTCTTCAACGCCTTGAGGGCAAACGGCTTCACTGGAGTTCCAGATAACCCACCGGTTTCGGAGCTCAATTGAGGGGTCGACAAAAGACTGGGTCTTTGAATAGTGGTGTTGGAAACGATTATACCATCAATTTTACTTTGCTTAGCAGAGTTGGCAATACTTTCGATTTCAGGTTCTGTTAAATCGGGAGCAATCTTCACCAACACTGGTGGTTTCCCAAACTGGTTGGTCACTTGGTCTCGTGCATGAACCACGGCAGTCAATAAACTGGTCAACTTCAGCTCGTTCTGCAAGTCTCTCAATCCAGGAGTGTTAGGAGACGACACATTTACCACCAACACATCAGCATATGGACCTAAACGTTGGACTCCTTTGACGTAATCTTGAACTTCGTCTCCAAGTTTGTTCTTTCCCAAGTTCACTGCCAATAACCGTCCGTCTCTTAAAGCAAAATTGTGATTCTCTGGAGTCATATACCTGGCCAACCGAAGCTTCAAGTTTGCCAATACATTGAAATGACCCGTAGAGTTAAATCCATACCTATTAATAACAGCTTCATCTTTTGGTAACCTGAAAAATCTTGGTTGGGGGTTACCCGGCTGTGGTTCTGGGGTAATAGACCCTACCTCTACGTAGGAGAACCCCGAATTGAACAATGATTCCACTGCTTCTGCATCTTTGTCTAACCCAGCAGCAAGTCCAATTGGGGACACAAGCTTTTTCCCAAACACATTCACGTTCAAGATCTCGGGCTGGTACGTTTCTCTATCGCTTAACCTTGGTGTAAGGCCCAACTTCATCAACCAAATCCCCAATTTATGACCCTGTTCTGCATCTGTGACGGTTCTGATTATGGGGCAAAACACATACTCGTGAATGCTAGATCTGGCGTCCCAGCCGGTGACTCCATAGTATACAGCCCCCGCGCCAATCAAGAAGCCAAGGGGTCTGGGGAAGATGCTTGCATGGAGAAGTCTAGCTGAACGATGGTACATGATTAGCTATACGAAATTTATGGTGTGAAAATTTGGAAAAAAATAGGTCACTTGTATAAAAACTTGAATAAAATCCTGAATAGCTCACGTCAGGTTATGTATCAATGCGTCACCGGGCGGTATGTTTAGCTTGAATGCGACTTAGTGATTCTCTGGGTAATCGTCCTTTTGTGGCCAAAATGCGACTTTATATCGCATTTGAGATGAGCAGAAAAAAAAACTCTACACACTTTACAATGGCAGTTCCTACCATGGGGTCTTACGATAGGCCAGGAACTAGCAAGTTTGAAAGAGATCAGAAACGAAAGAAGGTCTACAGCCGAGACAAGAAATTGAACGCCGGAATGAAAAAACTCGATAAACAATATAAAGAAGCTCTCAGATCAGCTGCTGGAACTGAGTTATTATTACAAGAAGAATCAGGACATCTTGAGGCCGAGGGGCCCATGGAGAGAACTTTCAAATTCAAACAGGACGATATCAAGCAAGCGGTGGACCATGGCACGGCCACCAAGAATTTCAAATTGACCTTGCCACAGTACGGTCCATATCAGCTAGACTTCAGCAGAAACGGAAGAGGATTGCTTATTGGGGGAAGAAAAGGACATGTGGCGTCCATGGATTGGAGAACTGGTAAGTTGGACTGTGAACTCCACTTGAACGAGACGGTGAATGCCGTCAAACATTTGCATAACGACCAGTACTTTGCGGTGGCCCAAAAAAAGTACACTTTCATTTATGACAAAACTGGCTTGGAATTACATCGTATGAAACAACATATAGATTGTACTTTACTTGATTTCTTGCCTTACCACTTCCTTTTGGCTACTGCAGGTAGGACCGGGTTCTTGAAGTACCAGGATGTATCGACTGGTGACTTAGTCAGTGAATTAAGAACAAAATTAGGTCCCACACAAGCCATGAAACAGAACCCTTGGAATGGAGTTATGCATTTGGGCCATGGCAATGGAACGGTGAGTTTGTGGTCGCCTTCTATGTCCACGCCATTGGTGAAGTTACAGGCTGCTAGAGGTCCTATTCGGGACTTGGCTATAGATAGAGAAGGAAAGTATATGGTTGTGGGAGGTATGGACAAATCCCTTAAGGTCTGGGATCTCAGAAAGTTCAAGGAAATAGATGAATACTTCACTCCTACTCCTTTACAATCTTTGGATGTATCTGATACAGGATTGGTGTCAACCGGGTGGAATTCTCATGTTACTGTATGGAAAGATATGTTTAAATCCAGACAAAACTCCCCATATATGAATCACTTATTACCCGGTGAAAAGGTTGAAAAGTTAAAGTTTGTACCATTTGAAGATTTCTTGTGTACTGGATCTACCAAAACCATTGAAAACCTTATTATTCCTGGTTCTGGTGAAGCTAATTATGATGCCTTGGAAGTTAATCCTTTCGAAACTGCTAAACAGAGACAACAACTGGAAGTCAGATCGTTGATGAACAAATTAAGTGCTGACACCATCACTTTAGACCCTAATGTCATAGGCACTGTTGATAAGAGGGCAAATAGTATCAGATTAAAGCCTGGCGAAGTTGAAGAAATTGCTGCAGATGACAAATTACAGATTAAGCCTCAAATTAAGGGTAAGAACTCTGCTTTGAGACGTTATCTTAGAAAGAAAACACAGAATGTTGTTGATGAACGAAAACTCCGGATTGAAAAGAGTTTGAAGTTAGAGAAACAAGCAAGAAAGAAGAACCATGATAGAATTAAAGGAGTGGAGGATAATAGTGATGTTTTGAGTCCTGTATTATCCCGATTCGAACAAAGGTGAAGTAGCGTGAATGTATATAATTAATGAAAGTTGCATGACATGTAATCAATGAGAGTATGATATTTTCTTAGTGAAAGTAGCATGATATTCTCTTAATGAAATTGGCCGTGATATATGATAAATGAAAGTAGCAGGTTATGTAATTAATGAAAAGCTGTTAAACTATATATTTATGACGGTATTAGACTATGATTATGTTGATGGGTTGGCTGTTAAGGAGTAATTTGAGTAATCCACAGTTATCAAGTCGTTCAACCCAGTATTACTATTGAACAAATTAAACCTTTCATTTATAAATTCTAGGACCTTATCGAACTTATTGATGGAAATTTGGTTGAGTTCATTAAGCTTCTCCTTCAAATTCAAATCGTTCACAATCTTAATGAAATTGTAAAGGTTTTCCTCGTCTTCATTATCCTCAGGACACAAGTCATGCAATATAATTAACCATGTATTGGAAATTTGTTCGTAACATTTCGAATAAATGTATTTGTATTCTTGACTGGTGAAATTGGGCAATTTCGTGATCAAGTTGGTAGCAAACCCAATAAAACTTAATGATATAAGTGGATTGGTCTCGTATGGTGGTAGGTAATTCAATATGAAGTCACTCAAGCAGTTCAAAAACTCATTCAAATGAGGCTTAACCCGGAGATAACTATAGTCATTTTCCAAGTCTCCTTTGTATGGGAAATTATCAGAAATCTGTTGAAATTTCTCATGTAATATGTTCTCAGCATCCTCTACTTCGACCTTTGGGTGAAGCTCATGTATAGTATGGGTAATTTCGGGATGTACTTTGATCAAATCCATGAGTAAACTATTAAGTGAACTTCTGCTCAAGGTTTCAATGAGTCTGTTGACAGGTAATTTTTCACCCCTAATTATAGGGAGCTTGGCCCGTTTATTGATGGATTTCACCTCAAAACTCCTTGGTTTCAGTTTGTGATCGTCATGTCTTCTTTTTTTGGACGATGCTTTCTGTATGCTTTTGGGTAAGGTAGGTTTATTGTGTTTGATGATGTCTGAGGGTCTTGTAGATTTGTCGTTCAACCTGACTCCCCAGGAGAATCCAGCTGTTTTGGACATGGTAAGGTTACTTCGAAACAGATGAATAGAAAATTTCAGTTGTTTGTGCTTTTTGTTTAAAAAGACTTATTTGTTCCAGTGAAATGTTTGACGGCAAAAGTTTGATGCGAGTATTTGATGAGACGAAAATTAGCAGCAATCGAGATATCACACAAACAAGTATAAGTAATGAGACAAATTACTGGACTGATGTATGTCCTTGCTATTATTTTTGATTTCGAATAAGGATGAAAGTTTCACTGAAACAATTAAAGTTATGTGCTATATTCATAAAAGAAATTGTTGCGAAGGGATGAATTGTGTGGGTGGTTAGCACACGACATGGCGGTGGTGTTCGCCAAATGGTGCCTTAATGGTAATAAGATCTACACTTTTTCATCATTATAGAATTCCTATATACATCTGATATGCAGTCATTTCTTATTTTTGTTATTTGATTTGGCAGAGCCCTCGAAACCAGCTCTCTGTTTCTTTCCCCCTTTACCACCATTAGCACTCGGTTTGTTAGCTATACCTGTGAACTTCTTTAATCTTACCTGGTTCTTGGACTTTTTACCTTTATTCTCTCTTCTCAACTTCAAATTCTCCTCTCTCTTTTTGGCCTTAGCAGCTATAGTATCGGTGACCATTCTCTTACGTTCTTTCCACTCTATTTCACTTTTTAACTTTTGACGGTCTTTACGCTTAAGAGCTTTTTTCAAGAGCTTTTCGTCATCTTTAACCTTTACTCCTTCGGCTTGATTCATGAGCCTTTGCCACTTATCCTTTTCCATCTCCTTGGATCTATCTTCAGGGCTTAATTTTGATAATTTCTCTTTCCTTTTCTCCAAAATCAATAAATGAGCCTTGATATCTTTATTAGCAGGTCCTTTGCCCTTTACCTTGTCAGCAGTGGCTCTGGTCTTGCTCAAATCACTAGTGACTCTAGATCCATCAAGGAACGTGATATTTCCAAAGAGAACATTACCATTTTCATCCACTTCTTGATCGTCTTCGTTGTCGGAATCATTATCGCTTTGATCTGATGCTTCCAATTCCCCAAGCTTCCGTTTAAGTTTCTCTTGCTTCCTGAGTTCCGCTTTTCTCTTTCTATCTTCAAGAATATGTTCTCTGGACTTTGGGGCACCTGATGCCTTAGACCCAGGTGCCTTTCTCTTATCTCTAAGATTGGTTATTTTACTAGCCAACTTCTCTCTTAGTTTCTTTAAATTTTCTTCTTTTTTCTTCTTTTCCTCGTCACTGAGCTGCTTCTTCTTCTGCTTTTGTAACTGCTGCTGCTGCTGTTGATGTTTTTCGATCTCGTTCCCTTCATCGTCAAATACTAACTGTATGCTATCTTCGTCGTTAGCAGTAGACGGTGGAACTGCAACCTTCTCTATGTCTTCCTCATCACTCTTACTGTCTTCGTCATCTACTGCCATATCGGGAATCTCAACTTCACTTTCACTCTCGCTGGCATCTTTTATAGGTACTAATTTTTTGGGAAGCTGCACCGGTTTGGCATTCTTTGTCTTCTTGTCCATTACCTCTTTGGCCGTTAAGTTGTCGTCAAAGTCTTTGCTATCCACATTCAATTTTTGTCTCTTATTTTGCTTTAGTTCCTCCTTGGTCTTTTTTGTCTGTTGCCACTGATCCTGCGTGGCATCGTCATAGTAGTATTTTGCTGGAATCAAGGATAATAGCCCGTCAAAGGCATTCGAATGCGTCTTTAATCTCTCCTAAATATGGTTAGTGGTATCCCAATTAAATAGTTAAAGCTACATACTTCTAAAGAGTTACTCATGGTTATTGAAAAATTTCCAGGGCATCGCGTAGAAAATGCATATTACAAGGAAATGTGTGGTTTAAAAAGGCGCACAAAAACAGGTCTATTTGTGTCATATGTGGAATTGCAGCGGTCAAAAGTGACGAGTAGGGGTTCACTTGTGTCAGCGCATCTACCAGCTGCCGTAATTCTCTGTTCTTGTACTTAAATTTATCATGTCCTCCACCCGTAAACTTCAGTACTTCTCATAGTTAAGCGGACCAGAATTTACTGCGAGGGTCTCACCCTCAATTCGCTTTACTCCTTTAAAAATAATTTGGTCGAAACTACATTTAATCATGGAAGTTGTGTGTAAATACTTCTTGGTGTCATTGCCACAATCGGCAGATTCAAAGGAGTACTTCGATAAAGGTAAGCAGGAACGTAAATGGACTGTAAGCGATTTTGAATTGCCCGATTTCCAAATTGGCACTTTGGATTCGTTGGTTCAAGAAAGTGAGGAATTGGCCAAAATCGATACTCAATTGGCCGGTGCTGTTACCAAGATTATCGACATATATCACAGTGCATTTGACTCGCCTTCGCTGGCAGACGTTAAGGTCAAGCAAGGCTTGGCGTCCGTGGAGAAATTTAAGTGGAATTCGGCCAAGTACAGATTGGATAAATCCATTAAAGATTTGGTGCAAATTATCTCCATTGAAGCCCTGTCGTTGGATAACGACGTGAGAACCTCACTCCAGAGTTTTAGAGCCGCACAATCCAACTTCTTGGCAGCTGAAAGAAAAAAGAATGGGAACTTGTCTACCAAGTCGTTACATGAAATAGTTAAACCAGATGATCTTATTTCGGATAGTGAAAACTTAACCACTGTATTAGTGGCTGTACCCAAGAACTTGGATGATGATTTCAAAAAGAGTTACGAAACTTTGACCCAGCTTGTGGTTCCCAGAAGTGCTAATTTACTCAGCCAAGATGAAGAGTATAAATTATATACGGTGACTTTATTCAAAAAATATGAGCAAGAGTTCATCAACGCTACCAGAGACAAAAAATGGCAACCAAGAACAGATTTCACTTATGATGAAGAAGCATTGAATGATTACCAAAAACAAGCGGATTTGGCAGAGAAATCGTCCCGGGAGTTGAGATACTTGGTGGATACTGCTTATTTTGAAGTTCTCGCGGCCTGGTTCCACATCAAGGCTATCAGATGCTTTGTTGAGTCTGTTTTAAGGTACGGATTACCTCCGCAATTCGACTGTTCCTTGATCAAATTTATCTACAGTAACATTGGAAATGCTGACAAGACCAAAAAGGAACTTCTTGAAACTTTTGGTCACCTTGGAGGAGAATCAGCTAATGCCAAGTCCAATTTGAATGAATACGCTTCTTTGGTTGATCCTGATTATGAACCATTTGTCATTTATCAAGTTGAAATGTTAGGTTAAACCTTTCCCTTTAATTCAATATTAGATAGAACTAGCTTCTTTAGTAATTTACATTCTAGACAGTAGGCCAGTCTTGGAGCTACAAGAGCAAAAAAGAGCTCGCACTCAGATTTGAACTAAGGACCAACAGATTTGCAATCTGCTGCGCTACCACTGCGCCATACGAGCTTTTCAGGAGTTTTTTGCTCTTTTAGCTTCATCAGACTGCCATACTGCATATACTACGAATTCTACTTTCGACGGGTAACCTACCAAACATAGGTGAAACTTGAGACTGACACCTTCCAAGCGTTGTGTGACCCACTCCACAAATGAAAAAACGACATTTCACATCCATTTGCACCTAAATTAAAATCGCATTTATTCTTACATTGTGACATCTTTTTGTGATCTATAAGATGTCAGATTACGAATCAGAAGAGTCGTACGAGTTCGAGTTCGAAGATGACGATGTCAGTGATCAGGGCTCGGAAATGAAACAAGAGGAAGAACAGGAGTTGCTGAATGAATATTACAGAGCCAAATCAATGAAAGATGAAGCTATAGCGATTGCTCTTGATAAACTCAATAACATTTCAAACAACGAAATCACTCCAGATACCGCAGTGTGGGTGTACAAAGCCACAAAACAAGTGGCCAAAATACACTTTGCTAATCACGAATTGCAGTTATGCTTGGAAAATCTTAGGAAGCTACTGAACCCTGTGTCAATGATTGATGATAAGCAGTACCTTGATGAATCACTTAATAGGATATTCAATAATTATGGAAACGTGAAGGATGATGAGTTTCGTCTTGAGCTTTATAAGATTGTGCTAGACCATATCCATGACATTGGCAGCAGATCTACTAATGATAGATTATGGATTAAAACATGTGTGAATCAATTAACTATCTTGTTGAAGAAGAGGCAATTGGACAGGAGTGCATGTTTGATCGCAGAATTGAATCAGAGGCTTGAGCATGTGAGTGAAATCACCAGAACCTCATACACTTTGGAGGTCATAGCTGGTGAAATAGAACTATTGTCGCTTTACAAAGAGGTGGATTTTAAGAGATTGAACTATTTGTATAAGCGGAGTCTAACCATTGTATCCCCCGTGACACATCCCAGAATCGTGGGGGTTATAAAGGAATGTGGTGGTAAACTTCAATTCTTCAAAGGGAAGTATGAAGCCAGCAGGTCCAATTTCTATGACAGTTTCAAGAGTTTTGATGAATGTGGGTCTGATGAAAAGGACAGAAGTTTCAAGTACCTTATTTTGATGTCGTTAGTAACCGATAACGAATTCAATCCTTTTGAGTCTCAGGAGACTCAGCATTATGCCCTAGAACCAGATTTTATGAAACTTACTTTAATGATTGAATGCTATAATGAATTGGATTTAGATGGATACAAGAGCATATTCAACGACCTAGAAAATGAAGATGATGACTTCTTTAGGGACAGAATCTTTCTTAAGTCTATTTCTTTAGTGGAGTCACTAATGGTAGATAAAATCATGCTCAACTACTTCAAATCCTACTCCCTTTTGACCTTTGACTTTGTGCAACAAAGTTTACATTTGAACGACACCGACTTACAAAAGATGCTCCTCCGAATGGGTGCCCAAGGGAAACTTCACAACGTCAAGATAGATTTCGGTAATCGGGTTATAAAGACGTTTCCCAGTGATCAGCGAAGAAAAATCATTCCCCCACCAGATATTACACCACAAGAAGTGTTTACAAATATCGAATGTTTCCATCAGTACCAGCTTCCTCATTGGTCTGACCTGTTGGATGACGATATGGTGGTGGAGGACCCAGAAAACCAAGATTTGGACGCAAGCTATACCGATACAATGGCAGACACCTCTGGCCAAGAATCTTCAAGTCTCGATACAGGAATACCGGATCCAAGTGGGCAATTTGTTTCAAAGTACAACTTTAGGAAGCTTTTGGGGGTTCGTCGGGGGTCTTCTGCTGGCAATCTCGTGAATATTATGCTTGCCTTGAAGATGCTAAAAACGTCAATACCAGAACCTTACAAGCTGGGGGTATCAACTAAAGACCAGATCTTTACCGAACAAAGATTAGGTAACTCAAACCCTGAGATTCTCACAAGGTTGCAGAATGACGAACTGGAATCGTGTGATACCGACGAGAAACATCGACAATACGATTTGTGGGCCAAACAATTGATCAAGAACCTTGCGTCCACGGAATTGATGAGCAGTGATCGGTAAGAATGGTCACAAGTGCATGGTCCTGGCAATGATTGGTAAGAATGGTCACAAGTGCATGGTCCTGGCAATGATTGGTAAGAAAAGGGTACCTAGCTTTCAGAAGTAATATTCAGTTAATACACTACCCTAATAATCTATACAAGCTACACTACCCTAGCAGTTCGGGAAACAACTTCTCTGTTAAATTATGCAAAAATCCCTTATCATAAATATTATCAATGTCCTCCACACCCATAACCCGTAGAATATCTTGGTAAACCGGATGGATTTCGGTGTTTTGGAGATTTATAAGCTGGTGGTCCACCATCTCGTAATATCTGCCCTGTCTTTTCACCAAACTGCCTATTCTGATTAAATACTCTATGTCAGACCACTTATCTACCTCATTAGTCGTGACACCCAAATACACATATCTAACCTGTAACGCCGTGAAAACAGCCACAATAACGCTGAATATGGAACATAGAAGAATGAAAGCTCCCGAAATCTTGTAAGCATCATTGATCTTTACGTATTGCATCACCTTTAACGGTGGAATGGCCTGACACAACAAGTAATTCCCGTAGCACATGAACTGCAAGTTCGAAAGAAGCCACCCTATGAAGTAGCGGTAGTTGTAGTGTCCCACACAGTTGTTTATCCAAACACAATGGTGGTCAAATAGCATTATACAACGGCCACATGTAGAACAGTGTTTGGAACGGGCAGGTTTGACAAGTTCACAAGTAGAACACACATTGTTGTCGAAAAAGATGATATCATTGTTCTGAAACCAGCGATTTGCTTCTGCCACATTGAACTTATCAATGTACCCCGGGTTGGAGAATATACACATGAATGTTAAAGTGTAAACAGTGATTATAGATAAAAAAATGGATACTTGATGAAAAATGCTGAATTTCACAGATTTCGGGAGAACAGACCATGATTTGGTGAAGAACTGATGGAAGCAGAACGTAATAACCAATAAATAGAAAACAGGCACCAGCCAATTCAATAGAGGATGATCTAATCCATTGAGTTTGCTTAAAGCTAGCGAATTTAATTGCATCATATAGCGTCGACTTTTTTGCACCCAAGTGTTTCTGAAACTTGGAGAATCCCCGAATATGAAGATGGCCACGAGCGCTAGTACCGCTCCTAGCACGTACCAGAGCATCTTCTATGGTGAAATGACGTTTTGGACAGGTATTTAGTAAAATGGCGTAGGCAAAGAAACCGCGTAAAATTACGTTGGTGAAAGTGTCTACAATAAATAGAGCTCCAGATGTCCTTTATGGAATCGCTAACTAATCAGATAGACACGCTCAATGAGATCTTGTACTCGGTCCCATTCACAGGTATAGCACCAAATAACAATTTCCTTCAAATCTATAAGCTCAATTACAAAGAGTTAAACAAGTACGTTCAAACCACACCATTTCCCCTTGATTCCAATAAATTACTCAAGTTATGTATCAGTTTGGGAAACTTGATCAAGTCTTTGGAATTGGATGAAGAGATGTATCAGCTGCAGCAGGAACAACAGCAAAGTTTCAATCAGAAACTTGGAATAACCCCAGACCAAAGCTATGGATCTTTTTCTTCCCTGAATCCATATGAAAGTCCCAAACATTACATCAATTCACAGCCATTCAGTAGCCAGCCGTCGTATCAGGTCAAATTTGTGAAAAATCTATTGATCATTCTAAAGAATTTTGACATTGGTTACGTGAACAAAGATAATGCCCATAATAGTGGTAGCAGTACTACTTTAAATCAGTACTTGAACTCACCCATAAAACTAAACTCAAAGCAGTTGTTGATAGAGAAACTAGAAATCAATATCAATCTCGATCTTTTATTCATTTTCAACACATTACTTAAAGTTCTAGTGAACATCTTTGGTATTTTGAAGGCACACCTAACTCAGAATCAAGAATTGGGGATAAATGTGACCAACGAGCAGAGTTCTATTTTCAGTTCGAATTCCAATAGCTCCGTATTGTCGGACTCTGTCATCACACTCGATGAATACGTGAAGATTTTAAACCAAATATTGACCCGAATCTCCAACGGGTTGACGGAGCCTTTTTTGAAGTATGTCATGAGTTTTGTGTCAGGCAATGTGAGCAGCGAGTTCAAGGCCTTGATCACTAGTTTGTAGGAATATGTACATGTGCACTTTTGTGTTCGCTCCTGTTTCCTTCGATTTCATCGTTGTTCTTTCCTTTTTCCTTCCTTCTTTCCTTCCTTCCCTCCTTCTTTCCTTCCTTCCCTCCTTCTTTCCTTCCTTCCCTCCTTCTTTCCTCTTCCTTCTTTTCCCTCACTCCCAGTACCACTCGGCGATCTTGGCCCACACCACCTTACTGAATCTTCTCCCCAAAATCTTGCCCAACAAAGGAAACATCACCAAATTGACCAATCCTGTGATCTGCTTGACGCTCTCGTCCCATTGTTCCTGTGCACTTAATGCCTCAGAGAACTCGGAGTCCGTCTCGAAGTCCGTCTCGTATCCTTCGTACACCAACAGCATCACCGACGCAGATTTGGTAATAATTTAACAAATAAATTCAGTGCGTGAAAAAATAGACTCATCGCTGCATGATAACAGCTTGTAGAAGATTAAGCATGAGTCAAGCCAAAACAGTGATAAAAGAAGGACAAGCAGAGATTTTGGGTGGGGAAAAGGTGTTTTACAACCATATCCAGCAGTTTAACCGAGATTTATCGGTGATGGTAATAAAAAGCTGGGACGAAAAATACGGTGGAAAGGTCAATAAGAAACGAGATGCCAACGACGACAAAACCAACTTTATAAATATCTTGGAAGCTTTAAGTGCCACGGGACTCCGGTCTATCCGATACGCCAAGGAAATCGATCACGTCAATAAGGTCGTGGCTAACGATTTATTACTGGAAGCCGTTAACTTGATCAATGAGAATATCGAGTATAATAAGTTATCAGATAAAGTAAAGTCCAACTGTGGAGATGCAATTCGGTATATGAGCAGCACGAACCAGAAATTCCATGTGGTTGACTTGGACCCTTACGGAACCGCTGCTCCTTTTATTGATAGTGCGTTACAGTGTGTTAAAGATGATGGGATATTGTTGGTGACTTGTACAGATGCTGGAGTGTTGGCAGGCAGTGGTTACCCCGAAAAGTGTTTCTCCTTATACGGGGGACACAATTTCGGCAGCACCTATATTGGTAGTGAACTGAATCATGAAGTGGGGATCAGGTTGATTCTTCAGAATATCGCAGCTACCGCAGCCAAGTATAAGAAGACCATTGAACCATTATTATCTTTATCCATAGACTATTATTTCCGGATTGTCGTGAAAGTAAAGACCAGTCCCATTGGGGTCAAGAATCTTGCTTCCACCACCATGTTGACGTACCATTGTACTGGATGTGGGGACAAGTATAACCAATTTATGGGTAGAAGAATTGAGCATGAATCATTAGACCCTAAAAAAGCCAAGTTCCAAACCCCCAAAATGATTCTGTTCAACGGCGATGAATGTGAGTATTGTGAGTCGGGATACAATCTCGCCGGACCTATGTATGGAGGCTCTATACATCACAAAGACTTTATTGACCAAGTTCTTGATATAAACGACCAGAGTGATCCCGAGGTATACAAGACCACAGAAAGAATTAGAGGAATGTTAACTTTGGCCAAAAATGAGTTGGATTTACCGTTTTATTTCAATTTGAATCAGGTCTCGTCTTTCTTTAAAAGCCCACCTATATCCATAAATGAATTTGCTAAAGCCATTGGCAATTTGGGATATAAGATGTCGTTGACCCATGCCAAGAAAAACTGTATCAAGACCAATGCACCATGGGAAGTGGTATTGAATATCAACAAACAGTGGCTCATCAAGAAAAATAAAGAGCTTATTGAAGACTTTGATAATGGTAAAATTCCCCCAACTGAAAAATTGATAGAAAAGGTGCAAAAATTAAGAGAGAACCCACAAACGAACATGAATTTGAATCCCAACATGATTGGGTTTAAGATCTTGAAGAACCTCAAGTTAGATAATCCAGTTGATTTTGTGACAGATAATTACCAGAGTGACCAGGTGAAGAATTTAAGAAAGTTAAAGATGGTAAGATACCAGGAAAACCCTAAAGATTGGGGGCCAAAAGCCAGACCCAAATAGAAGGGACTGTATAGATTTAAGAAGTAGTATACGCAGCTTTATCGCTTCAGATCGTAGTGATAAAGGATATGCCAGATTGTACGAACACGTGTCTCCACCAGAAGACCACCGATTTAAAAAGGTATTCCCATACGCCTAACCTGCAAATACACTCTTATCGATTCCATACCCTCTAAACACACCAATATCAGTCCGTATCTGATATAAATAACCCCAGAGTTCCATCACGAACTCTACTAATCATGTCTGACACATCTAGTTTGGAAAAACAGCAGGCGGTGGAAAATGTCACGTCTATTCAAGAAAAAAGCGTCCAAGACAATCAGTTGGACGCAGGTGCCAAGTTCTTATTAGAACACCCACAACATGCTGATTATACACCCCAAGAGGCTAGGTGGGTGCTTTGGAAGATTGACTTGATCACCACCTCCCTCATGTTGGTGTTAATCACTCTTGCTGCTGCTGATAAAATTCTCATTTCCAATGCCCAAGTGTATGGTATGGGAGCTTCTGTTGGCTTTGTGGGTAACCAGTACTCGTGGCTTGGATCTGTTTTCTACTTTGGTTACTTGGGGTTTGAAATTCCCGCTAATCTTCTTTTGCAAAAGTTACCGGTTGCAAAAACTTTGATGACTTCGTTTGTGCTTTGGAATATTGTGTTAATGTGTATGGGAGCTGCTCAAACTTTCGGGCAATTAGCAGCCTTGAGATTCTTGTTGGGAGTGGGGGAAACATTCTTGTTTCCTGCTTGCTCCATCATCACGGCCATGTTTTACAAAAAGAAAGAACAACCTTTCCGGACAGCCATTTGGTTCTCTGGCTTTTCTTCAGTTATCACAGGGGTGTTATCTTATGCTATTGGACATGCCCACACCAAAATTGAAAACTGGAGGTTATTGTATATTATATTTGGAGCCATTACCCTTGTTTTCACTATGGTAGGGTTCGTTATGTTGCCTGATTCTCCCATGACATGCTGGTGGTTGACAGAACGGGAAAAATACATTGCTATTCATAGAACCCTGGAAAACAGAACTGGGATTAGGAACACAACCTGGAAGAAATACCAGGTTATTGAAGCTTTAAAAGACTGGAAAACTTGGGTTATGGTGTTGTTTTCCTTCTGTAATAACATTTCCAATGGTGGTTTAGTGACTTTTTCGGCTCAAATTGTCAGTACTATCGGACAAGGCCACTCTCCTATTACCACAACTCTTTTGGGAATGCCTACCGGTGTCTTTATGACCTTGTCTTCTTGGATCATTGCAAGTATCAGTTACTTTTTCCCCACAAAATACAGAACCGTATCTGCAGCAGCTATTTGCTTGGTCCCCATTATTTGTTGTTCATTGATGTTAAGTTTGAAAAGTAATAACTTGTTGGCAGCTTACTACTTTTTCTACTTCTACTGGGGTCCATATGTTGCCATGACAACTATCAACTTTGCCAACACAGCAGGGGCCACTAAAAAAAGTATCATTAATGGGATGAATTTCACGGCTTATTGTGTTTCCAATATTGTAGCCCCACAGTTGTTTATTGCAGCAGAGGCACCGGGGTACAGAACAGGATACCATTCTATTTTGGGGTTCTCCTCCGGGTCATTCGCCACCATTGTCATCTATGGAGTCGGATGTTACTTTGAAAATAAGAGAAGGGATAGATTATATGGAAATGCTGAAGATAATGTGGATGAAGAGATGGACAAAATGGATTTGACCGATAGAGAAAAGGAAAAGTGGTTCCGTTACACATGGTAGTGCTAATAAGGTTGCGAAAATTCAGTTCTTGGTGGTAGTTTTACTTGTTTTACAATAATAAGCTTTACGATAATAAATATTTGTGAATTTTGCACCCATTTTTTGATTCCATTTTTTAGTTCAAATAAAGTTTTTTCTCCTGGTTTATATATTTATAAAACCAATGTAGTTGGTTTAATAACTTTTCTATTCAACAAACCTCTTTCTGCCACGTCTTGGCCTTTTCTCGAGGTTTACGACTTTATGTACCTTCTATGAGGAGTGGCCAATTCTGCGAGGGAAACATCTTCCGTCTAGTTCCCTTATCTCTGTGAAGGTCAAATCATGTATCCTGCATACACCCATGGGGTATTTGCATTTTAGGCGTATACAACTGCTATCGTAAATATGGACAGCAGGCCACGTAAATGAATTCAAAGGTATAAATAAATCCAATAGATAGTCCAACAAATCGACCAACATGCCGACCGCCTTGATCGTGGGGTGTGGAGTTTTCGGCTTGAGTACAGCGTTAGAGCTTGCCAAAAAGGGCTACCAAGTAAAAGCCATTGATGCTTATCCAGTTCCATCACCGTGGTCTGCTGCTTGTGATTACAACAAGATCATCCGAACCGAATATGATGAGTTGGTGTACGCCAAACTATCGATCGAAGCATTACACATGTGGAGAACCAAAGAGATGTTCAAAGGCATTTTTAATGAGTGTGGAAGAGTATTGGTGACACCAGAACTGCATAAAGGTAGAAGAGAGTTTGAGAACAACAGTATACAACTCTTGAAGACATTGGGAGAAGCCACCAAAGTTGAGACGTTCAAAGGAGGAAAAGTGTTGGGGGAGAAGTTTGAAGTGCTAAAATACAATACGGTTGAACCAACAGTGGAATTGAAATGGAATCCAGAATGTGGGTACAGCCATGCAGCCAATGCATTGAAAGCGGTGTTTGTGGAGTGTTGCAACTTGGGAGTGCAGTTTGTTTTCGGCAAAAAAGGAAGAGTTATGAAAGTGGTGGTTAGACATGGAGAGGAGTTTGTTGAGACCGAAGATGGTACATTATACACAGCAGATCATATAATTATCAGTAGTGGGGCACAAACCGGGCAATTGGTGGATATGAAGCAACAACAAGCCGCAACTGGATTGTTTGTGACCCATATCCGATTGACAGAACAAGAGTTTGACAAGTATAAAAATATGCCCATCGTATTTGATTCCGAGATGGGATACTTCTTCCCACCAGATCCTGCCACCAATATTCTTAAAATAGCTTTGGCAGGAAGCGGAGCTTCCAATTATGTCACTAGTGCTTTTGGAGACAAAAAGTCGCTTCCAAGATACCAGTTGCAAAATCCTAAAGATACAATGCCAAAAGCAGGACTTGAAGAAGCAAAGAGAATATTGGGTAAGTATGTGCCAGAATTGGCATACCATAAACTTTTTGGCCACAAAGCGTGCTGGATTGCAGACACGGCTGACTCCAATTTCGTCATTGATAGAGTTCCGGAGTACACCAAGGTTTTGGCTGCAACAGGAGACAGTGGACATGCGTTTAAATTATTGCCAAATATTGGAAAATATATAGTGGATAAAATCGAAGGGAATTTAGATGAGACAATGGCGGCGTTGTGGAAATGGAGACCAGATCAAGGAGCATTCGATCCTACTACGTGTGACTGGCGGGTAGTGACCGAACCGCTTGATTTTTCTCAAGTGGATTGGGTGCAAGAAAGGTCCAAATTATGATTTTAGTCATTTTTAACAGAATAGTAGTTAAAATAAAGTATGGCTGGGCCTTAACAGCGTTAGGTCTCATTTAATAGTCTTTTATATACTTTACGTTAATACAGTACGTGTTTGGAATATTTTTCAAAACATCAATGAAGTTCCAACTTTAGATCAATTTTCTGATACATCGATACATCTTTGAACCTTACATCCATTGATATTTTTCGCAAATCTGACTATATAATAGCATTTCTTCAAACTTTCCACCTTGAACTAAATAAAGCTCTTGCAATTTTCACATTTCAAAATGCCAAACTCTTCACAAAACTCACTATAAATGCAGTCTTCACACAAGATTAGAAACTGTTGCAGCCTTCACAAACCTTCACATATCAAAAAATTCCCATGGCTCTCCCGCGTATACAATTCCCCAAGTTACCTTATCGCCCGTCGTATACACTTTCCTACGCACTTTCCATTATTTCTCCAAAAGGCTAACTTGCAAAAATACCTCACACTTACTTGAGACAATATAAAGACATGAGTGATCCCAATTCCTTTCTGTAAACATGACACAAGACGTTGAGAGGAGAATCAAGATTTCCATCGATCGGGGTGGAACTTTTACCGATGTTTTGGCTATTATTCCTGGTCAACAAGACTACCTTTTCAAACTCTTATCTGTGGATCCCAATAACTATAAGGACGCTAACATTGAAGGAATTAGAAGAGTTTTGGAGTATGTACACAAACAAAAAATCCCCCGGGGTCAATTATTGGACACCTCATGTATCGAGAGTATTCAATTGGGAACCACTGTTGCCACAAACGCCTTATTGGAGAGAAAAGGTGCCGCTACTGCATTGGTAACTACCAAAGGTTTCAAGGATATTCTTCATATTGGAAACCAGGCTCGTCCCGAATTGTTTGCTTTAGAAATCATCAAACCTGGAGCCTTATACAAGGAGGTGGTGGAAGTGGATGAAAGAGTCACGTTATCCGCGTACACAGAGGATGCTAAGGGTAGGGATTGCAAAGAGCTTGTGGACGATAAACAGTATGTCATAGGGAACACCAAAGAAGTGGTGCAAATTTTAAGACCGTTGGACGTGGAGCAGACAGAACGGCAGTTGGTGGAGTTGAAAGCCAAGGGAATCGAATCGGTGGCTGTGGTTTTGATTCATGGATATAACTACCAGGTCCATGAAAAGACCATTGGCCAATTAGCTCGAAAACTTGGATTCACCAACATTACCTTGTCGCACGAAGTATTGCCCATGATCAAGGCTGTCAATAGAGGGCAATCTGCCGTGGTGGACGCTTATTTGACTCCGATTGTGCAAACGTACACAAAGAGTTTATTGAGTGGGTTTGCTAAAGGCTTTGAGAAACACACAAGAGTCGAGTTCATGATGAGTGACGGGGGCTTATGTGACTATAAAAAGTTCACGGGGTTGAAATCGTTGCTTTCTGGCCCTGCAGGAGGGGTTGTGGGTCAAGCCAGGACTTGTTATGACGAAGAAGACGATGTTCCAACTATTGGATTTGATATGGGAGGGACTTCCACCGATGTCTCCAGATATAATGGAGTCAGTTATGAGCACGTGTTTGAGACTACTACTGCTGGGATCAAGTTGGCAGCTCCTCAGTTGGATATAAATACAGTTGCAGCTGGTGGCAGTTCTGTTTTAAGCTATGCTAATGGATTATACCAGGTGGGGCCCGAATCCGCTTCTGCCCACCCGGGTCCTGTCTGTTACCGGAAAGGGGGTCCTAACCTAACCATCACCGATGCAAACTTGATGTGTGGAAGAATCTTACCAGAATTCTTCCCCAAGATTTTTGGACCCACGGAAGATCAGCCCTTGGACAAGGAATTAGTGGTGAAGGCTTTTACTGAGTTGACTGAGAAGATCAACAGCGAACATCCTCATTTGTCCGCTAAAACACCCTTTGAAGTGGCAGCTGGGTTCTTGAACGTTGCAAATGTGGCCATGGCCAAGCCCGTGAGACAATTGACGGAAAATAAAGGGTTGGATGTCACAAAACATAATTTGGCGTCCTTTGGAGGTGCTGGAGGACAACATGCAGTGTCTATTGCCCGAAACTTGAAGATGAAAAGAGTGATTATCCATAAATACTCGTCTATTTTGTCTGCCTATGGGATTGCCTTGGCCGATGTTGTTCATGAAGCACAAGAGCCAACTTTATCGGTTTATTCTAAAGCCACGGAATTGAAGTTGTTGGACAAATGTGAGGAATTGAAAGCAAAGGTTGCAGTTGAATTGAGAGAACAGGGAATTAAAGACATTCGCTACGAAGTGTTCTTCAATATGGGATATAAGGGTTCAGATTCCAAGTTGATGATCTTACAGGCCGAAGGACAGTCGTTTGAGAAGTCGTTTTACGATCTTCACAAAAGAGAGTTCTCGTTCAACAATTTCGATAGAGATGTCATTGTTAGTGATATTAGAGTCAGAGGTAGTGGGTCTGTGAACAGGTTACTGGAAAGATCATACTACAAGGATTTGCAGACCATCAAACAATCGCCTGTGGATAGTAAGTTGTCGAAATTGACCACTCCGGTGTTTTTCGATACGGAATTCAAAGACAGTAATGTTTTCTTACTTGATGAGGTTCCTATTGGTGCTATTATTGAAGGGCCGGCATTGGTATTGGATTCCACACAGACCCTTTTAGTAGAACCTTCCTGTAAGCTAACAGTGTTACCAAGACATGTTATTATTGACTTGGACGAATTGAGTGACAAAAAAGAGATTTCCAAAGCTCATATTGATCCTATTCAATTATCCATTTTTTCCCACAGATTCATGTCGATTGCCGACTCCATGGCGTCGACATTACAAAAGATTTCTGTGTCGGCCAATATAAAGGAAAGATTGGACTATAGTAACGCATTATTCGATGTTCATGGTGATCTTATTGCCAATTCCCCCAGAGTGCCAGTACATTTAGCATCAATGTCTTTTGCCGTCAAATACCAACTTCAGTTATGGGGACAAGACTTGAAAGAAGGTGATATCCTCTGTACAAATCATCCAATTGCTTACGGGACTCATTTACCAGGTATCACGGTTATTTCTCCCGTGTTTATTGATGGAAAACTTCAATTATTGGTTGCAGCCAGAGCTCATCATGCTGAAATAGGTGGAACCGTAGCCGGGTCAATGGACAGTTCTGCGACCAGTCTTGATGAAGAAGGGGCTAAGTTCATTGGGTTTAAGATCGTGGAAAACGGAGTGTTTAATGAAGAGGCTATTCAAAAGTACTTTATCGATGATTTGAGAAGGTTTAAAGGTGTTTCCCCCACAAGAAAGCTTTCCGATAATATTTCTGACTTAAAAGCGTCAATTGCAGCCAATCAAAAGGGGATTAACTTATTAACCGACTTATTCCAAGAGTTTGACATTGAAACGGTATTGTTCTATATGTATGGAATTAAAACTACTAGTGAAAAAGCAGTTCGAGAATTCCTCAAAAGGCTTGCAAAGGAAAGAAATTACAAGCCACTTGAAGCAGTGGATTACATGGATGATGGGGCCCGAATTCAATTGAGAATCACCATAGATGCAAAAACTGGAGACGCTACTTTTGATTTCACCGGAACCGCAGAAGAGACGTTCAATTGTTTCAATGCGCCATCTTCCATTTCTTACGCATGTATCACCTACTGTTTGAGATGTCACATCACTGAAGGAGACTTGCCGTTGAACGAGGGGGTTCTTAAACCCATAAACGTGATTATTCCAAAAGGGACTGTTCTTAACCCCAGTGAAACTGCGGCTGTTAGTGGAGGTAATGGAATCACATCCCAAAAGATTACCGATGTGATTATGAAAGCTTTTGGTACGGTGGCTGCCTCTTACGGATGTATGAACTGTTTGTGTTTTGGACAAGGGGGATTGGATCCAGTTACTGGGGAGTTGATTCCAGGGTTCGGATTCTGTGAAACCATTGCTGGAGGTACCGGAGCCGGAAAGGGATTCAATGGATACAGTGGAGTGCAGTGTCACATGACCAACACTCTTATGACTGACCCGGAAATCTTGGAACAACGCTACCCTGTTGTGTTAAATCAGTTTACCGTTAGAACAGGCAGTGCTGGAATTGGGAAATGGCAAGGTGGTGAAGGATTGGTGAGAGAATTGCAGTTCACTTCGCCTTGTCATGCGTCAATTTTGACGCAAAGAAGAGTGTTCAGACCGTACGGAATGAATGGTGGGGGAGAAGGTGGAAGAGGAGAGAACCGGTTGGGTAGAATTCGGGAAGATGGTAAGACCATTGATTGGAAGTATATTGGTCCTACAGCTGAAATTGATCTAAATGTGGGAGATATTATTAAGATTTCGACCCCAGGTGGAGGTGGATACGGGGCAGAAGATGATGTGGAGTTGGAAGGGGTGGAAACGTCAAGAAGGATGCCGGTGACGGTGAAGGCTGGAGGAAGTTATGGGCAATTGCAAGAGTCGGTTAACAGTAGTCAGTAAAGTAGAGAAATACATATAGATGAAGTAAAAGAAATAGAAGAGCACATATATAACACAAGTTGAGCAGCAGGAGGATAGAAAAGAAGACACACACATTATCACTTTCATCCCTGCCACCCAATAAAACGTCTCTTCTCTTCTCTTTTCGCAGCTGATAAGATTCTGTAATCTCAATCTTAATCCTCTATCATGAAGATAAAAAGAAACAGAGAAAGCAAGCCAAAGAGCCGCAACGGCTGTCTCACATGTAAAAGTCGACGCAAGAAGTGCGACGAAACCCACCCCCGATGTAGTGGCTGTGAAAGACTCAACTACGAGTGTGTCTATGCTAAAAAGTTGTATTGGAACCCAATAAATCAAACATTGTACAATGGAAGGCTTCTAAGGGTACCCCCCACCAAATTCATGCTCATATCCACCACCAAAGATGTGAAACTCAACGTGTTTTTGAACGGATGTTGCAAGAAAATCCCCCAGGAGTCGTACGCTGAATTCAAGATCTCCACCAAATCAATCCATGAAGATGACGACTTCCAAAATATCGTCAACAGTGAAGGCGACATAAAAATCGAGAATGATCTTTTTGAGTACTATGCCACCGTTATTAGTGGAAAGAAGGTGTTTGGAGATGGAGTTTTGAATGAGTTCCGATCTATTATCATTCCCAACTCCATTATATCTCCAGCATTGTTCCAATCTATAATCGCATTAAGTGCTAGTGATTTGAACAGAAGACAGAGCAGAACGAAACTGAAACAGGATAAATATTACTCCAAGCTCACCTGCAAGTATAAAAATGAGGCCATTTCCTCGATGTATAACTTGTTAGACAATCCCAGCACTGAATGCTTAAACGAGATCGTGATTTGTCTTTTGATGCTATGTACTTTGGAAATCGGTGAAAATGGCAATGATAACTGGATTAATTACTTGACGCAGAGCTGTTTTGTGTTTCAGAGCGTGGAGGACGAATATATAGTGGAGTCTAAACCTTTACTGTTCTGCTACCGGTATTTCACCTTCAGATATATTTTGCTTCTTTCAACTTTGAATCTGATAGAGTATGATAGAATCACCACCTCATTTCCCATGAAAATGATTCCCAGTTTCTTTGAGAGTTCGGCCATTGACTACATGTCGGGGTGTTCACCACAAATAATTCGGGTAATAGGAGATATTACTTTTTTAAAGAACAATGTCAATATCTATAAAATAGAGATGATATACCACGAACTTGAACACTTAAACCAAGATCATAAGGGATTTGAAAATGACAAAAGGCTCCTTGATTGTTCTAAACTATACCTACTCACCACTCGACTTTATTTCTACAACAGCTTTCTGCACTTATCGGACCACATTGGGGGTCTGTTCCACAGTTGCAAATTGATTAAAGAGTCCATAGCCATTTTGGACAATGTTATAAATGGTACCAGTTCCGGACTTTTTCCCACTTGGCCCTTATTTATGATCAGTGTCAGTGATCCCAGTGAGATTGACGATAGTGTACGAATCAAGATCCTAGGGATGTTGCAATGTCTTGAACGAATATGGCCTAAAAGCTCTTTGACGATAGTGAAAAGAGCGATTGAGCTTATATGGAAGAACTACGATTTGAATGCGACGATTGATTGGAGGGATGTGTTGAATCTTATTGGATTCAAGGTGTGCTTGACCTAGGGTGCCAGGGAGCTTGACCTAGGTTTGTTGATCGGTTCAGGGTGTTCGATTTTATAATATATTAAAAATATGCAGATGCTAGATGCCAATGCAGACTCAGTCCGCAGGTTGAACGGTTATAGTGGGACTCGCAGGACTGGGCAAGTATGCCTCACTCGAAAGTTCACTGGTGTTGGAGCGAGATAATTTATTTTCAAATTGATAGTCTATGCAAGTATCAACTTGGAGATCCTTTTTAAAATGAACGTTATCAGTTGTTAGGTAATTCTCTTTCAAAGTGATGTGGGTATCGCACAAGTCAAACAGAACTCTATTGGAAAGGAGGAATTGGTACAAAGTCGTTGCTATTTCTTCTGATTTGGTGATTATAATCACTCTCGTCAAGAATGGTAAACTGGTCCAGTTTTCTAGTTGATCTTGGTTTATTTTCAGTTGCAACGCTTTTATTTTTGTAGGGAAGTCCTTTTTAGACAAGTTGGAAATGATAATTAAATTTTTCATGGTCTGTGGGTGTAGATAGATGAATGTGTACGGCTTTAGTAGTCGACGAATGGCTTGGATAGGGATATTCTTGGATTTAAATAGGTCAAGTTGCAGCACTGCCTGGAGCCGCATCCTTTTTATGAGATGCCAAGGCGGAACTATAATAGGGTTTGCCGCATTGGGAAAGTTAATTAATTCTATCACACCAGATGGTCTTTGAATTTGATGCGTCGTAAGACCCTGACAGGTTCAAGATTGACAGGATTTGCAATGGTATCTTGGTATCTTGGCGTCTTATACAGCTAGTAAAAAGATAAATTTTGAGGGTTTAGGCGAATGTGGCTCAGGTAAATGATCAGATGTGCGTTTCTTTTTCTCATGTTGCAATTGACTTTTTTGTTGCATTACGACGATCGGGTGATTTATTCAACCTGCTGTGCCACTATGCTATACCTTTAGTGACACGAGTAGCTGCTGTGCCACTGCACTAGACGTTCAAGTGACATGTGTCATGGCTGCTGTTTCGACTCAAAATAAATATTGTAGTGATACTTGCATCCGGGGTTGAATTTGCCATTACAGTTGGGACACGCCAAATTCTTGTAAGCGTCAAAGGACATTTCGAGTTTGCAGTCACCACATAACACCACCAATTCGTCTGTGTCGATAGGGTACTTTTCTATGTGGTGCTGGGTGAGGTTATTGTGACACTGGTAGCACGGGTAATACGTGCCACAACACTTGAATTTGATGGCGATAATATCCAAGGGTGTCTGGTAGTGTAAACACCGCGTGTGGTCGTCCACAAGCTGGCCGTTTAGCTGTATTTCGTTCCCGTTAGCAGATACAAGTTTCATAAATCTTTGAGCTCGCTATAGGACGCGCGACATTCGTGAGCCTTGCAGAAGAAGTCGTGCGTTAACCATACACCTATAACAAACACTTGAAGCAATACCAAGCACTCATGCCAAACACCAGCTCCAAACACCTCCAGGGCACACGTCCAACACCCTCTCACCAATCCATTGTTTGTGCTTCTCCCAAACTACGCTTTGCCAATGTTTTACGCACCTTTGAAATTAACAATCGCGATTTGTTTATGATTTTTGGCAGATACGCTTCTGTTTGCAATCACAAACACATTTTTTCAGGTTCAACAAATTGGTAATAACAAATAAAAACTTTCGGTTTGTGAGTGGGAAAGATTTGTTTTGAACCAACTCATTAATCGTTCATTCACTTTCTTTCACTCATTCATTGATTGTACTATACATTCCCCGACACTCATTTATATTGCATTTGTACCATGAAATCCTTTAGGCCTGATAAACACAGAAAAGTGTTAAGTGACTTGACCAAGAATGAAAACGTTAAATTTGACCGGCTCGATAAGAAACCCAAGTTACACAAGGATCATGTAAATCAGATATCCTCCTACGACGACAAAGAAATCGAATTGGACCACTCCCAAATAGTTTCAGACTTTGAAACTCACAGCTTGCCCCTTTCTAATGACTATAAAAACCCCCAAGAACCCCTTGGGATCCACGCCGTGAATCATAATGACCTGGATGATGACGACTACGAAGATGAGGATGTGGAGGGTCCTGACTATGAACCTGAACTTGACGACGAGCTTGAGATTTCTGAGCTTGAAGACTTTGAGGATGTGGAAGATGTGGAAGAGGTTCTTGAGATCAAACACCCGAAAGAGGAAGTGGGGGACACAGGGGACCAGGAACACATAGACCCGGCTGAACATGTGGCAGTTGCAGTTGCCGCAAGTCATGTTCCTATGCAACCCATATGGAGCAAAAGTATATTCAATGAACTTGAGGAAATGATGAAGAAGTACTCATCCAAGATATTGGATGAAAATGATGAAGATACTTATGATGTTACCATGGTGGCAGAGTACAGTCCGGAGATTTTTAATTACATGCATCATCTCGAATACAAGTTATTACCAGACGCCAATTACATGGACAAACAGGATGAATTAAAATGGGAAATGAGAAGCGTTTTGATTGACTGGGTTGTGCAAGTTCATTCGAGGTTCAATCTCTTACCGGAAACCTTATACTTGACAGTCAATTATATTGACCGGTTTTTGAGTAAGAGGAAAGTGTCGTTATCTAGGTTTCAATTGGTAGGGGCTGTAGGGTTATTCATTGCTGCTAAATACGAAGAAATTAATTGTCCAACCATACAAGAAGTAGCATACATGGCAGATAATGTTTATTCCATAGACGATTTCTTGAAGGCAGAAAGATTTATGATTGACGTGTTGGAGTTCGATATGGGATGGCCAGGTCCAATGTCTTTCTTAAGAAGGACGTCCAAAGCAGACGATTACGATTACGAAACCAGAACCCTAGCCAAATACTTATTGGAAATCACGGTCATGGACTCGCGATTCGTGGCTTCCCAACCTAGTTGGTTAGCCGCAGGGGCTCATTACTTATCCAGAAAGCTTCTAAATAGAGGCAACTGGTCAGAGCTCCATGTGTTTTACAGTGGGTACACCGAGACCCAATTAAAGCCGTTGGCAACAACCTTACTTAAAATCTGCGAGACGGCAGAAACCCATCACAAGGCTATTTTTGACAAGTACCAAGAGAGAAAATACAGGAGAAGCTCCCTCTATGTACAAGAGTGCTTGGAGTCCATGAAAAACTAGTATTTTTGTGAAGCATTTACAATTTTTCCAAGTCCACATACTACTAAGTCTTGTGGCCTCCTTAAGTACATGGGGTACCTCATGTTTGTACCATATCATCCTTTTTGCATCTAAAAGTAATACACAGCAAATTTTGCAGCCACCTCGCACGACTTTTGCGCATCTCTGAAAAATCACGAAAAAAGGGAGAAAATTATAATACTCCAATGTTAGCTAGACTTGCCAGACTCAACAGACTTCCCGTCACAAGTATCGTCGGTGCCAGAACCGTTGCCCCAATCACTAGATTGTCGCAGTTCCATGGCCAAAGATTCTACTCCAGTGCTGACAAACAGTTGAAACAAATCTTGAAAGAAGAGATTGAAATAGTCAAGGAAGTTCCAAATGAGTTGGATAACAATTTCAAAGACTTTTTGGCCCAAAACAAATACGAATTAAAGGCTGTAGAAGGAGACTCGAACGTGGAATTGACCAAACAGTTGGCCAATGGCGAAAAGTTGTCAATTTTTTTCGACATTGACGAAGTCACTGATATTCCTGTAGACGAGTTGTCTGCTGGACAGGACGAAGGAGAAGAAATGGACTTCGATGCGTCAATGGCCAACGTGGACTCGTTGTTGTGCTCGGTAAAGGTGTTGGTGTCCAAACCAAATAACGAAGGTTTATTCCTTAACTTATTCCTCCAAGGCAGTGAATCGTCTTTTTTGGTGGACTTTATCAGCCACAAGTCTGATGTGACGAAATTTTTGGGAGAAGTGGCAAAAGGGGAATTCTTGGACAAGCTTCAATACCAAGGACCAAGATTTACCGAATTGGACGAGTCTATTCAAGTTGGATTTGAAGAGTACTTGGACTCTATTGGAGTGAACGATGACTTGGCAAATTTCGTGTTGAACTACTCAGAATTAAAAGAAGAGAACGAGTACAGAACCTGGTTGAAAAAAATCACCAACTTCTTCTGATTTGGCAGAAACTGCTTGTAAATAGATCGAATTTTGGTGTTTATCCTGAATAATACATTGTACATAAACCGTAGGGGCCTGTGCCCTAATGCGTTTCGGTTGGGGCACGTCGCAAATCTCTCCCGCTGCCACTTGGCAAAACCACCGCGAAATCGAGCACTATCGAAAATTTTTCTTCACAACATCTATAATGTCTACTGAAGCCTCCATTTCATACGCTGCATTAATCTTAGCTGATGCTGGATTAGATATTTCCTCCGCCAACTTGTTGGCCATCACCAAGGCTGCCAGTGCCAACGTCGAAAGCGTCTGGGCCGATGTTTTTGCCAAATCTTTAGAGGGTAAAGACTTGAAAGAATTATTATTCTCCTTAGCTGCTTCTGCTCCAGCTGCTGGTAGTGCTTCAACTGGTGCCGCTGCTTCTGGATCCTCCGAAGAAGCTGCTGCCGAAGAAGAAAAAGTATCTGAAGCTGAAGAATCGGATGATGATATGGGTTTTGGTTTATTCGATTAGATTTCCACCGTTATTCCTGTATAATTACTTTCAATATAAACGATCAAAAGTTGTGATGAAATGGTTCTGCTGTGCAGGAGTCATACGATATTGTGTTGTTGTGTTTTTGTCAATTATCGAAGAGACGTGTACGGCCTGTTCCGTCTTTCCGCTCGAATCATCCTTTAGGATACGTTTGCAATTGTTCCGACACAAACATCCGTTCGGGTACCTAACTTTCTATCATTTTCTCTGCCGGTATTCGAATTTCGTCAAGAGTCATCAACTGCGTACTCGGAAATGTATGGTGTTTGTGTAGTGTAGAAGGGGTTCCAGAAATTTCCCCTGGATACTGGCTTTGTCTTTTCTTTTGTTGTCATGATCCTGGGGTAATGAAAACTCGCTTATGTAAGCGTGATTTTTCATTACTAAGAAGGATGTGGGACGGCAGAGGCTTGGAGAGGGCCGGCAGAGGCGTGGAGCTTATGGCCGCTGGTGGGTCAGTGGCTTCTTATTATTATGAACATCCGAAGCTACAGAATCAAACCATCGGTTCGAAAAGACGGCCGAGAAGGACGGATATTCACTGTGCATAGAAGTTTCAAAGGGTTCTATCAACGGTTATGTTCACGGAACTAACGACAAATTCGGAACTAGGCCGATAATCGCATCCTGCATAGAGACCAAGTCGGAAGTGGTGAACAGGCTTACAAATGTTATTTCGGGTATTGCCCAATATAGAAATTCGGGTATTGCCCCATATAGAAATATACTATTGCCGAATAAGGCTTACGGGCGATCTAGAATATGTCAACCGCGACATATATGCCGGACCTGCGATAGCCGGCAAGTATTTGTTATTACTATTGCCGTGCGTTGAATTGAGCAGTATAAGCGGTGAATCACTCGATGATTAATATAAGTGACTCTATACAGTTACCCTGAGATCTTAAGCCTTTCAACAGAGAAGTTTTTTTGTGTACAGGTTTCATTAATTCGGATAAAGTATGTTATGTGAACAATACAATTCATGTGGGCAGAGGTAATTATCTCGGATAGCTAATGGGCAAAAGTCTAGACTGACTGGGAAAGACAAAAGAGGAGGACCTTGTGATATTACAATCTGCAACAGGGTGTGGGGATCCGTGTCTGTTTGCTGTATTCATTGTATATAGGAATTTGAAGAGCACAACAATTCTAGCTTTTCAAAGCAAGCGCTTGAATACAGCTCTGTCATAAATCAAAGTTTGCTAAACGTTATTCTCTGCGCTCTTCGCATGTACGGCAATCAAAATATTTATTTACTCATCGGTTTGCAGCCACATGATAGCCGTTTCGGATCATGTTTTTATCGGCTCATTAGCCGTACAGCAACCGATTTCTGCGTATTTTTTCGTCTTAGTCATGAAACATGTTCAAGAAGCCTAGTCATAATCGCAAATCATGAAACGTAAATTATCATAAATTATCTAAATCACAAGTCATTGTCATCAGTGTTGTACCAGTGGTCGAATGTGTAACCACTTCGGGTAACAGCTGTTTCCATATCAACAGCCCATTCTAGGTAATTCACAATATAGCACTGTGACAGAACCCCACGATTTCGGCAACCTCGTAAAAGACTATAGTTTAATAGACGGCCGAGTTAATAAGTTGCTTTGAACCATAACCTGTTTCCGAGAGCCTGCATATAAGCTCGATGCTGGGTAACGGGTTTAGAGTATATGGCGGAAGCAGACTCGGATATGGAAGTCTTCTCTGACAAGCACCCGAAATGGGTAATGGTGGTTATTCAAAGATGGCATTTACAAAGCATAACCGGGAACCCTTGTGTACAATCAAGCCTTTACAGTACAACATATCGTTTGTTCGGTATCAGGAACATGCCCAATGCCCTTCTGATTGTTTTGGCCGACTCCGAGAGTCACTTAAACACGGCGGACGGAGAGTATTACGCTATAACTCTGGGCTATATGCAGTACGGCCTTCTGACGTTTGCGGTGATTTAAACTCACTCGCGCAATATTAGTCAGAAATCATTAGTAATATCCAAAGCGGATATTAGAAAATCGCAAACAAGAGTTATTCAAGACATATTCTGGATTGAGCAGTCCATCGTCCCTCTGCCAGCTCCCGACGTACGTGGGAATACGTAGAAACACCTTATATCGTAAGAATATCAGCAGGTTTCTCCCGAACGGTGATTTCTTTCTCCGTGCGGTCATCGGATGAGGTGTTTTATTTGGGGCCGAGAAGCTGGAGTCTCAAACAAGCAATTTGAGGCTTATATACAGGCCCGGAGGCATTACTAAGGACGGTTTATTTCCGAAACCCGTAATTGATTCTGAGACATTTACAACCGAATTTCCAATCAAAAAAAAATATAAATATACCGTGAATTCTTGCTTGTAGAATTATCACAACAGTTTTTTATTGTTATCTATCATTCCAATTCTATCTATCATACCCAAATGTCATTTGCTCAAACTTACGTCTTGGCCTCCAAGGTGAGAAGCAAGTTAACTAAAGATGCCTCCAATGGCAGTGTTCCTTTAAGAAATTTAGTAGTACAAGCCAATATGCTTGATCTGTTAATGGATCATATTGCTGACGAAAACAGCAAAAGATTGGAAAAGCTTAACCAAGTCAAATTTCAAATGCCTACCAGACAAGCCAGTTCACCCCTCCAGCACCACACCGAAATAACAGAATATGAAGTGTCATCAGATGAGTCAGAAAGTGATAGTGAGAATGAGCTCGAATACGATTCGGACTCGGATGATTACTATTACAGTTCGGAAGAGGAAGAAGAAGAAACCCACACAGCACCTGAAGCTCTTAAACTAGCCACCATTGAAGAGATACCCGAGTTGACCACTTCAGACGAAAGTGAAGACAGTGAGTCAGATAACGAAGAACAAGCGCATCACATCAGCCACAATCTCCTGCTCAACTTGTACAACAAAGATAGTCTATTTCCCACGCACCACAGAAGTGATGCAATGTGTGTGAATGTGTTTTAGGTGGAGCAGTGGTGCAGTTACGATGTTACGAATTACGAGTATTTATTCCTGTTAATAGAATCATACAAAATTATCAATTATGCATTATCTCTATCTGAGGCAGTATCTCTATCGAAGCCAGTATGACTGGGGATTCCCCGCATCTCTTCTTTTGCAACCGTCCACTGATGGGGTTTTGGTGATGGTTTTTAGTCATGGGTTTCACTGATGAGGTAATCTGACAAGTCTAGGCCCAGACAGGCCTGGGGGAGTGTGGCGTGCGAGGAGAGTGGTATGAAGAGAGTGGTGTATTAGGAGAGTGGTGTGTGTTATTACTGCATCTAGGGTACTTCCATTCTCTTCAACTTCGTGAACCTCTGATTTTTTCTTGTGTTTCGCCGGCGTCACACACAAAGCAAGAGTCCCATCACCAAAACCCATCGGATCATCACAAAGTACTGCGCATGACGCTTAGTAATACGTTGATATTCGATAATCATACTCAAGCGGGGCGTAGCCGTTTTTCTGGGGTTGGAGGTGGCTGTGACAACAGAAGCTGCTGACTCAGTATCTCTTAGGTCTGACTTGAACCGTATCTTCTTTTCCACGGCAACAGTCAGCGCCTTTTGTGGCAGCTTTGCTTCTGTCTGTTTTGGTATCTGTTCTTGTAGCATCTGTTCTTGTGGCATCTGTTCTTGTGGTGTCTGTTCTATTGGCATCCGTTCTTTTGGCACCGGTTCTTGTTCTATCTGCTGTTTAACCAACGATTCTGTTGGTTGTTTCACCCTCTCTTTCACCACCTTTCCTGTTTCCGCCAACATCTTCTCTGCCACCAACACTACTCTTTCCCTTTCCTTCTCCTTCTCCACTACCTCCTTGAATTTCGGTAGTATATCATATTCGCTAACGTTGAGCAGTTCACACCCCCGCCACTCCCTGGAATTCACTGCCTCGTCGTACGTAGGCAACAGCACCTTCCGTTTGTGCTTAGCAGCCTTAACCCGCCGCTTCAACCGCTGGGCAACTCTCATCAAAATCATCATATGGTATGAAATTGTGCAAATGCATCATTTAAATCAAAAATCGCTAAAATTTCACATATTTCTTTTTTATTTAAGCTTTGAATTAGAATATGCAATAGACCCTTAAAAGTCTCATGTAAATCTGGTGTTTTTACTTCCATTGATGCGTGTGCGGGGGTGGTGGTATGGTGGAGATGTCTTAGTGGTATAGGTTCACCTGGCTTCTCTCTCCAGATACCTTCATGACTTCGATTCCGGCGTCATGTGCAATGGTGATTTTGCGCAGTGTTGCGCTCGTGATACATCAAGCCACCCTTGCTATTGTTTAAAGCATATTCCTGTGACTGGAAGTATGACCGGGTAACAACAGTTAATTGCTGGGGAAATGCGGATATTGCGCAAGGGCAGCGAAGGGTATTACTTTTGGAAGCCGGGTCCGATTAGTCATTTCTTATCTCTATTTGCTGATATTGGTTAGGATTTCTTACTATGTTTTTCCTTTTTAGCGGAGTGACTTCCCGTTTTGTCTCTTGCTGACACTATTTAGTACTTGCACATTATCTCGTTATCATCGATTTCAGTGCCACGTTCTTATCTCCTTATCTTGTTTATTTTATTTCTTCTCGTTTTAGTGACTTATCATTACTATTTACGCCACTTATGTCTTCTTATCGTTTAATGACACTTACAATTTCATCTTCTTTATTTTACTATCTTCTTGGCTTTACGTCTAACTTAATTCATTTTCATTTATTTCCTAATTACTACTCCACTCTTCCTAGCTGCACTCCATCAACACCACCGTTCTCAAGTTCACCTCCTTGCACTGCTCTCCAATCTTCTGGTCATAAAGATTATAAAATTCTCCCGAAGCACACTGGTAGAATATACTGCTGTTACCCAAAACCAACTGCCCTTCCCCGTCAATTCCCCACCCATTAGCATAAACGGCCCCGTGTTGCGGTGTTGGCCCATCAAATTGGAATTGACGGTTCGACACAATGGTTCCAATGCGGTTGCTGCTGTCTCTCAAAATCCCTCCAGTTAAAGTCATCGAGAGAGTGGTGTCTGTCTTGCAAGACACGGCATTGACGGACCCCTCCGAATGGTTTGTTTGTTCAATGGCATCTTGTAAACTGACCACAAGGCCAAAATCGAAGTCAGCAGTCGTGACTTCAGCACTGCAGGACGCAGGTTTCAATAGAGTCCAGTCGTCTCCCCGCTCAGGGGTATAGATGGCTGAAACAACAGTTATCAATAACAAGTAAATCCACATGATTGTGTTTTTTGCAGCAATTGGAAAGAGCTTTTATAGCACCGGACACAAATGGAAACGGTAGAGACACGTGTTTTTTTCCCACAGATCTAGTTCTGATTTCGAGTGAAAGATTCAATAAATTTAGAGATTTTAAGATACTAAGTATTCAATAAATTTAGAGATTTTAAGATACTAAGTATTCGATAAGTTCCAGAGATTTCAAGGATTTAAAGACAAAGTACAAAAACCATTCCACTTCCAGTACTCATTGCACTTTCCAGTTCCATTCGACTACCCACTTCCAAACCCCTGGATTACTGTTATCATGCAGCATCACAATACTACATCCTCCTGGGCTGAGTATAAGCCGAGGCAAAGCCACACTCTCGGCGGCATCATTACCCTTTTCCGGATTTATCTCACTCTAGGCTTGATATCTCACACCTTTCTATATATACACCGTGTCCTGTAATGTCGGTATTTTGAACGTTGTATTGTCTCTATTGGGAAATTTAAAAAAATAAAAATGAAACTTTAATACCTTCGAAATCCCCTTTAAATCTCCTTATACAGTAAACAAATTCTGGTGTTAAACAGTGCTGGGCAACTACATGACTCCTTCTTCACAACCTCTTTGCTACATATTCTCCTAGCAATGGTCACCCATACCAAATTGCCCCTATCTACCAACATCATCTTCGGGGTTGCTGATCACTTCCTATCAACTATACAAAGTTTACACCGTGCAGAAGTTTCACGCCCACTTCCATAATTGTCCTAATTAGTCGCAAACTCAGTTTGCAATCAGAAAATTTTGCCGGTATGTAATTGACGACAGGACGGAGAATATACCCTGCATTCTTCCTCTTCTTTGGTGCACCACGGATCCAAATTGTGGATCCGTGGCCTTGTTAGGTAATGTTCGATACTATTGTTTAGGGCGCGAACCTCTTGATCGGGTCCATGATTAACGGTGGTCGCAGAAAATGGTTTGATGGTATTCTTTTTTCGCTTCTCTCCTTCGGTTTATGGCCACTTGCTTTGCACCCCTTCCCACCAGTTTTCAACGAAAAAATCTGCACTGGTTACGCGCTTTCAACGCACCCGGCTATTGTTGTCTATCGGTTTGCATATAGGCCGTTTGTTACACCTATTGATCTCCAAATGCCTTAAAAGAATACAACCGGTCGGCTTCTTTGCTACAGATTAGCCCAAATACAGGTTATTTTCTGCGTTCGCCTGTGAAGGATCCCCTTAAACCATGTAAATTGCTTATAAATACTCAAATCTCCTTCGTTATTGATTTATCTAATGTTCGACATAAAGGCTGTTAACTATGTTGTGGTGATTGTGGCCCTTTTGGCGCTTCACAAATTGTACTTTAAGTACCTTGCGTATAAGTGGCGGTGTAGTCCCATCACCACCGTGAAACAGGACCTTTTGGGTATCAAACAAGGCCTTACGTTGTTCGACAATCGGAATAAAGGAATCGACTTGCAGGAGTCCCGAAACATGTTTATTGAGTACAACACCGACACATTGAGCCAACGGATCTTTGGCCGCAGTATTTTCTTCACTTGCAATATCGAAAATATTAAGGCCATTGTTCATCATCAGTTTGCTGATTTCAATATTGGGTATAGGCACGAAGCTTTTAAACCTTTGCTAGGAGACGGGATCTTCGCTACCGAAGGTAAGGTTTGGAGACATTCTAAGGAGATGTTGAGACCACAGTTTACTAGGGACCAGATCAGTGATTTGGTGCATTTGGAAAATCACGTCAAAAACTTTGCTTTTAAAGTGCGGGAACAAAATGGCCGCAAATTCGACGTGCAAGATTTAGTCATGAAGTTTACATTGGATTCGTCCAGTGAGTTCTTGTTTGGGGAGTCGGTGAACTCTTTGATCAAAAACGACTACTCCATGGGAAAATACACTTTCGAATCTGCTTTTAATCAAGTGCAAAAGTATATTTTTGCTAGGACTCTTTTACAAGGTCTTTACTGGGTCTATAACCCAAAAGATTTCAAGGAGTGTCTTGAGGTTGTCCACGGATTCACGGACCATTTTGTGACCAAGGCATTAAACCTCTCTCCGCAGGAATTGGAGGAGAAATCCAAGACCAATTACAACTTTTTGCTCGAATTGCTTAAAATTACTCGGAATAAGAAATTGATCCATGACAGCTTGATTAATATCATGTTAGCGGGAAGAAACACCACTGCGGCATTGATTAGCAGTATTATTCTAGAGTTGGGTCGCAACCCCGAGATTTACCAGAAATTGAAGCAAGAAGTGTATGAACATTTCGGAGATGGAGAAAACGTGCAATTTGACAAAATCTCTATTGAATCCATGAAAAAGTGTAACTACTTAAGATATGTGGTCAACGAAGGGTTACGTTTGTATCCCTCGGTCCCTCAAAACTTTAGATGTGCTAAAAAATCCTTGACTTTACCCAGAGGAGGTGGGCCAGACGGACAAGGTAAGATATTTCTTCAAAAAGGACAAACTATTTTCATGTCCTTTTATTCTTTACAAAGACAAGAGAAATATTATGGTAAGGACGCCAATGAGTTTAACCCAGATAGATGGGCTAGTATTAAGAATCCCGGTGCGTTTATGCCATTTCTTGCTGGTCCAAGAATTTGTCTTGGGCAACAATACGCTATTACTGAAGCCTCGTATATTATTTTACGATTCAGTCAATTATTTCCTAATATCCTGCTCCATGAGGAGGTTTATCCACCAAGGATTTCGGCCAACGCTACTTTTAGGTTACGGGACGGGGTGTGGATATCTGTGCAGTAATTCTTTTCTAAGATTTTTCGTTTACTAAATTATAAATTATCACTATGTCACACAGCATAACTCACTGTAGCCAGCACAGCTCTTTGTCAGTAGTCTAAATCCCATCTCTGGCCTGACAATAATCCAAATACCATTTCGTGGTCCTCACCCGAATGCTTTTCCCGTAATAAATCATCACGGCTGCAAACATGGAAGCCACAAACTCAATCACTGCCAATATAATAAACGTCTTAGTATTCCCCATAGCTTCCAACCACGGAGAACATGCAAACGTAAATATCATACCGGTATAATTGTTGATAATAGACACTCCACACATCATTTCAATAACCATATCCGGGTAAGCATCCATTAAGTAACCCATAGAAACATCTCCAGCAGCTCCAAAACCAAATCCAATTAATGCCAATCCAAAGTATGTAGGGAACCATGGCCAGTGTTGGTCAGTACCCACAGCAAATAAAATAAGCCCAATTGGGGATAAAACTCCCGGAACAAACAAGAAATATAATCTGGATTCAGCTTCTTGGATCCCGTTGTTTCTTCTGGCCATCCATAAAGAGAACTTGTCCGAAATAACACCGGCAAAAATACATCCAATAACTGCCCCAATTAAACAAGGAATATTCATAAGAGCCACACCAGTGTTTCCATAGCTATAAGGGGGGTCATAATACTGATCATCCTCCACCGTCAAATAGAAAGTCAACAAAGCATCTTGGATTCCCCAGATAAATCCTGAATATATCACTGCCGGGAACATAAACACCTTAAAAAGTCGTTTCAACAACAGAAGGTACTGTAAGAACCCATATCCAATGACAGTAGGGGCTCTACGTACAAGTTTCTTGTCAAACCAGTAGCTGTTCCGGGGTTCTTGAGCCCCGTTATCTGAAACAAACGATTCCTGATAAGATGTAATAATGTTAATATTGTGGTTGTTATCAGATAAATCTTCCTTTTCATGCTTCATTTCGATATTCTTCTCATCCCTATCCTCTAAAAGCTTCTTATTGTACTTGGCCCGGTCAAACAAGGTATTATCCATAACAAATAAAATCACAACCAAGGTGAAAAAAGAGATAATCACTGAGGTCCAGCCCACCCATCTAAACCCACAGTATTCCGTAATAAACCCAGCTATCAATGGCCCCAAATACGTTCCCACCGACGTAGCCAAGATATAAACCGTTAATACCGATCCCAACTGGTGTTGGAAGTATAAATCGCTCAAGCTCTGTTGCACATGAGCTTCGGCACAACTTTCACTAGCCCCCACAAAAAGCTGGTTCCAAATGGTGTCTCCCGTATTGTGGGACAGAGCCAACCAAATAGCACCTCCCAACCCATATAAAATGCAGATGAAGTACGATACTTTACGGCCCCATAAAGAGGAAGCAGGAGCCAAAAGGAACGTATTGGTGCCGATAGCGATGAAAAGTACCCCAGCACCGGTGTTCATGGAATCATAACTGATGCCGTATTGCTCATTCAAGTCGTCTTGGGTGGCACCAGCATCGTTCGACGTGGCAGCCGTGAAACCAGTGATGAATGCCAAGATAGCGAAGTTGACTAATTTCCTTACTTTGGAGTAGTTTAGCGGATCGTTGATTGAGTCTGACGGTTGGGGGACTAAGATAATATCGCCATCCGTCTTTAACTTGTTGTCGGAGACAGTTCCTGTGATGTTGTTGGCGTAGATGTTGAAAGTGCCGGGGATGTAGTTTTCGGAGTTTCTCGAGTTGAAATCCATGGTGAGTGTGTTTGTGTTTCCTGTTGGGTATGTTCGTGTATATGGCTATATTTGTGTATATGGCTGTATTTGTGTATTTGTGTACTTCCCTTATTTGTCAACGTATCCACCGACGTAGGTTTATAACATCTGTCAAGCGGAGATGAAGTTTTTCTTTTTCTCGTACTTGGCCTGTATATAAGTGAGAGGCATTTTAATTTCAGATAAGCGGATAAGCTCTGTTTGAGCTTCCACATCGGGAGCAGATAGAGTTATACGAAGAATGGCCAAGACAGGGACTAGAAGAGATGTGAGAGAAGCGATGTGAGAACAAACGACACAGTGGAAGAAAAACCAGCGGAAAAGCAGGAGCCTTGGGGAGTGTCAAGCAAAATAACGGAAATAACAAGCAAAAATATCGTAAAAATATCAGACGTCTATCATACACCAAAATATCAAAAACACCGAAATATCAAAAATCCTCGCTTGCAATCTATGAGAGACGTACCATATCACAAATGAACACTGATCCGCTTAAGATGTACTACATCACACAGAAACTCTGAACCGCTTAAAATGCACTGATAACCCTGTGGCCTCCACACTAAGGAGTTCGGAAATGGCTCTCCGATGAGACATCAGTAGTTTTCGGACCCGATTACCGTTTTGGACCTGGGGTACAGTTAATCCCATGAAAATAACGCACCTCCCCAAACGAGAATATGTCGCAGCGACATTCAAAGTTCTCAACCAGTGTAG
>JAJMAI010000029.1:0-124927 GCA_030572515.1 Yamadazyma trypodendri | reverse complement strand
CCACTGTAGTTAAGTTTTAACTAACTCCAACTTCCTTGAAATATCCAATCAAAGTGGTTTAAGTAAAATGGAATTGCAACCCTCTTCAAAAGTTTTAAATGAAGGGTGTTTGAAACCAACTATAGAAATAAATCATCTGACACTAGCATCAAAGAATAATACCATTGTATTTAAGTCAAAACTCACTTCAACTAATATAAAATTCCAACTTAACTGCCTTAGTCAAGACTCACAACGATTGCCTTCAAATATTTTAAAACAAGGATGATTGAAACCAACTGTAGAAGGATGTGATCTACCAATTACATTAAAGAGTTTTACCACAGTGTCTATGAAAAACTCAGATCAACTAATATAAAATACTCATTGAAGCTACTCAAATATTTGCTTTAGTCAAAACTCAACTATAACCGACTCCAAAAGTTTTAAATAAAGAGTGTTTATAATGAACTATAGAAATGTATCATCTGTCAATTACACTAAATAGTAATACCACTGTACCTAAGTTAAAACTTACTTCGATTTCTATGAAATTCCAAAATTTAGTGCTTTGGTCAAACCTCGAGTATAACAAGATCCTACTATATCAAATAAACGGTGTTGAACACCAACTATAGAAGAATGTGATCTATTACTGATATAAATCTGTAATACCAATGTCATGAGGTAAATCTTCCTACCAACTGGTATAAAGTACTCATAGAGTTAACCTGTTATCTGCATTAAACAAACTTAACAACAACCGACCTCAATTATCTGAAATGAAGGGTGATTTAAACCAATTGTAGAGCATGTGATACGTAGAGCATGTGATCCAACAACCACATGTACTTCCTGTGCCAATACCTCAAACATATACCCACACTTGTGTATGTACTCATGTCTATCGATTTCAGATACTGTTACCAAATCCTTCCAAATTGGGTATATTTTGGTCTACAATGCAGGAATTTAGAAGTTCCCGAAAATAATTTAGATGTTCCCAAAATGTTTTTCTTAACTATGCGAATTTAGATGTTCCCGTATATTACTACATGTTGTGAATTTAGGTATTCCCACGAATTACTACATGTTGTGTATCAGCTAGTTCAAAGTCACAAACGTCTTCTCTTGTGGATTGTTTTCCGTTGCTGGAACGTGAACACCATGGGGGAGCTGTTAGACTGAAAAGCCTCAATATCCGCTTCGGCCTGTGCTCGTGCCGCATTGCCCTGTGCTCCTTCCACATCGGCCTGTGTTCCTTCCGCATTGGCCTTTGCTTGTAGTAACGCACTGATATGATCATAAATGCCCTGCGTCATAAACAAATTAACACCGTCACATATCCGACAGCACTCGTTGTTGCCTCTGCGGACATTGGGAGACTGCACAAACGAATAATATAACGCTTCATGAATTACGTCCATTGTTCGGGTATTATCAATAAAATGTTTCACATACACACTGACAAACTTGTCGAAACTTCCTTCTTCCTCCAAGATAAAGGCAAAGTCAGTACACCTTCTGGCCAATGCATGGACATACATCGCAGCACCTGCGGCATAGTTTGCAATGGGTCCTGCCTCGTAGGTGAAGAGCTTTTTGTAGTGTGTGACCATCAATCGAGATGCTTCAGTTGTGCAATTGCCCCAAAGTCTCTCCTTTTTGTAAAAGTCTACGATCTTTTTGACTAAGACGGCATTGGTATTGTAAGCGTCTTCCTGTTGGAGTTCACCTGCATATCTTGTCAGCTGAGTGTGGCGGGCAAACAAATCTGTGGTCGCTTGATCACTGGACCACCGGGGAATTAGAAACTCGAATTTCTTCTTCAAAAGAACATACGAGAACGACATATCCAGGCATTTAAATCCAAAACCTTGATACTTGGTGAAGTAGTGCTTAGCCTGGGAGGGCTCTATATCTCCGCATTTCTTCACGTGAGGAAGTATGGACTTTTTGTGGCAGTGGGCTTTGCACAAATCACACACATAGTACCAGTGAAGGTCAATGTCTGGCACTTGTATATCTTGAGGTATGAAGTACACCTTTCCAAAAAGATAATTGTTGTTTATCAGAGCAAAGTGCTTGTTAAAGTACTTCAGGACTTCAGATTTGTGCTCCTGCTTCACGCCTGCTCTGTAAGCCACCATTGGGGCGTAGGGACTGACAACAGACCTTGAATGTTTGTCCACGAGTAGGTTCAAGTCCTGGCCATTAAAGGCTTGAACTTTAAGAATTGAAAAGTAATCAAATGGATTAGCCATGGTATTGTGGAAATTTTCATTATCGAAATTGTAAACAAGCTAGTATAAACAAACACGCACAAGCATTTATATACTTCGTCAAAACCTTATTTATCCAGTCCTCCTCCCAGACATTAACGGGTTTTAAAATTTAGCACAAAAACCTAGGTTGAATATTTACAATGTAGACGTATTAAAACCAATTATAGAAGGGTGTAACTCCACAATTAGATCAAATAGTAATACCACTGTAGCTAAGTTAAAACCCAACTTCCTTGAAATATCCAATTAAAGTGGTAAAATTCGACTATTCCCAGACCCTACTACTTTTAATAAAGGATGTTTAGTACCAACTATAGAAGGTGCATTTTAACAATTACAGTAAACAGTAATGGCCCTGTAACTAACTGCAAACTTACTAAAACCAGTACAAATCCCAATTTCAATTGCATTATTCAACACTCAAGGAAAACCGACTTCAAATATTTCAAATGAAAGGTAATTGAAACCAACTGTAGAAGGGTTTGATCTAATACTTATATTAATGAGTAATACAACTGTGTTAAGGTAAAAGTTGTTCCTATTGATATGAAATCCCAAAATTAAGTGCTCTAGCCGAAAATCAACTATAACCTACAACAAATAATTTAAAAGAAGGGTGTTCGAAACCAATTGTGGAAAGGTGTAACCTGATAATTACATCCAATATTAATACCACCGTAGTTAAGTGGAAACTTACTCTAACTAATTTGAAATCCCAACGTTAACTGCTTTAATCAAAACTCAACTATAACTGACTTCAAATATTTTGAATAAAGGGCGTTGAACACCAACTATAGAAGACTGTGATCTGTTACTGATAGCAATCTGCAATACCAATGTCTTGAGGTAATACTTCCTACCAACTGGTATGAAGTCATAGAGTTAACCAGATATCTACATTAAAAGACTAATAATATAAAATGAAGGGTGATATAAACCAAATGTAGAAGCATGTAATCCAACAACAACATGTACTTCCTCTGGCAATACCTCAGCCACATACTCACACTTGTGTAATTACTCTGGTGTATCAATCTCAGATACTGTTACCAAATCATTCCTTCGGCATATTTTGGTCTACAATGAAGGAATTTAGATGTTCCCAAAATACTTTTTTTACTATGTAAATTGGAGTTCCGGCAAATTACCTAGTTGTTTTGATGAAAACATAGATGAATTATTAATACTTACGATATACATTATTATCAAGCAGACTTATTCTTTTGTCTTGATCTCTTTGGAACTCTGGCCAACCAGTAGAAGAAAATAGTTAAGATCACATTAAAGAAAATGAATCCAATAAATACCCCCAAATTTCGCCATCTTTGGCTGTAGTAAGAGTTGATGGAGGCTAAGAAATCGTCAGTTTTGTCCATTTGACAATATTGACAATCAGACGTGGAATCTGGATTAATAAGCTTCCCTCCTGCTGTGGCAATATAAGACTTCATGTATTCACCACACGTACCACTTCCAGGGTTGAAAACCAACAATTCTCTTTCGGCACATACGACGTTAGTTTTGGCAAGCCCAGTAGCTAAAATACCTTGAATCAAATAGGTGAAAGGATTGAATCTGTACATGAATATCCAGAACCCTGGTAAGACAGATGGACCCGCCAAAACACCACAGAAGTTAAGACACATGGTAAATAACATCACGGCCAAGTTGGCTGCATTGTCTGCCAACTCCGAGAATGACATACACAATTGGCCTAACGTGGAACAATAGACGTAAAACAATGTCGTCAATAACCACACCAAGAATCCTCTCACATGAACAGTATCAGTTGGAACAGCATTATTGTAAAATCCAACAGGATAATACCAACAGAAGAAACCTAAAGTACCAATAACAAATTGGAAAGGAACTTCGGCAGTAATTTGCGCACATATGAAAGCAAACCAACTGTAAGTTCTTGCAGGGGCTTCTCTCACCTCATATAAATCTCTTTGGGACACAAAGTATGGTAACATTTGTTGAACTAAGGTATTCAATGGCATAAATGACATGAAAACTGAAAACATTTGATTCTGTAACCCTTGCATTGATGAATCAGCCTTAAAGAATGAGAATCCATTAAACAAGCAGGCAGAAACAACCAAAAAGAGCTTGGAATAAATATATCCAGGCGATCTCCAATATTGTTGAATAACTCTCCAAGTGACGACAAGGTATTGTTTGAAGTAACTGGCAGCATATGTCTTGTGAGAATCTGCACTAGTGTCCTTTGGTAACTTAATCAATTCTGTTTGCATGTAATCCAATTGGTTTTGCATGTCTTGGTATTCGGTGGAGTTTCTCCAAACTTCAAAGTAATCTTGCTTAGCACGAGAACCGGGTGCAGCACCCACAACGTGTAACATCCATTCAGCCGGGTTAGCTTCCTTTGGACAAGGATCAGCTCCATACTTTTCGAAATAGTCAATCAAGGTAGAACAGTTTTCACCCAAGTCACCAAAATACACAGTTTGTCCACCTTTTTGTAAAAATAACAATCTGTCAAATTCTTGTAGCAAGATGGCTGAAGGTTGGTGAATAGTACACAAAATAGCTTGACCATGATCAGCTAATTTCCTCATCAATTTACAGACAGACCAAGCAGTTTGGGAATCTAATCCAGATGTTGGCTCATCCAAAAAAACCAATAATTTTGGTTTTGCTGCCAATTCCACACCAATAGTCAATCTCTTTCTCTGTTCCACATTCAAACCTTCACCAGCAATACCCACCAAGGCATCTGCGTAGGGTCTCATTTCCAACAAGTCAATACAGTACTCAACGTAGTCATCCTTCTCTTGTTTGGAAACATTGGCTGGTTGTCTCAAGTAAGCAGAAAATCTTAATGACTCTCTGACAGTAGCCATTGATAAATGCAAATCTTGTTGTTGAGCATAACCAATGGACCTCTGGAAAGAAGAATCCAAGGAGTGACCGTTAACCATCCTGTCACCATCGGTGATAATACCACTAGTAACACGTTCAGATAAACAATTCAATAACGTGGTCTTACCAGCACCTGAAGAGCCCATCAAAGCAGTCAATTGCCCGGGTTTAACCCAACCATCTACATGGTCTAATAAAACTCTATCTTCAGTTTTAATTTTGACCTGGTAAGTCAAGTTTCTCCAGTGAAAAATATTGTTATTTTCGCCCATTTTCTGGTCAACCGAAGAATCGGAGATTTTGTCGTCCTTGATCTCATCTTGTAAATTCATCTTTTCTTCCGAGTTCAAATGATTTTCACCATCATTGGCTAAAGACTTAGACTTCTTGTGTTTCTTCAAAGAACCTTTCAAGAATAAAACAATTTCTCCCTTTTGCATAGCACCCTGATTGAACTCAGTCAAGGCAATGTACACCCCCAAGAAGAAAACAACAAAAGCAACAATAATACCAAAGTTTCTCCACTTGTGTGAATTAGAGTACTCATAAGCAGTAGTCAAATAGTCGGTTCCCGAAACGAAACTGTTACCTTTAATAGCACCCACAGCCGAACATACTCTAGCATCCACAGGAACATTTTCGTACCCCGGACCCATAGGAGTATAAGTGGAACATGTAAAAGTACGGTTGTGAAATTCGTTGGTCATCAATGACTCAAAAACATAACCCACAGGATTAATATAATTGATCCATCTTGACCAACCCAACATTTGTGGAGTTGGGATAACAAACCCAGTGAAAACAACCATAGCCAATAATAATACAGTAGCAGGGGTCATGGCTTGAGGTAACGAAGTCGAAACAGCACCAATGGACCTAAATAAATGTGACATCACCAAAGTACAACTGAATCCCATCAACCAGTAATAAAAGAATCTACCAGGATTTCTTCTAAAATTCACCATAAAATAGAATGTAAAGTTGAAGGAAACTGACATGGCAAATTTGGTGGGTAACTCTGACAAAATAGAAGCAAAGGCATCAGCGGAAGGTCTGTACAACGCATATTTCTTATGTTTTTCAACAATTGATCTTGCTTCGAACAAGGCCATAATCTCTAGTAACGAAGCAAAAGCATTATACAACACAGCAAAAAACATGGCTGCTCCTCTATAGTAGAAAGAACCAGTGGTAGATGACAAATTGTAAAACACAGAAGATAAAAGCAACCCCATAATACCTTGACCAAAAATTGAAGCGATGGTGACAGATGGGTCACCTTTCACTCTCAAGAAATTTCTATGCATAATATATTTGGTTTGCATACCAAACGAAACTGTGTAAGGAGAAGAAGCACTAATATTCTTGGATTGTCTAGCAACGTGAGATTCATGGTACTGCTTCTTGTAGTTTCCTGTGTCCGATTTTTCAAATCGATCTTCTATATCCACAACCAATTTGGCATATTCTGGAGAATTCTTCCAGTAAACTTCGAAATCTTTAGCGACCACTGGAACTGTTCCTTCAAATCCAGGTCTGACAACTCTTTCAGCTGGATTAGTGATAGAAGTCAAGAAATCAGCAGTAGTTTGTCTCTGAGGGCATTGGTAACCCATGTTCTCAAAGAATTCTTTAGCTTTGGTGGCCTTGCCGTAATAGATTTGATAACCTTCGTACAAAACCACAACATTATCGAATAAATCATAAGCATCCTGAGAACATTGGTAAATGGCAATCAAAGGAGTAGCTTCCAAAATAGCGGCACTTGTCTTCAAAGCTCTAATAAACTCCAAGGCAGTAGCAGCATCCAAACCTCTAGTAGCATTATCCCAACATTGGATAGCAGCACCAGATAACGAAGCTTCGGCAATGGAAACTCTCTTCCTTTCACCACCAGAAACACCTCTAACATAGTCATTACCCACATTGGTAAATCTAGTGTGAGAAAGTCCATAAGTGGCCATATAAACCGCAGCCATATGTTTAGCATATTGTTCTCTTGAAACATTACCTCTATTGTCAGGGGTCCTCAATCTGGCAGCAAATTCCAACGTGTCACCCACTAATAAATGGGGGAAGTGAATATCAGTTTCTGCAGAATATATAACATCACCTCTGTGATGCTTTTCAATGTCCTTTGGAGTTAAACCATCATAACTGATTTTGGACTCTGGGGCAACTCTGAAACCATAGGTATGAGCAGAAATGGTCTTCAATAATGTGGAACAACCGGAACCGGGTCTGCCCAATACCACTGTGACTTCACCCGGTTTCATTAAAGCATCCATTGGCTTCAAAATATCAAAATACCTAGATTCATCAACTTTTCTGGAATTCCAAAAATCCAGAGTCAATTTCCACAAAAAGTTGGTAACAGTAGGTTGATAATCAGAATCTGTAGCAATTCCACTGGCTCTTAAGTTTCTGTAAGCCACACCCAAACTAGATGCCTTATAATACTCAGGGTCGCTATCTCTTAATTTACGTAAATTTTTCACCCAGAATTTTGCGTCAAAATCATCACCAAAAGGGTCCAATCTTGGATCACTTGCTTCTTCATAAGGCTCCACCCCTGGCACTTGTGACATGTGACTCAAATATTTCACCAAATCTTCAGACGTTTCAGTAACCTCTCTAGAATGAGCGGTAATGGTTCTGGCCAACTCCTGAATGCTACCAGAGGCAGAATCATCAAACCCCTGATAAGTGTCTGTATGTCCCACGAATTCTTCTAACGAGCTGGTCTCTGCATTATCGGACGTGTTTAGCGACATCTTCCCTGAAGTATCCTTTTCAGACGTCATGAGACTTGGGTGAATTTTTTGAATTTTGGGACTGATGTACTCCTTTATACGAACGTGCGCAAAAATAGAAACAAACACAGCGGAATATAAAACGGCAATGCACATCGGAAGTTCCACCTAAACGGGGAATAAACCCAATATGTCTATTACACGGCCGACAACACTTGCTTAACAATCATCCTCTTTTAAATATTTCCAATACATAACTACTCTCCATTGCTCCCAATATTCAGTTTTTCTTGCTGAATTACGCAGCCACATCACAACAAAAGCTCCAATATCGCTTCGTTCCACAACTATCTCTACAAAAGCGCTGCTTTTCTACAAATACTTACAAACCCACTACGACCTCACTTCCACTATCGCACTACTGAGTAATTACACCTGATGTTAGAACACCCGCCATTTCTTCTCAGTTTTGGGCAGTGAGGTATTTAAAAGTCCTTTTACAGAATTACAAACTAAGCTTTTTGCGGAGGGTGAAAATTGCAATGACAAGGAAACCTATTTTCGGCCTTATTTTTTCACTCTCTCGGTCCTCCATCGATCGTAAACACTGGGGTTCATAAGTCACTTCTGCGAGGTGGACCCCCGGTGGATCTGTTAGGGCTCTTGTCTATCATACCAGCTATATGGCTTCATTTGACCAGGGTTTTGTTTCAGAACGGTTCTTATGGGTTAAAACATCATCTCGGAACAAGCTCATTATGAACTCATGGAAAACAGTTCTCTTTACTCTTCACTGATGCCAAACTTCACACGAAAACTTTTGCTTCATTACGATCTGTGAAACAATAATAGCAAGGTCCCGTTCGTACTTTTCCAGATAAACAGCTTCGTTAGGTGCATCCAAAGCCTCGCTTCGTACTTAACTCAGTATGAATGGCTCACTACTGAGTTACCTCGATCTGCCACTATAATTGCCCTGTTCTGTAGTAATACAATTTCGAAAGGATGTGTGTACTTTCCTCAATTAAAGCATTTAATCTTTCAGAATTGAGGGCCAGAAGTATAAACACTGCGATAACCAACAATCTAAACAAAAATAAGCGCACAACATTATCCTGTTCCAATAAAGAGGTGTTCATCTGGTATTACATAAAAACGAGTGTAGACCCAAGTGTTCTCAGTCAGATATATAAGGCACCTATTTATTGGGCAGCTCAAGGCAGATTTTTCAATATTCAGTCTATCGTATTATGCCATTTCAAGTCTCTACCGCTTTCAAAAAGTATGCGTTTCCCTTTTGGTCGAATAATTCATTTTCAGTAACATGCAATTGGTTGCAAAAAGATATCTTTATTTGTGACAACTCAGTGGTGTCTACCGGCAAGAAATGAGATATATGTAGAATGCAAGCCTCTTCAGAGACACTATTAGATGTTCAAGTTAAACGCCCATAGAATTATTTTGTTTCGAATCTAAACAGAAGGATATTTTTGTGATTTTCACTGGGAATATCGACTTTACAAAATTGTACACATGAATCATAGTACAACACATGATCTCACAGAATCCATGCTTGTCAGTAAATGTTCCCAGCCAACGCGAAGTGAGACTTTTGAATGCTAACGTACAATCAATCAGCCTTGCCCTTCCTTGGACTCAACTCCACAACAACCCTGCTTACGGCTTCACACTCCTGCGAAAAGCATAGGAGTCTACAACACTTTTACGCCTGCCGATGCCAAAAAACGCGAGCTCCCATATTACTTCTCTGTATTCTTTTACATACCTAGTCTCTTTGAAGCAGTTGGTAAAATACAGGAGTCTAGCTTCTCTCAGGTGGGCTTTGGGTGGGATGCAATGTCTCATAAAGACTTGAACATCTGATACGACATAATCGAACTAGTTTCCCCTTTTTTACTTGCAATCCACTTACTTAATAAGAAATTGTGCTCGACACAGAACCAAGGGCTGAACCAAATTCTCCAAGGTATAAAAAATAGTGATACTTCTCAGACACTTGTGCCCTTAAATCTTTGACATATATGGTTGGGACACGTCTCACGATGCTCATCTAAAAACCAACCACAGACACATCGCAGACTTCATGGGGTTTGTAAACTACGGGAAGGCCTACACAAAAACCACACCGAAACCCAAAAGAAGGCGGCGGTCCTCCCCATACAAGTATTCATTTAGTGACCTACCGGCAGAGATTGTTTTGAAAGTTTTTTGTCACACAAATATAAATGAGAATCACTTACCTTTTGTCAACAAACAGTTGAATCAATTGCTACAGTTGAGATCGTTGGGCTCCCATTATGTCAAGCAAATTATACACAACCAATTTGTTGAAGATTTGAACACGGATATTATGCCTTATTTTTCAGGGGTTGAATCACTCATGAAGAAGTTCCAGTCTAGGAATCTTGAATCGTTGGCTTCTTATCAGTTGTTCATAAGAAACTTTAATTATTTCAAGCTGCATAAGGACGGATTGGATATTAGGGTTTTTAAGTACAAGTTCTCCCACTCATTGGATTTTCTGTACTTTAACAGGTACGTGTTGATGAACCCAGGCAACATCGAAGCTGAACGACAGAACCGTCTTAAGTTCTTGAAACGCCAACTTAAAGCTTTGAGACATGAATTGACAGAAATGAGAAGAACACATGATACTCAGTCGAGTGAGACGGAGGTAGATTATGACGAGTTGAGCTGTCTTGCCGAGAAACTCTTTAATGACCGAGAAATATCGGCTTTCAATGAACAAGGTTATAATTCCAGTACAAATGACACCACGCGAAGTCCTAGTCCTGTTGACAACTCTGATGACACAGAGAACATACCCATATACGAGTCTGCGTTTGCAGTGCCGTACATAGAGTCTGTATGGGAAAACATCGATTCCTTGAGCTCATTTACGAAGGTCATGTTCTTGGTCAAAAATTTGAATTTTGAATTCTATAGCCTCAACCACATGATTATCAAGATAGTCAGCAATCAGCTACCATTAAAAGATAAGCTCAAAGTGCTACGAAACTTGTTCAAAGAGTTCATCAGCAACACAGATAAAGATGAAACTAGTTCTGAACCGGCTTTCGGGATATCGGTGCCTGTTATTTTAAGGTTGGTTCAACTCTTGGTTGATTCCAACTACAACATCCGATGTGAGAAGCTTGTGGTCATGTTCCTTGATCACTTTTACCAGACCCATCATCTGGAATCCCCTGAAGACTTGGATTTTGACATAGAGCTCTGGGATTACGTCAAAAGAACCAAGGAAACAGAGCTTTTTCAAATCCTCTGTGGGTTCTCCACCCCTAGCTTCTCCTTATGACCTTTAATGTATATGTAACTATCTAATCGGCACAAGTAGCATGGTAGGTACACGACTTACCAGCCTTCTCAACGCATTGTTTAAATCTCAAAAAAACAGACACGAATTCAACAAGTGTTAAATAACTACGACAATATCAGTTGCAAACGACCGATTATGTCAACGAGCTTACAAAATCGGACGTTTGAGTTCCAGCAATGCGTGGCTACATATGACAGGATTAACAAGAAGCAAAATATTTATATAAATAGGCCCAATTCTGCCTCCAACCAGAAAAGCAAAAAATCACAATTCAGTCAACAGGCAAGTATAATTGCCAAAGATATAGCGCATACAACTGAACTATTGAGTAAACTAGCGTTATTAGCTAAGAGAAAACCACTTTTTGATGATAAGCCTATAGAAATCGGGGAATTGACCTATGTTATCAAACAAGATATATTTAAGATCGAGCAAAGCTTACAAAATTTACAGAGAACCATTAAAGGAGATAGTAATGTCAAGATTGATTCCCAGATAAACCAGTACTCCAAGAATGTGTTAAACTTGTTGAATTCCAAGATGAAAAACGTCAGTGGGGAGTTCAAGAACGTGTTAGAAATAAGACAAAAGAACGAGATCTTGAGTAAAAACAGGACCGAGAACTTCTTATCGGTAACCAGTAACCAAAGACACAGTGAAAATACCTCACCCTTACTACAGGATAGTCCGCAGTCGAGATCCCCTAATATGAATATGGGTGAAAATCCATATTTAATGTCTACACCCCAAACCAGTTCTCCATACAACCCTGATATGGATCCAGAGATCTCGGCCCCATATTCCAACTATAATAACGGTGAATTCCTTTCGATACCGGACCAAACAAGACAATTATTGGCCATGGAAGACCAGAGCCAGCAGTATTTACAAGAGAGAAGTAGTGCAGTGGAAACCATCGAATCTACAATCAATGAAGTAGGTAACCTATTCCAGCAATTAGCCACCATGGTCAGTGAACAGGGTGAAACTATCCAGAGAATAGATCAGACCGTCGAAGACATAGACTTGAACATTACGGGAGCTCAACGTGAATTGTTGAAATACTACAACCATATTTCCAGTAACAGGTGGTTGTTCTTGAAAATATTTGGAGTCTTGATATTATTTTTCTTAATGTGGGTTGTGGTGAGTTGATTTATCTTATATGTCCTGTGTCTTAATATATACCACTACAGGTATCTTCTCTTGTTATGCTGACCTGTCGAAGTCGTGCACAAACCAATATCACTTTTTTATCATTATCGCACCGCTCCTTACGAACAATAAAGTTATCTAAGGGTAAAAAGCTGGCTGTCTGCATCCACCTAGCTTTGTACCGTCTGCTGTATATCACAAATTGTACGGTCTGTTACACAAACATCCAAGACACCAACTTATCCACGAACAGTTTGGCTGGATTTAATTCGTAACTGCAGTTTTGTTCTGGTTACCCGACACAACGACATCAAAGGGAACCAATTTCAAATCACAAACAATTACCACAAAAACGTTGACCTAAAGACTCCACCCAGATTGCCCATACCTCCATTTGAGTAACCATGTGGAACTATCTTTTCGGAGGGAATAAGCAGCAAAAGAAGGAGTTACCCAAGAAGGCGATTGTGGAATTAAGGGAACATATCCAAATGTTGAACAAGAAACGTAACCATTTAGAACAACAGATTAACGATCAAGATGCGTTGGCCAGGAAATATATCTCCACCAATAAGAATTTGGCTAAGAATGCATTAAAGAGAAAGAAAGGGTATGAAACCAACTTGATGAAGATCGAAAACCAGATTGATTCTTTGGAAACTCAATTAACTGCTATCGAAGGTGCCAACTTGAATTTGGAAACCATGAAGGCCATGAAACAGGGAGCTTCTGCCATGAAACAAATCCATGGAGAATATGATGTGGATAAGGTTGAAGCCAATATGGATGAAATCAGAGAACAAGTGGAGTTGGCAGATGAAATATCTGAAGCTATATCCAGGCCTCTTGCCAATAATTATGTCGATGAAGATGAATTAGATGAGGAATTGGCTATGTTACAGGAAGAGCAAGAACAAAAGGAGCATGTGAAAACTCAAACCCAGAGACAAGCAGTTCCTCAGTCCCAGCATAGAGAACCACTTCCAGTATTCCCTGCTGTCAATAAGTCGAAGCCTCAAGAGAAGGAGGAAGATGAAGATGAAGAGGCTTTGAAAGCTTTACAAGCAGAAATGGGCTTATAGATTGTGACATCACGGGCGTTTTTTTAAGGTTTTTCTTTTGTAATCATTTAACTTGTCATAACCTATGCCTTTAGTCTAATAAACGGTAATAAGAACCTCTTCCTTTAAATTAATGCGATGCCATTTCGCATATGGGCTTAATTTTTTTTCTTGCAAATCTATCTACCATGTTAAGGTATCACTGCAACCAGCGCCGGTTGTTGAAGTCATATATTTCTCGGGTTAGGTTTGTGAGTACAAATGTGCATACACGCGGGAACGAGCGCTCCATCAACTATAGGGCATTTTTGGGTGATGTGAAACAACCGAAAGAGAGAGAAAGAAGTCTTCACAGAAAATCGTTTAATAAAATCGACTCTGATTTTACTACCGATGTCGACATGTCCAACAACAACACACATACGTGGACATCACAATACGACTCGGTGATAAGACAGCCTTTCGCTAAAGACATTATACACCTCCAATCGTTACTTGATGCATTGCTCACAAGTAAGAATTTTGCCAGAGCCGATAAAATTTTAAGGGCCATGTACCCGGCGGCCACCTCCAATGAAGAGTTTATGTACTCTATGAACAGTTATATAGAGGCTTTAGCAACTGATGAGCTGGTGACTGTGGGCCGTGTGGAGACGTACTTCAGGGATTTCAAAGTCCCTCCTCTCGTTCCTAATGAGAAGACATACGCTATACTTCTAGCCAAGAGTTTGAACACTTCCAATAAACTGCATTATTTCAAGTACACCAACGAAATATTTTCCAGTACTGCCTTAACCAGGAAAGTTCTTGAACATGTGGATGTTCTTGGAATAGATAATTTGACTACCCTATTCAAGCATGATAATATCACCGAAAAACATATTCCACTGGAGTTGATGAGCTTGTATAAGGAAATAATGTCTCCAGACAATTTAGAGGAGTATAATGATGGGGAGGGGATCCTCGAAAACATCCCCTCGATCTCGAAAGAAGCAGAAGAGTTAAAAGCTGTGGATGCTTTTGGATTGAAAGTCATTAGGCATACCTTATTGGGGTTGAAATCGAATTCCGAAGGACAATCTACAATTATAAATAAGCTAGTGAAGTTTTTAGAGAAAGACTTACACGGACCAGTTATTCACAATTTCTCCACCAGTGATAAAAGAGATTATTTTGCATTGTACAAGCTCCTTAAAACTGATAGTGAAAGAGCAAGATTCAATGAAGCATTGGATGTTTTTAACCATGCCAGACAAAGAACCATCGAAACCAGGGGGGCCGAATCTGCAAGGGAAAAATGGAAGCATGATTACGAGGAAATGCAAAAGAGAGGGTCGTTGACGTTCAATAAATCATTGAATGCTCGGTTATATGAGTGGTACCAATTATTGTTACCGTACGTGAAAGAGGAAGTAAATCAGTGTCACAAAATCTTAAATGGCGAGGTTGATTTGGATAATTGTGACCCAGAGGAAAAACTCTTGATCAAGGATAGGTCGTTCTACGCTCCATATTTGACATTGGTTCCTCCAGATAAGATGTGCGCCGTGACAATTCTTGAAATATTAAGACTCAATTCTACTGGCGGTGTTGCTGAAGGTATGAGAACTGCCAGAGCTTTGATATGTGTGGGTAAAGCCATTGAAGTGGAATATAAGGCCCAGAAATTAATGGATACAAAAAAGAATACATTTTCAAAAAAAACAAGAAGTACTCGAGAATGGAGCAAAATTTTCAAGGTGGTTAACAATTCTAAGGACAGATCACAGACCCCTGCATTCAATGATTGGGATAGCACCTTACAAGCCAAAGTGGGGTCTGTTTTGACGTCGTTATTGATTCACATTGCCAAAGTACCAGTTAGAGGAACTGATCCAGATACCGGCAAGACAGTTGTTGGAGAACAACCTGCTTTCTTTCACACTTACCAATACGTTCAAGGACAAAAGTTGGGGGTCTTGAAATTACACAAACACGTCATAAAGCAATTATCTGCAGATGTCAGTGGAAGTTTGGTACAACCTCATTTCTTACCTATGTTGACCCCTCCAAGGACCTGGACTACTTATAATGATGGAGGGTACTTGTTCTCACGTAGTACGTTGGTGAGAACCAGAGATTCACCGGAAACCCTTGCATATTTGAAAGCTGCTTCAGATCGAAACCATTTGGACGCTGTTTACGATGGGTTGAATGCATTGGGCGAAACTGCCTGGACTGTCAACAGAAAAGTGTTGGAAGTTATGACAAAGTTCTGGAACACAGGAGAAGAGTTTTTGGACATTCCACCTATTCTTGATGAACCACAATTACCAGAGCCAGTGGCCTCTGATTCTGAACCAGATGTTTTGAGAGAATACCAAAGAAAAGTGAGGGTGGCTATCAATGAAGCATCTTCTGCCAAGTCACAAAGATGTGATACAAACTATAAACTTGAAATTGCTAGAGCTTTTATTGGAGAAAGAATGTTCTTCCCCCATAATATTGATTTTAGAGGAAGAGCGTACCCAATTTCACCACATTTCAACCATTTGGGGAACGATTTGACCAGATCGTTGTTCTTGTTTTGGGAGGGAAAAGAATTGGGAGAACGCGGTTTATGGTGGCTCAAGGTGCATTTGGCCAATCTTTATGGTATAGATAAGGCCCCGATGGCAGAAAGAGCCGAATTTGTGGAAAAAAACATGGACAAAATTTTGCAGTCTGCTAAGAATCCTTTTGATAAAAATGGATGGTGGACCAAAGGGGAAAAGCCATGGCAAGTTTTGGGATGCTGTTTTGAACTCGCTGAAGCTTATTCCTTACCTGACCCCACCAAATATGTGAGTCATATACCCGTGCACCAAGATGGTTCATGTAATGGTTTACAACACTATGCCGCATTGGGAGGTGATGTTGAAGGTGCGCATCAAGTCAATTTGGCTCCTTCTGAAAGACCACAGGATGTGTATTTACATGTTGCGAGGTTAGTTCAAGAAAAAGTCGACAGAGATGCAGAAGCTGGTGATAAATATGCTATCTTTTTACAAGATAAGATTACTCGTAAAGTGGTCAAACAAACAGTGATGACCAATGTTTATGGTGTCACACTTGTGGGAGCCAGGGATCAGATTAAAAAACAACTTAAGCATCACTTCGAAAAGGACAGTGAAGAAAATACTAGCTTATATGCCCATTATTTGACGAAACATGTATTTGGGGCCGTCAGAGAATTATTTGAAGGTGCCCATTTGATCCAAGATTGGTTGGGAGAAGCTGCCAAAATCATCAGTAAGTCTGTTAGAGTTGATTATGAAGATACTGCTTCTGTTAATGAAAACAAACCAAACCACTTATCATCTGTGATTTGGACGACTCCACTAGGCCTTCCATGTGTCCAACCTTACAGAGCCACCAAGAGACAGATTATTCGTACAAATTTGCAAGACGTGTCCATTACAGATCCATTTAGTGCTTCACCTGTGGACTCTAGAAAGCAGAAAACTGCTTTACCTCCGAACTTCGTTCATTCTTTGGATGCTACTCACATGTTAATGACAGCTTCTAAATGCAGGAGTGAAAATATGGCATTTGCTTCGGTTCATGATTCGTATTGGACTCATGCTTCTGATATTGATAACATGAGTAAGTACCTCAGAGAGCAGTTTGTCAAGTTGCACCAAGATAATCTCATTGAAAAGGTCAAGACAGAATTCGAAGCCCGTTATAAGGGATTTTTGCAAGTGGTTCCTATTCCAAGAGATCACGAGTTAGCCAAAGAGATCCAAGAAGTGAAGAAAGAGATTGTGGTGGACTTGAATAGAGCCGTGACGGTGGTAGATGAGATTCGGTTGGAGAAGATCAGGCAGGACTTACTAGCATCTGATGACCCTGTAAGAGTCGAACAGGGTAGAAACTTGAAAACCACCGTCAGTGTGGTTGAACAATACGATTTGACTGATTTGCCCAAATCTTTAAGTACTGTACTGATCTTGGCTCCTATCCGGTTTCCACCCGTGCCAAAAAGAGGTGATTTTGACGTTGGACTCGTAAGAGATTCGACCTACTTCTTCTCATGATGATGAAATGAAAGATACACTGTATATAGAATGGAAGCTGTACATAGATTGACTAAAATGCACATAGAGCAGTGCACAGACTAAAAATAAACGATTCTACAGAGAGTGTTTGTGTAAAAGCTCGTTCGTGTTTCCTTGAGATGTTATATAATCTTTCCCTGTATCTCTAAGCTTTCAACCAAGGGTAATAAAGGCAGTAATTCGTTTCTGTCTATCAATTTGAATTCCTTAACAAAACTGATAAAATGGGCAAAGAAGGAGTTCCAATGGGCTTCCAACGACAAATGAACTATTTTGTCAAAGTGGTTATGGTAAATATGAGCAAACACTCTGAACATTTGCCGGGAAATGTTCTTACAATCTTTAATGAAGTTAGGAGGAAACGCACCTCCATTTTTGGTGGGAAACACCGATTGATCGTTCAACTTGTTTGAAATCCACGTGAGCACATATTCAATGTATTGACATGCTGGTAAATTGACAGATTGGCCGTTGGAATCCACCCATAAATAATTGGTATTCGGACCTGCGTTCATGGTGGGGTAGTTTTCGGGAGTGATATATTCCACAAACACTTCGTAAAATTGGTTCAAATTGTTGAAGATTTCAAAAATGTTTAATGCTATCCATTCCCCATAGTCAACATATTTCGGTAACTGAACTATGGTTTTAAATGACCCCTTGACTAGTGATGTTTTAACAAAAGGTTCACACATAAATAACGGGAGTTCTTCAGCTGATTCCGGCGGATTGGACGCCACTACCCCATTGCTGATGCTTCCGTGAAGTCTGGCCTCCCCCTTTTGAGGCAGTCCCTGTCCCCTACTTCTCCTGGTGGGGGAGCTCTGTCTATTATACTGTTGTGTTATTCTTTGTTGTTTACTAGGTGAAAGTTTTGTGGGCGACTCAGATCTTCGAATCGGGGACCCGGATCCATTTGGATGACGGTAGAATACATTGTTGGAATCATAGTCTTTTTTAGTCTTCTTTTGGGTCCGGCCCAAGCCTCTAATAGTATTCAAAAATGACATGTATTTTTTGTAGTGAAGTAAAACCTCAATTCAAGGTTCACGATTTTTCGAGTCAAAAAAAAGCGAGCAGCCTCTATTTGACACTATACAAGATTCAGATAAAATCAATAAATATCAGCTAAATACACGTTTTTGTGTGTCTGACCAAACAGATCATGATCAGTGAATAGATACAGGTAAAATCGGTTCGAAGACTAGACAAATATTTTTTTTGTTAATCCGGTTAATATGTATTGAATAATCCTGAATAGACTTTGGCTAGATCTGGACTACAGCGGAGTACCACCTATAAACTAAAAGGCAGAATATGTAAGAACTAAAACTCTTTCCTGAAGACTGGTGACAACAATTACACATAAAGACCCAACGACTGCCCCATCTTGACTTTTTGACCAATTTGAAGGTCAAACTTGAAGTTATCTGGTGCTTCAAAAACAAGCACCACTGTGGATCCGAGTTTGAACCCTCCAAATTGTTGTCCTTTGGACAATGGGTAGCCACCGAGAATTCGGGATGCTTTGGTGTAAGTGGCCTCATAAACGGTGTTTTTTCTTAACCTCTTACGTTTCTCGATTCTTTGGGCTTCTTTGGACATATTTCTGGTTTCGCTGTCTACCAACGTCAAATTGCTAGTGGATTCTGCAGGATTAGAAAGTAAAGGTGTCTTCTCGTCATCAGAAGCCTGTTCTTTCAGATACACTTCGTGCTCATACACATCATTGGTCTTGAGATCTTTATCAAAATCAACAACAATGCTACCAACGTTGGTAGCACCCACTGGAATCATAGAGAAAAACCCATGTTTCCAGTATCCCAACAATGCAACTCTTTCATTCAATACAAATAAACCTTGAAGAGTCTTTTGGAAGAAAGGAGCCACCGAAAATAATTCGCCGATAAAATGCCTTCTTAAAGTAGCCACCCAGTTTGTAGGAGAATGGAAATGGTGGTAATCTCCCGGGGCCAAGTATATAACTGCAAAGTATAACTGTTTATGACCACTTAAACTCATTCTTTCCGTGGGGTTGGCACTCAAATCTTTGGCCACAGACAACTCCTTACTCAAACTGGCTCTGGCTTCCGCTGCCACTCTATCACCTTCGTCTTTGTAGTTCAAATCCGTGGTATTTTGGGTCTTGCTGCTGTGGCCTCCAATAATTTCGTCCACTGTGTAGCTGATACCATGAATTTTGGCAAACTCTTGATCTCTTTCCATGACTGTAGCATCGTCTTCCAAATGGTCGAAATCCAAAGAATGTGATGGGGCTGCTAATCTCTCGGTCTTGAATCCTAAAAGCGCATCCACTGAATAAGCCATTCCTTTGACCTGCTCAATTTCACCGTCTTCAATGGCACCAAATTTCAACACTTTTCCATCTGCTGGAGACACCAAATCAAAGTCGCCAATAGGTCGAACCCCGGGTTTCAAGGTCCGGTAGAAGAATTCGGATAAGTTGTTGTAGGACTTCAAATCGGGATTTTCCATTTCGTCCAAATTAGCTCCAAAAATGGCAGAGTAAACTCTATAGGAGGGAGACCTTAACCATACGGGTAGATTAATGGAATTAACCTGACCCCATAATCTCGACATGGCCTTCAATGGTAAGGTGGAGTATATGTATAGCTGCCACGATTGCGGCTTAATGGCATACTCATTACGGGAGTGGATCTCTTCGTCATCAACGTACTGACCTCTTTCATATCTCATTTTACCGGCGACGCCCGTTAAAATGACTGCCAAAGATGTCAATGTCCACCATCTAATAAACCGTCTCCGTTGTTGTCTTTTTTTACGGGCTTCAGCAGAAAAGAATCTTCTGTGCAAATTAGTGGTTTTATTCATCAATTTCTTATTAGCACTGGAGAATGATCGTTTACTAATCATGGGTAATCTCAACGATTTATTGGTGGTGCCCCAGCCGGAATAGTATAAAACATTCCTCTTTGGTCTAGGAATCTTTGGAAATTGGTAGTAATATGATGTTACCTTATTCTTTAGTTTATTTTTCTTGTTGTTTCTAGGTAACGAGTCATTTAATGCCATCTCAGACACAATGGACGCCCGGGATAAAGGCTGGGAAATATCCATTCTTTGTGGAGCCACCAAAAAAGGAGCAGGTGTGTACCTTAACCTCTTCTTCATAGTTGGTGAAGGATTGAACGAAGGAGCTCTGAAAGCCATCTTGGGATATTCTAAGGAGTGTGACTGACGAAAAATGTTATTTGTGCCTCGTCTTTTATGCGGATATGTTGATTAATGTGACACGGCAGGATAACAAAAATGGAAAAAATCTGAAAATTCATAAAAATAAAAAATAAGATCGTGTGAATTTTCGCCAATTGGTCTGCGGGTGACAGGTGTGGATAGGTTATATTTTAGTGTATTAATCAAGTGTGTGTGGAATATATTAACCAAGGTTGTGGTATGTATCATATCTTTCTGGTTATATATATTTGTTTTGTTACATGTATATCTGCTTTTGTGTTTGTCTCGTGAACTGCCACAGTGTCAACATCTCAATAGTACTATACTAATAAATCAATCAGACAGCAGTTGCGCCCGGTAGTGGTAGTCATTTCAAATAACTCCCCCCTCTTTTCCCAGAGTTCTCCTCCGAGAGCTCCTATGTCATTGTCTTCTCAATCTTTTGGGCTGTGCAGACCTGAAAGTCCATATACTTGGGCCTTTTCTGCTTTTCAGGTCCGGCTGGAGTCCCTCAACCCATGCATAATTACGAGCTCCATCGCGCCCTCACAATTTCATTAATCTCCATCTTGCGGTCAAAATAGGGTTTGTCCAACAATAGATTCATATGAATTTCCAATCTCTCCCGTAATGGGAGAATGCTTTCTCGGATCTCATCTGAGCTCACCCGACGAGTCAAAGCATAAGCAGGGACGTTGTGTTAAGTAAAAGGAAGACCACTAGAAGCAACGTCATGATGATTACGTATCAACGTTGAGTGCCCGAAATTGTGTAATGCTGCCACATTAGCCATCTCAGACTGTGGTGCATTGATGCCATAGGTTCTTCTTTGGTAGCACTCAATCTCCTCGAAATTTCTCCCGAGATATATTGAAGCTTGTTTCTGTTCATCCAAGCTTTCTACCAATTAGCAGCTGTACTGGACCCATTTGTAAAGTTCACATCCTCATACACTTAAAGAAAAAGCGATTGCTGAAGACCGTTTGAGTTTGTGGTAATCGTAGGAAACTCCTTCCAGAATTCTCCCTTTATGATAGGAAATTACTCTCGTCGGGGACAACCTCAAATGCATAACTGCCCTATCAACTTGAATTGATTAATATTTGAGCAATATGCTATGTTTTTTGGTGTAGAGGACACAGGGACCATCAGAAAACAAATTAGTCCTCAACACCGTTGCGTTAGGCTCAATCATAACATCTAAAACTTTGGCTGCAAATTAATGTTTACGCTCCACTCAAGTATCTCATGGCAGCTTTCCTGCGGGAAAAGGTACAATGCCGCAATGAGCACAGTATTACGCGTCCCAACTGTTTACATATCAAAACCTACGTATATAAAGGCTGCTTTTGTCTTCTGTATATATTGGGTGGGCGAAATTCTAGGTGACGTACATGTATTAAGCCTGCTTTTGTCTTGTTAACTCCCACACTGAGTGCTTTAGCATCTCAATAAACTCTATCAGAATATGGTGGACATCCTCTTTAAAAAGCCTGTCTGTGTAGGCAAAAATCAACTTGAGGTTCCAAAGATCGTCCACTGTTTTAGGGTGCGTGGATATCCGGTCAAGTTCGATCTTTGTGTCAGTGATATTGAAAATCGATAATCCCAAATCTTTCAAATTCGTATCATTAATACTGCTACTGGATTCGTACAAGTACACTTTCTTCTCGTATTCCGAAACATTCTTCATGATGTCGAACCTGAGAATTCTTTCAATATCATTGTCGACAGTGATTTCCTTATTTTCAATTTGTAAACCCTTGTTTTCATTTTCTAGCAAGTTTTTAATGGACGATTTCAATAACTGGTAATTTTTCCTTTTGTAAATGAAAAGAGTCAATGACTTCTTCAACACATCCAAGTAATCTGAGTTGAGGTCAAAATCAATTTTCACTTTGAAATGCTCTGGTGACTCTGTTTCAACACTCACAAGGCTTTCAAGGTTTGGTAATAAACATGGAGTCGTGGCCTTCGTTACTTTCCCATCTCTCAATCTGATAGTAACGGGAATCTTTGAAGGCTTATGGGTATCAACATCCCTTACCACCAAGCACCTCGGCTCAATGGAAATGGCCCAGAAGTGCCTCAATGCTTGCAAATGCACCTCATAGTCTCCATTATCGTTGGGGAATACCGGATATAATGCCACAATTAGCGATGCCACTGCCAAATTGGAGTTGCCAAACGCATACTGTCCTCCACCCAAGAACAAAAACCCTAATGCCATATTTATGGCCATATAGTTTCCGTAGGTTGTATCTTTGCCTGTTTCTCCGTATAACACTCTTAGTCTCCTGAATGTTTCAAGATCACCAGACCCTGCCATCACCACTGATAAGCATATGGCAAGCAAGTTTTGGATATTGGTAGCAGCATTGCAGGTGATTCTTTGATCATATTTTTCAGTTGGAGCCATGGCTACCACCATCATTTGATCTAAATACACTAATAATGTGTCCCTAGCAGTTTTGTCATGAGTGGAGGCATATTTTATGGCAATAGATAAACAGGTGCCTCCCAAGATATTATAGTAGCTGATTTGATCACTGTCTAGAGTGTCATTATTCCCAGAGCCATATTTCTGGAATAAGGAAGGAGGAATCTTAGACTCTACCCAGGCCATGGTGTTACCAATCGAGTTCCACATAATCATGTTCAATGCCAAACATCTCAACAATAAGAAGTCAGGCCGGATATAATCCAAGAGCTGTTCTGATTCTGGCACCGCCAATTTGCTGGCAATACCAGCATCTTCTGTTCTCATATGGATGAATCCTAATGCCACTATGGCTCCACTGCACGACTTATCTACTTCTTGCACTGGTTGATAATCTTTCATGGAAGTCGCTAGAGCCAATAACTTGTCCACCACTCGGGTATCATTTAAACCCTTCAAATCTCGCCCTTTACCTAAATTCACGAATCCCAATGATATACCGGCCGCCAATCTGTATCCCTCGTGTATGTGCTCTGAATCATTTTGCGATACGGTACTGGTGATTTGAGCTAGTAATATTTCACTCATTCGTCGGTGCTGACTTTCCAAGTATAAAAGACCAATTCCAAGTAACCCAGCAGTTTGCACAACCACTGGAACATTCAAATCACTGGCTCCTTGAGGTAATAATGCCACTGCATGAACTGATAACACTTTGGTTAATTTTATATCCATGGTTCCAATATTACTAGTGGCCATACCTAACAACAAGCCTACACTTGTAAGAGGATGTTTAGGCCCCAAGTAGTTATATATATGCCATTCTTCAAGACTTTTCAAATGCCCGTTAAGTCCAAGCCCCAAAAGGAACCCGGCATGTTGTGCGTTCAACTTTGGTGGTTTATTGAAAATGATCCAACTGCCTGAAATCCCCTTCGATTTGGTGCTGATACTTAGGCCAGCAGCCACCCCATTATGGAAGTACCCCCATTGCATGATTTTATCCTCAATTGCTCCGTCAGTAAGCACTATATTGGTCATTTTGGGACCAACTAGTGTACTGAGGTTGAATTTGGGCATGGGGAACTTTTCTGTCAATAAAGGCATCCTTCCAGCATAATATAGCGAGGCTCTACCTAAGGGGATTGAAAGAGTTCTCAACGCAACAACAGCGGCCAATTCTCTTTGTAAAACCACAATGTCGAACTCCGATTTGCCTTCTTCTGTGATCAAGGTGGCAGTTTGGGCTTTTGTCTGGTGCAACAACGAGGTTATTTCATAATATCTTCTATCGTAATCAAAAATCAACTTTGTTATACCATTTCTATCAGCTTCAGACTGGTCATTCCATGCAACCACTTGATCATTGCCATCTAGCACATTGGACAACATATGGGTTATTTCTTTTGTGGGTTGGAACTGGTTAGGTCCAAAATGTGAATAAAGTGATGTTGGAGGTTGGTAGGATGAAGACTTCAAAAACATGTTCAACTCTTTTCTACCCACTAAATCCAAAGCTTTGGGATTCCATTGGAAATCTGGCTTCTCCTGACAGTGTAATATAGCTTCTTTTAAGGGCACTCGCAACCCTGATGGGAACGTATCCAAGTCTTGGATAGTAATACCCAATTCACACATCAAGTCAACAATATCTGTCTGACTAAAAGCAGGAGACACCACTAGTTCGAATAATTTGAGAATGGCATGGGTTCTGGGGATTATCAATGCATCTGCTGCAAAACTTTCTTCCACAAGTTGTGAAAATGTAAGATACGGGACAATCGTGCCGCTGAATAAACTGCATAAGGATTCGAGGATATTCGGAGGTTTGGGAATAACAAATACCAGGGGAAGTCTTATTTCTTTATCAATGATGGACAAGTCTATCATATAGTACTTGCACCAGTCATCCAGCCATCCCATCCATGCACAAACTTGAGCTAAGAAAATGCCTATTTTGTCTAGGAATTTTAGATAAAGTACATCCAATTTAGTTTCTTCTCTTATGAGATGCAACGAAATGACAATATAGGCCAACATTTCTCTAAATGAGTAATCACTAGAAAGCTCACTATTCAACCTTTTGGCTAAAGGTATCAACTTGGTGATTTCATTCTTGTTCACATCCACTGGATCCAGATCCATGGGAAGAAGAATAGCAAGTACAGTAATAACAAAGGCTCTCCAGTCATTTTTTTCGTCATCCAACGTCAAAGCTGACCTCCAAATAGCCCACACCGTCTCATTAATGTTGGAACCACCAAGAAACTTAAAACATTGCAAGCACTTGAGAACAATATCCGAACTTGGTTTCAATACCAATTTTATTATGCAAGTCTTGCCATTTTCTCCCAATAAAGACACATCCTCGTCACAAGAGCTTTGGATACGAGACATCTTGGGATATTTGCCCGACATATCAATAGGGGCAGACGAAACATCCACAAAAGGGTTGATTAACTGGAGGGTATGTTCGTTTTTCAAAATAACCAAATTCCCTTCATGTTCACCACACAGTAATGGTACACAATCAATACACTTGACGGAGTAAGTCAGGTGGTATCTTGGGATAGAAGTGATCAGTTGCACGAAAATGTATATCTTTGCTTCCTTTTTCTGTCTATTCATGATTACGATGGCTTCATAATCACTGAAATATAGATTATGCATGTCCAAATTGGTTCTTTCCACCAGAATATTAAACACCTCCACTCGAGTCAAAATCATATCTTTTTTTAACCCATTGAATTCAAAAGGTTTGGAGATCTCTGGAATAGTCATTTCCGAACCCATTCTCGCAATGGAGGAAGCATCTGACAAAAGAGTACTGGTTCGCTTTTTTTCCATATTAATTGAAGCGGATATTTGACCTGATGTGGGAAGGTTAGGATCAAGATGCCCTTCTTCTTCAAAGATTCGGGATGGGTTTGGTGTCGTAATTAAAGTATTTCTCTTTTTGCTGTACTTAAACGAGTGTGATCTCTTTCCTGCCATATTATGACGATTGGATGTTCGAATGTGGTACAATACTATGACATTATCATGCTGATTATAGGTAGCACACAAAGAAACATTCTTATTCAAGCCCTTGACGGGAAATGCCATCATTTCCTCGTGTGGTGAAATGGTAGATGTGGAAGACGAGGTGATAATTCGAAACTCTCCCATGGGATCAACCAAAGATAAGAATTTTGCGGAGTTCAATTGTTGTGGATGGCGATGATTGGAGCCAGGAGCCTTTGTTTGGTCTCTTTCAAGCACCAAGCCGAACTCGAATGGCAATGCAGACCGGAGATTAAACGGGAGATTCACAGTATAGTCTCTTCCATTGGAGTATATGAAAGCAGATTTGGAAAGACATACAACAAATGAAGGCTCAGATACGTCGGATTTCGTCTCGTTCGAGTTAAAATGTGTGAAAGTTGCCATGACAACGTCGTCTTCGAAAGTGAATTTTTTGGTGATACTGGTCCCTTGTAGTAGAATGACCTCTTTTCGAAATATGATCAATTGTTTGTGCTTTGGAAAGAGAAGCGTTCGCCCGCCAATGGACGAAGTGTAGGTGTTTCTGGTGTCATGGCGTAAATCGAGTGCCGGGAATGATAGGGGGGACGGCATTACGAAATGACCGAAAGGTAAACGGTAAAAAAATTGTTAACAAAAAGGTAGTTATGACACAAAAGTAGTATTTAGTACGCGATTTTGATCTCAAGATAATAAGAGATTCATTTTCAGAGATGTTATCCATCATTTTCAAAACTGTATTTTCTTGTAAAAACAGTAGAAGGCTCTGGAGGAATCTGGCGAATGGGTGCCCAAGTTCTCAGGATGTTCCGACGAATGTGGCATTGAAGGTTTGGGTAATCTTCATCGGTATGACAAGCCGTTTCCAAGGCATAACCGTGACAAAACTCCATTAAATATTCCTATGAATATTGGGTCTGCTGCGTTGCCGAAATACTCCTTGATCCGAAGCAAACCTGGAGGGGTAAATGAGGCTTTGGGTATACAAAGGCTCACCTGGAGCCCGGAATGCAACCACTGGACTCTCGTAAGTTCTCCACACTAACGAGGCCAATGAGCCTCCTCGAGAATTACACGTGAGCCAGGTATTATACTCATCAGGGGAGTCTCTGGAGGTGACGTTTGGTAAATCACCAACACCGCCTGGGAATATCGGCCCTTTCTTACATACTCTTTTTCCAAGTAATCTTGATTGCAGGTGTAAGATTAATCGTAACAATCACACATAGTGGTCCATAAATAGCTTAATCGGGCACAGCAGCACAGAAATGATAAGTTATCTTTTAATTTGTCCCTGTTAGTGATTTCGTCGTCCTCAGAACCAGGAATCCCAGTCCCATTAGTACCTTTAAAGCCCACCACTAACGTCTTATTAGCATGGTCTCCAAACGTGCCCTCTTATTCGCCGTCCCAACCAAACTCAATATTGCTATTTTCCTTGTCTGGACTCCAGAGGTCTCCTATATCTCTGCAGTATGATTTCTTCTTTCTTCAACGGAATCTGGGTAGAATATGCCAAACCGCTTTGTGTGTTCTATGCCGTGATATGAATGCAAACGGATTGTTCCTAACAGAACACAAGGGTCTCGTTGTTCACTTGAAAACTCTTAAACACAGTCGGTTTATGGGTTATGGGTATATGTACTTCGTTCCTTTTGGTTGTTGTGTCGAACACAAATAGTGGGGACGTGGATGTGATGATGAACTGTTGCTCTTCATGCAGCAACTGCAAAAACTCGTACGGCAAGTTCGATTCGAATTTGACTAAAACAGTATAGGGTCCATGGACTTTTTGAAAACTGACGGCGTACTCAATCTGTGTGATGGTGGCAGGAGAAGTGAAAATTGGGGTGAGGGCACTGCTTTGGTCCTTCTCAACTCGTCCAGTGCGTTCAATCGACCTAGTGCTTTCGATCTCCTCTATCAACGGCCTAGCATCCCTCGTGCCGTTCGATGCCCCAAAAATATCCACATCCGTTTCCTCCTCCTCCTCCTCCACCCCCCTCATCTCCTCCAATAACGCCAAACTTCCATCCTGCTTCAACTTGTTCAATTTCTTCACAAGTCCCGTGTCCGTCAACTCATTCTTCTGGATGATTGTCAGACTCAATTCTCCCTTACTGAGCATTTTCGGAATGGAAAAGTCTCTATCTAAGATACAGCTGTAGAGTAGTTCTACCGCCTCTATGCACCACTCGTTCAAAATCGACTTCAAGTCTCGATTAATTGTACACCATCTCATGCAAACATCATTGATGCAACAGTCGTAACAAATTGACTCCTGTCCTTTCTTATCGGTCACAGTTTTCTCCCTTGAAACAATGATGGGAATCTCCCACCTGTTATCCACAATCAATGGGAATACGACTGCTGCATCAAACTCTTGTTCTGGTTTCGGCACCTGAGGTTCCTGACACACATTGATAAACACTTTGGTGCCCACTTGAACGGAACTTGACTTGAGAAGCCTCGTTTTGAGCACGTATCCTGGCGTGGGGGTTAAACTGATCGACTCGCCTGCTACTTCCATATGACTATCGATGACTAGGAGTCAAAATCAGATTTTCACCTCACCGTCGCGCTGTCGCGAACTGGCCAGGCTGGTGTGACGACTGCGAAAAGATTTATAAACCATACTAGCTTATCTCAGAATAGGTCATAGGCTCCAACAGAGAATATGAGCTTTCCACATAGTCTTACTAGAATTATATCAAGCGATTCTGTTCTATGTGTGATCCCCATCCGGAATAGAGAGCTGTTTTTGACTTGAACCATCTGGCTTGTTAAGGTAATAATAGTATGATGGGAACACTTGATCTAACTTGGACTAAACGTGTGTTGAATAGGAGAAGTATATGGATTGGATTGATGTTCTGATTGATGTTGTGTATCATTAATATGTGAGCTGAAAACGCTTTTGCAGTCAGGAGACCTAACACCTTTTATAGTGCAGATTCTTCGTGTCGGGTAACCTTTATAATAATCGCGATGCGGAAAGGTGTTGTACGCACAGTGCGACCTTAGGCTTACGTCTACTAACATGATTACTATTTTGAGCTTTAAATAAGGTACTATCACTGTAAACACTGTACAATCACATCGCTACCTAGGAACTCAGATTGCTGTTTTCTCTCAACATTAGCGGATTTAGCTCAGTTGGGAGAGCGTCAGACTGAAGTAACACTTTAGTCCAGTTAATCTGAAGGTCCTGTGTTCGATCCACAGAATTCGCATTTTTTTGCCTAAACTTACATATGTTTGGGTACCCTTTTTTTGTGTCGAATTAGTGGCAAGTGCCCCCTCCGTTCTCTGTCTTCTTCAACTTCATTCTAGCACCCTCTGGTGTTTCTTTCGAACTTCACATTAGTATATATAAGGGCACGTGATATACACCATGCTTGTCATGCGCGCAACTCAAAAACCTTAAAGTAATCAACAATTAATCTATCCATCATGTCTTACACCAGTACGAAAGTCCTGTTTAGTCTTTCAGATTTGGAAGGCGTGGCGAAGGAGAGATTGTTGAGGTTGGAAGAATTGATGTATATCCACAAAGACCCGTTGTTTACCAGATTGAGCAAGTTTGATAATCAATTACACAATTTTTCACATAAACACAATGATGTCAAGCAGCTTATTGACATGTCGGTCTTAGGCGAGAACGAAGAGGTGCTCACAGAGAAAATAGTAAACTCCATTACAGAGAACATTTTCACAAACAAGACAAAGAAGAGGAAGCTACAAGAACGGGAAGTTATACCTATCAAAAGAACAAAACTTGTGCCTGAAATCAAAGAATCTGTGGATATGAAGAACAAGGGACTTTTGGATATGGATTTATCAGATCTCGATATCTTGTCTGTTCCTCAGCATTACCCCACAGAACCTCACAGTGTATCGTCTTTAGCAGAGCTTTATTATTTGACGCAAACATTACCATTGATAAAATTGTTGCCTAGTTCTCAAAAGGCCTTGACAACTGATGGTTTTGAGGCTGCTTTATTGGAGGGGAAGATTGCTGTGTTGTATTCACGCATAGAGGAGTTGAAAAGACAAGGTAAATGGTCATTACGACAACCAATAAGGTATTCTGATCCTTTTAGGCTACAGAGGAAAAGACAGGTGAAATCTCATTGGGATAACCTTTTAAGAGAAGCCGACTGGATGGCTGTTGACTTCAAGGAACAGTCGAAGTACAAAAAGGCTTGTTGTGTGAGTATAGCGCAAGCGGTGGGCGATTATTGGAGTTATGGAAAAGAAGCCACATGTATAAAGACCAGAGAAATCGAGCTTATCGAGCCACCTGAGGATGTGGAGGTAGAAGTTGTGGTGCCAGAGGAAACTTCAGAGGAAATTGCAGTAGAAAATGCATCAGTGGAAAACCTATTAGCAAACGTGACAGAGGACAATACTGCAGACACTGCAAACAAACAAGAGTCCGCAGAATCCATAGAATTGACAGTGCCAGGTGAGATTATTCAACCCATGGGGGGACAGGCTACCCCTGAGGTACCAGGGAGCCCCTCTATTGACGTGGGTGAATTACTTAGAGGACCATCGGAGGACATAGATCCTTTGGCTGCTTCTGATGTTGGCACCATTATTCCTGCGAGGATCGAAGATAAAGTGAGCATTTTCAAGTTGCATGCAGACATCAATGACATGAAAAAACTTGATCAGTCTATCATACGAAACTTGCCCAAATTTACGGCGTTCGACGACGAAGAGACAGCTGGCCCCGGATCTCAACCATTGAAGCCAGAAACTCGTATTATTCCTGTTTCGAAACTTATATACCCCTTCGAAGAGGATGATGGTTTCTACAAGATTGTGGTGAAAGAGAAACAGAAACTCCAAAACAAAGCCTATCAATTACCGGAATATCAAAAAGGGCTATTCGGTACTCAGGCACACCGAAAGTTCAATTATTTGAAGCCACCCAAGCCCCCGGTAATCAAGAACATAGAGTATAGATCTCCCACCATTTGGTTACCCCAGGATGACAAGTATTTGATTCATTACGTAGCGGAATTTTGTTTCAATTGGGAATTGATTTCAGTGCATTTACTGTCCACTGTTGCCAGCATGAAGCGTTATGAATCGAATATCGAAAGAAGAACAGCATGGCAATGTTTTGAGCGATACATTCAACTCAATGAAAAGTTTCAGTTTGGTGACATGAAAGGTCCATATTCCTACCAGGCACAACAATGGTTAGAACAGGCCCACCGGGCCCAATCCACCACCAAGAGAAGAATATCTCCTTTAGGTATTGGTAACGACTCTATCCAGAGAGGCCATAGAAGATTGAGATGGGCTTCTATGTTTGATGCCATGAGAAAGTGTATGAGAAAAAGAGAAAACCAAATAGCCAAAATGAATAGTCGAAAGGCCACAGATTATACTCAACAGACTGCTAACAAGAACGACAAGGTCCCCACCCCAGCAGAACTCTCGAGATTGAAGTTCGAAAGAGACAAGTCTATACAAGAAGCTTATATTAATCAACAGGCCACCAGGAATAGAATGATGGCAGCAGTTGCCCAACAGCAAAAACAGCAAAAGCAGCAAGTTCTGGGTCTGCCTCCAATAAAACACCCATCTCAGGATAAGGGACCTGGTGCGCCAGCAGGGTCGGGGCCAGTTTCCCAAACGTCAAGCCGATCAATTCAAGGAGTTCAAGGACCCGCGTCACAAAAACCACACCCAGATGTTTCTCCTACAAATAACATATCCACCAGTCCTCAAATACAACAATCTAGACCCCAAGGACTTTCAGGAACTACTGCCCCTGGATCCACGTATGGAACTGCTTATACGCCCGAACAACTCCAGAAACTCATTCAAATTCAAAAACAAAGACGTATCATGCAAAATCAACAGCAGTATCCAAGAAATGGCCAAATTCCCCTTCCGTCAGATGGAGGTAGTCCAATGGTAATTGACCAAGATGATATCACCCTTACCATGACAAATTCTACGCCAGATGTGCCACCACAAGGGCAGTCTGCTCAATTGAACAAGGGTAATGGAAACCCCACTCAATTAATGGGCACAAGAGCTCCACCCGTCCATAATAAGGCCAACTCTCCCCAAAATCAAGCAGTCCCCCCCACCAATAACACCGACAAACCTCGGATTCAGTTTGCCCCCGCTCAAGTATCTGCTATCATCAACAGTATCCAGCAAAAACACCCAGATATGTCCAAGGAGCAAGTCACCAAGTTGGCAGCTGCTTACCTTGCCAATATCCAACAACAACAATTGCAACGACAACAACGACAAAACGGACATCGGCCCCAGTCTCTGCAGTCACCCAGTCAACAACATGCAAGTTTGCAACCGCGACAGGGCCAGCAATTTCAAAGAGGTCCTCAAGGTCAACAAATAAATAATAGTCAGCAAGTCAGACAACAAATGGCCAACATGACGCCACAAGAACGTACCCGGATGCAAATGCTCAAGACCAAACAGCAGCAGATGCAACAACAGCAAATGAGACAAATGATGGTCCCCCAGCCAGGACAGGGGACACCCTCACCTCAACAAGTATCTCAACCACAGCAGATGATGGGACAGCAGAGAAGTGGTAGTGGCTCGCCGGTAATAAATGACCCGCCATTGAACACGGGGACTCAGAAGATGGACTATGAACAGAGAAAGAGACTTCTTATACAAAAACATCAGATGGCCCAGCTGCAGCAGTTGCAGCACAAATCCAGGGCTCCTAACCCGAAACGAAGTCCTAGTTCTAGCTCTTCCAAACGGAGCACGTAGGAGCATGTAAAACACTTGACAAAGCAGGGATTGAAATATACATAAACTTGTAAACACACCCACGTCGTGCGCACACCAAAAGCCGTTGAACCCTTGGTGAGCCTCATCGCACAACTCTGTGGCATAAAAATACACCACCACAACATGAAGGAAAAAGAGGGCTCCAAGTCAGACGATGACTTGATCAACAATATCCTTCCGTCGTACCACATGTTCCAATCGACAATTTCCAAGCCTTTAAACTCCTCAGAAGAAGACTATTCCCGTGAACCACCAAACTACGAAGTGACTCCTGTCTCCTCCAGTGCCACCTCAATTAGTGGTATAAGATCGCCATTCTCCCCCATCTCTGCCAATTCCATGAGTGAATTCCCATTTCCCATAATGGGCCAGTCTGAAAATGAGCAAATAGAGATCTGGGAAAACACTATTCTTGCAAATGTTCACACGTTGAAAAATTTGGCTAAAACAGATAGCAAAGTCGCCAAACAATTGGAGGTTAAAGTTCACGTCACGCGACAGGTGTGCCAGAAGGGGGTTAAGCCTGAAATCATTGATCCTTCCAATATTGAATTGAAGCAGGGTAACTTCATCCATGGGTTTGTAACCATTAAAAACACATCGGACGAACCATTACGGTTTGATATGGTGTATGTAGTATTTGAAGGGACATTGATTGTGTTGAAGAATGAGAATGGGTTGATCGATACTCAGACTCCGCAAATAGTGCACAAGTTTTTGAATATGACGGACCTTTTCGCTTCTTGGTCTTTTGCCAATATAGACAGGCTAACCACAGATAACGGCGACCCCCGAGATTGGTGTGAGGGAGACATCGACCCTTATGACAATACACTTCTATCCTTAGACTTGAAGAGAACTTTTTTACCCCATGTCACCTATAAGCGGTTTTTCACCTTTAAGGTGCCAGAAAAGTTGCTTGATGATATTTGTGAAACCCACAGTTTGGACGGACACACACAATTAGTGTCCAGTCTAGGGTTTCCCAAGTATTCCATGAGACCATCGTCGCTACTCGCGAAGAAAGGAAACTCCGTCAATGATTTGTGCTTTCTAGACACTTCTGTTAATTACAGTGTGGAATGTAGAGTTCTCGGCAGGGCTCATGACTACCATTTGGATTCTATCGAAGACCAGTATGTCATTGCCAGCGAGTCAATACAGCCAATAAGGGTAGTTCCAGTGCACACTGTGTACAGTGCCGACGATGAGGAAGAAATAACCAGATACTATAACGCTTTTGTTAAGTCGATTGATGATCAGATTGATTTCGGTAGAACATTACTAAGTTCTCGTGAATCGCTCAAAGAATTGGAACTTTCTCCTGTTTCCTCCACAGACTCAAAACTTCGGCAGTTATACAGCAGTTCCAGTCGACATGATGTCAAGAAATCCACCCCCCTGCCCCAATTTTTTGAGGATGTTTTCCAGAATATTATTCCGTACAAAAAAAGAGCATTACTTTCCCAGAAAAGCACCAATTTGGTATCTTTGGCCACTCCCAAAACCACATATAGGATCCAGTACATCCCCCCTTTGAAGTTTAGAACCCACGAGGTTAGCGACATAGCAGTCAGTCTCCTGGTGCCGTTGAAACTCATGTTCCATTCTACCACGTCCAAATACCTTCCTGAGATCAAATCGTTGAAGACGGAGCTTGTGGTGGTAACCATGAAGTCGATTAAACACCCCATACCTTGCGAAATTGCCCATGGCATTTTTATCAACAGCGATGAGCTTGAAATGATAGGAGCTAAAACGGAATATGAGTGTTTCATGGACAGAGTGTGCAAGCCCTTGAAAAAAAAGCTCAAGGAATTGACACAATTGATAGATAAAGTGGGAGGAGAGACCATGAGAGTGGAGCGTCTGACGTATGACGGCTTAAAGAGTTTGGCTACTCTTCAGACAAAGTTCAGTTCTTTCCCAGTGGATCAGACAATTTTGCATCATCATACCGACCACTTGTCTGCAGGCACATATAAAGACATTGAAGCCGTTCCATGGGTGAAAGAATCTATGGGGGTTTCCAAATCATTCACTCTAGACGTAAATTTGCAACATTGCGTTGTGCGAGATGGGTGCAAAAACGGCAAATTTTTTGATCTGGTGACATTGGTGCCAGACTGTCAGACATGTTTTTCCGTGAGATTACAGTACTTGAGGGTGACGGTGAAGCTTGGGAACAGCGACACATTGGTGGTAAAGTTGCCGTTAAAAATTGCACGAGAGAAATGAAGCGAGCGAAAGAAACGAGAGTAAAGAAGCTAGCTTAATGAACGAGAACGGAGAAGTCAGCAAAAGGAAGAAGCGAGCGAGAGGAAATTCAAATAAGGAAGCGAAAGGATTGATACAAATCATGTTACGAGTGAAAATGAAGCAAGTGGTTGCAATGAAGGGAAACGAATTATGAACGACAAAGGACGAAACGACAAGAGAAAGAACGATGACAAGAGAAGGTAATCACAAAGAACCTAATGACAAGAGAAGATAAAGACTACAAATCGATAGTGGAAACAGAGTCGATCTTGACAAAAGTTAGATGTAGGAACACCACTGAGAATCCATCTGCAAAGAATACAAAATAAATAATCTCTTGAAATACTTAATAGCATAGAACATATCTTACATTTTTTGCAATTGCGAAGACTTGAAAAATTTAATCATGTCGGGCCAAAGTGAATGGGACAAAAGAAGGTATATTCCCAAACCTGGAGAACCGGAACTCCCTCCTCAGTTGACGGAATATGCAGACAAAACACCTGAACAGGTTATGAGTGAATTGAACAGATTACCCTTTTTTATGACGGAGTTGGATGAGACAGATGGAGATGGAGGAGAAAACACTAATTTAGAAGCTCTCAAGAGTCTTGCATACGATGGAGAACCCCATGAGGTGGCAGAGAACTTCAAGAACCAGGGTAACGACCACTACAAGGCAAGAAACTACAAGGTGGCAGTGGACTTTTACACAAAGGGAATCGATGTGGAATGCAATGATGACAAGATTAATAATGCGTTATACTTGAACCGAGCTGCTTGTAATCTCGAGCTTAAAAACTTCAGGAGGTGTATTGAAGACTGTAAGAAGGTGCTTCTCAAGGATGAGAAGAACATCAAGGCGTGCTATAGGTCCGGAAAAGCGTTTTTCGCTGTTAATAGGTACGATGAAGCTTTGCAGATTTTGAGTTATGGTTTGAATATTGATCCCCAAAACAAGCCCATTAAAGACACTTATGAAAATGTCCTACAGAAGAAAAAAACTCTACAAGAAGTCGAGGAACGCAAAGAGCGAGAACAGAAGATAAAAGAGCTTCAGAAAACACTTTTGGTCAATGCTATTAATTTGAGGCACATTTCCAACATCAAATCCAGGAGACCTGCGGAAATGTTGGAAAATGCCCAAATAAGATTGGAAGATCCCGCTGACTACGAGTCTCAGTTACTCTTTCCGGCAATGGTCTTGTACCCCACCACTGATGAGTTTGACTTTGTGCAAGAAATCGGAGAATTGACTACGCCAACTGAATTGTTGCAAGTAGTTTTGGACAGACCTGCTTCATTTTTTGAAGATCCCAAGCACAAAAATTTTGGATTGAAGAACATGCAATGCTTTATGGAAACAGAAGCAGGGGGGTTGGTGAAAATAGGCAAAAATGTTGCGGTGAATGAAGCGCTCATGAAGGAGTCTCCTAATGTGCCTTTGTTTGATAACGCTCTCAGGTTGTATGCGGTGCCTAAACAAGAGTCTGCCGAGTGGTTATCGAAATGGAACAAAGAAGCTGTTCTTGCAAAGAGAGCATTATGAGTTGGGTAAATAGTATTACAGAGGTAATAGAAGATACAATACGAAATCTAGAGCAACAGATATGTAACAAAGACCTAAAGTACATCACCGGAAGGAGTCGACATCCACTTTCGATACTTCGCCAAATATCTCTTTGGCGTTCATCTGCTTGCTTTGAATCACTAGTCGATGTAGATTCGAAGGCTCTGCCCAATGCTTAAGAACCACTCCTCCTTCATCATCACTGACAATGTCGGGAAGAATGGGAGACGACGAGTCGTGTCGTATTCTTATTACCTGCTTTGGAGTGGAAAGTTTGGCTATTTCCAATGTGAGATTGGTGGCAGGCGTAGTTTTGGCGTCCTTAATTTTAATAACCGGTTTAGGTCTAGCTGCTTCTGGTAACGCTACGCCGTTTCCTCCAAATTGCCGTCTTTTATAAAACGTATTTCCAGCAGACATGGGCTCAGCTCCACGAGATAGACTACGCTTCAAATCACTGAAATTCAGTGACCTTGAGGTGGTGGTTCTGGAGGTTGCATTATCAGAAGGGACTGGTTTGTTCTCAGTCACTGGTTTACCATGCTTTACGGTTATCGTCACCTTTTGTTTATCGTTTCTTGGCAATGTTAACGATCTTTTGGCCAATGAAGGAATCTTTTTGGATTCGAGAGTAAGCTTTCTGTCCACCTGTTTTTGTTCTCTCTGGACTTTCACGGGGGACTTGACTCCTTTGATTGCGGGGGATTTGACTTGGATTTTCATGGGGGACTTGGGTCGTGGTGTGTGCCTCGATAATCTGGTGTTAGGGCCCAAGGTGGTGGTCATAAACTTACTCTTACTCTTCGAAAGAATATTCTCCATTGGCTTGCTGGTTTGAAATGATTTGGCAATGCTTGATCCGGTAGGACTCATAAATCTGGGAGCTGAATCTATAGTATTAGGTCTGTCGGTTATAGGGGCCAGTTTTCGAGTTTGAGATGCCAATTTTACAGGAGATGGGGATGGGGATGGATCACGCTGTATGGTACTTCTGGTCAGGGCCACTTGTGCATATCGTTTTATAGGAGCAATTTGTGTGATAAGCGAGGGCTGAGTCGTGAGTTTCTCGTTGGTAGCAATCAGCACTGTTTCTTTTGCATGCAAGGGAGTTTTGATGTAGGAAGTGGAAGGCGGGGATTTCGTAGGTACATCTTCCACAAAGGACGGAAATCTATTCCGCCTCATTGGCGAAGTGTTTTGCATCTTAGACACAGAACTTGAGTTTGTTTGTCTCTTTTCTCTAGAAATAGTAGCAAAGGATTTCCTATTCTGTGCAGACGACTCAATGGTAAGCGGGGCTCTTTTAGGAAGTGAAACAAAGGCTGGTGTCTTCACGGGAGTCTTGGTGGATAGAGCAGGATTGGGAGTTTTTAGGAGACTTGAGCTGTGCATGATGGAGTCTGGGACCTTCACATTGCTAGGGCCAGTACCAGGGCCAGGCACAGCAGGAGCACTATCACCGTCACCCTCGTCCCCCCTCCTATCTCGCACATCTGTAGTGCGTCGTATGGACATCTGAATTTTCTGTAACGATGTATCTGCTTCAAATTCGTCAGCTTCCATCCCCAGAGATCGCACACTGGTCTCCCCAGACCGCATATCCATCTCCTTCAGTCCCGAAAGTGTGATCGGCACTGTGGGCGCCGTTATTTGCGAGTGCCGTGAGAATATCCCACTGCCTCTGTTTATTGTAGAGCGTCTGGGACTGGACGACGGTATTATGATCTGGGCGTCTGTCTGTCGTATGTGTGGCCGTATTTCATCTCGGGTGTCACTCCGTCGTATTTCATTCCTATTCACACTGTCTTTGAGCGGCAGTGAATTGATCACACCTAAAATATTGGCATTATTGTTATTGAAAATACTCTTGGTCACTTCTCCCAGAGAATGAAGGATCTTCTCAATAATAATACTATTGTCGTCACTATCAACCTGAGCCTCTAGATGGTTGAGAAATTCGCTGATTTCGGCCACTCCTTCATTGCACAGTCGATGTATCACTTTTGTCTCTTTTGACGCTAACAGATTACACTCCTTCAAAAGACCGGCTATCCAGCGAGAACTACCAGGCACATGTGTCTCCGCGTGGTTATCAGTCAATGTGAACATCCAGTGTGCACTCATGGCGGCGGTTCGTTATACAACGTGTACAAGTGATGTATCGTATTATTGCAATTTATTTATGTGATAAATAAGAAGCAAAAAATCGCGATTATGATTTAAAAAGACTTCATTTCCACCTAAAAGGAACCGATTTTTGTAGCTAATCAACCGTTGGTGTTGTGGCATACGTAGGGTAGATGATATTCGGGTCGAAAAAAAAGACGTCCACAAAGATCCCTTCATCTTCAAAAACATCCGATAAACGCAAAACATCGTCCACTTCCCTGCCCAATGAGCGAAATAGATTTCACTTGAACCTCCAAAAATCAGATGTCCACAAAAACGAGACTTACTCTGGTGGCCCTGTTCAGCCACTTGTTTCTCCGGCTTACGAAGATATGCCTGTTTGGAACATCTTACCGTCTTACCAGTTGTACGAGTCCACATTTTCCATGAACCTTACACCAAATGAAGAAGACTTGCGGCACAATCCTCCGAACTACGAACCTTCTTTGGGCTCGCCTTCTCCAACAGTGTCTAGTACCAGTGGTGATTATTTTCCCGTTATAGGTGCCAGTCAAACTTCTGGAAGCCCTGGTTCTATGCCTATCTGGGATAATTCCATTTTGGGGAACACCCAGAAAATGAAGAAGTTATCTGAGGTGACTCCGAGGTTGTCGTCAGGCTTAAGGATGGAAATACATGTTACGAAGGATCCTAATGCTCCCGCAAATGACCCTAATGAGGTAGATGTTTTGGCGTACGAATATCAGCAGGGAGATAGTATTCATGGGTACATTTTAATTCAGAACACGACCGACGAAATCATCAACTTCGATATGCTTTCGGTGGTGTTTGAAGGTAAAGTCACAGTTATGGGAGATGAGGCAGATAATAAAAAGCCGGTGTTTTTTTTCAAGTTTTTGAATATGTTTGACTATAATGCGTCTTGGACCCCGGCAAATCTCGATGGCCTTTCATCGGTAGGAGATAATCTTGATAAAAGTGACAAAAGAGATGGCACTTGTTTGAAGTACCCGTCTGAAAAGTATTTTCCTCCTTCTGTCATTTACAAGAAATACTTCAACTTCAAATTGCCCGAAAGGTTATTAGACTGTGCCTGTGAGACCCACAGTCTTCAACGACATTGTGAAATGGTGCCTTCTATTGGACTTGCAAGAGATCAGTTTATGCAAAGTATTCGGAAGGTGAGACAGAAAAACATGGTAAAACGAAAGGGAAGTGGCGAAATTTTGACCCCAGTGGCCTCAGGGTCGACTGGAGGCACTGCTGGAACCAAGAAGTTTGATGAGCGCATAAAGGACTTGTCATTTCCCGATACTGCTGTGAGTTATAGTGTTGAAGCTCGAATTGTGGGAAGATCATCTCAATTTAATATCCCTACGAAATCACTTCAAAATGACGAGTTTATTATCATGGAAGAATCAAGTTGTTTTGTGAGGATAATCCCCCAAGAAAGGCTTAGCTATGAGATTGAACCGGAATCTCTGGAGGCGGAATCAAAGCTCATTTTCAAAAACCTTGTGGACAGAGTTGAACAGAAAATCAAGCTTGGGAACGATTTGCTTGACCAAGTGGACTCCTCGTCCTGCAGAATCGATCGTGCCCTTTCAATAACCAAGAGAAAGCAACTTTATGATACCCCAGAAGCCAGTGGCTCAGCTAGTGTCGGTGTTAATGATGCATTTCTGCTGTCAATGCCCTTGAGGAGAAAACAAACCATCACATCTGCCGCAAAAATTACCGGGGTCATTAATATTAGTGTTCCACGCCTGTACTATAAAGTCAAGTATATTCCTGCTTTCAAATTCCACCAACGTGATAATAACAAGAATTTAAGTACAATGTTTGAAGTGCCGGTGCAATTGTTATGTACGCCGTCTACAGAAATGACTAAAGCTCCGGAGATTAAAAACATCAGTGCAGAAGTGGTGGTGTTCACGTTTCGGTCGAAAAAGTACCCAGTTCCAGTTGAAATAACACCAGACCTAATCTTTAAGAACTTACCAAGTGGACAAGACGATTTCCAGCACAACGTATCTGAAGTATTCAAAAAGTACTTGACCACCATCACCGCATTAGCTAGAAAGCTTGGTCCCGAAGTCTTAGGCGTCGATAGCCAGTTGATAATGGACATTAAAGCCTTGGCAGATTTATCTTGCAAATACCACCATTTAAATGTCAATGATGTCACAGTCATAAGTGACGGAGGGCTCCAGAAGTGGAATTTCGACCCTAAATTTCATGACAACAACAAACATGGCCAGTATTTCAAAGATATTAACCTTTCGATGGATCTCAGCTCATTGATGTCCAAGGAAGTGACCAGTCCCACTTCCGACTTCAGAAAGAGCTTTTTTACTTTGGTGCCCAATTTTCAGTACTGCATTATTGGTCGGCTTTATTTTGTAGACATTATCGTCAAGTTCCACCACCATGACTCCGTGCACTTGAAAGTCCCGATCAATATTGAGGGATAAATTCAACAAATTTATAAAAGGTCAATGAATGTCGATATAATGAATAAATGTAATAAAGTATTAAAACAATATGACAACGTCACGTGATCACATAAATCCTCTTATTGCTTGTCTCGAAATACTCAAAACTCATCATTAGTTTCTACTCTACAAAACAATGACGGCCCTGTGGCAACAGTTCGAGATAGATCCCGCCATATGCTCCAAGTACGAAGGCGCCTCTGTTGCCAACTTCATCTTTTCCATTTTCATCACTTTGGGAATCTTTTTGAGCTACATACCTCAATACGTTAGAATCTACCATAAGAGAACTTCAGAAGGCTTATCTTCCAATTTTTTGCTTTTGGGCTCCTGTTCTCCGTTATTCACATCCACAAACATCATTTTAGTGAGTTCCGCAGCCCGGAAATGCTGTCGAATAGGTGCTTTGAACAGGTTCAATTGCATTAATTCCCAACTCAATCTTGTTCAAATCGGATTACAAAGTATTTGTGCTATTATGATTTTGGTGTTGGTGTTGGTTTTCACCAAGGACTCGTTGCGCCAGGATAAAGAAGAATACCATAAAAACGTGGCCATTGGGCGGTTTGTGTTGGGCCATGGCGTGGTATCAGTGGTGGAAATTATCATTGCTTTTGCATCAAATAACTCTGTTTTGGTGACCATTGCAAATATCAACGGATTGTTATCAACGTTGCTCACATTCATCAAGTATGTGCCCCAGATCCATACCACGTATCGATTAAAGCACCCTGGTACGTTATCCATAGGCATGATGTGCATTCAAACCCCTGGTGGGGCTGTTTTCACGGCCACACTTCTTTTCACAAAGGGCTCCCATTGGAGTTCGTGGATTTCGTACCTTTTTGCCTTCATACTTCAGGGTATTCTTCTTTCCATGTGTATCTACTACGAATATTTCAAAAAAGGCGGATTTCAAGCGGAAAATCTCGAAAGAGTAGAAGTGGAGAGGATAGTGGAACACAACCTCGAAGAACAGGGAAGTAAGCCTACCACAGACGAATCTCGGGTAGAAACGTCACCGTTGTTGGAGGACTCTTAAATAAATCATTATGTAAGCGGGACTTGTCGCACCTCGAAATCAGCGAATAAAAACTTTTTCAAAAATTTTTCACTATAGAACAATGTATAGAAACGTTGCCGTTGCTTTCCGTTCAAGGGTTAGTACTGCCGCCAGATTTGGAGCTGTCTTCTCCAGAACCTATGCTGTTTTCGACCGTTCTAAGCCCCATGTGAATATCGGTACCATTGGTCACGTTGATCATGGTAAAACCACCTTAACTGCTGCTATCACCAAGGTTTTGGCTGCTAGAGGAGGTGCCGATTTCTTGGACTATGCCAATATTGACAGAGCTCCTGAAGAGAGAGCAAGAGGTATCACTATCTCCACTGCTCACGTGGAATATTCCACCGAAAAAAGACATTATGCTCACGTTGATTGTCCTGGACATGCTGATTACATCAAGAATATGATTACAGGAGCTGCTCAAATGGATGGTGCCATTATTGTGGTTGCTGCCACCGATGGCCAAATGCCACAAACAAGGGAACATTTGTTGTTGGCCAGACAAGTTGGAGTGCAAAACTTGGTTGTTTTCGTCAACAAGGTTGATACTATTGACGATCCAGAAATGTTGGAATTAGTTGAAATGGAAATGAGAGAATTATTGACTCAATACGGTTTTGATGGTGACAATAGTCCAGTTATCATGGGATCTGCATTATGCGCTTTGGAAGGTAAACAACCGGAAATAGGTGAAGAGGCTATTATGAAATTGTTAGATGCTGTGGATGAACATATTCCAACTCCCCAAAGAGATTTGGAACAACCTTTCTTATTACCAGTGGAAGATGTTTTCTCCATTTCTGGTAGAGGTACTGTTGTTACTGGTAGAGTTGAAAGAGGATCTTTGAAAAAGGGTGAAGAAATTGAAATTGTTGGTGGTTTTGACAAGCCATACAAGGCTACTGTCACTGGTATTGAATCCTTTAAAAAAGAATTGGATTCTGCTATGGCTGGTGACAATGCTGGTATTTTGTTGAGAGGAGTTAAGAGAGATGATGTCACCAGAGGTATGGTTTTGGCCAAACCCGGTAGTGTCAACTCCCACACCAAGATTTTGGCTTCCTTGTATATTTTGGGAACCGAGGAAGGCGGACGTCACTCGCCTTTCGGTGAAAACTACAAGCCTCAATTGTTTATCAGAACCACTGATGTTACTGGAACCTTGAGATTTGCTCCAGGTGAAGGAGTTGACCACTCAAAAATGGTTTTGCCAGGTGATAATGTGGAGATGGAGATTGAATTGGTCAAAAAGACACCAATTGAAGTCAACCAACGGTTTAACTTGAGGGAAGGAGGAAGAACTGTTGGAACTGGATTGGTCACTAGAATCATTGAATAAGTGCCTGTCGCTGTATATAGGGCTGATTACTTGTGTATATATTCGAATATAGTCTGTTTTTTAATATTTGCATTCAAGGTGACATTTGTTTTTTATGAAGATAGATCGTTTGTATGAGAATCTCTGCACGACCTACTGACCACGTAATCAGTCAAGATGAAAATCGAAAGTGTTCCTGGTATCTTAATTCTAATAGCAAGAGTATTGCGGACTTGAAAGCGCGATTGAGTTGAATGGATCCAGCAAGAAGTGGACACAGGAGGCTCCCCTAATTAAATAAGTAAGATGTGCACATTGGTCCATCAACGAGCATCTGGTCCGAATTATGGCTGGGTGATTGCAAAATATGATATGTAGTTTTTAGAGCTATAAAAAGAGTCGCGTTTTCGACCCAAAACTAAATAAAAGAACTCCGAGTCAATGAACAGCCAGGACTTTAATGGGGCCTTTAAAATTGCCAACCTTGCAGTGGCAGGGTTATCAGTATGTTGAAAACAGCTGGCACACTACACTTCGCACCCTTACTAACAACGAAGGCTTTATCAGGATTATCACAACTAACCATTGGAGTGTACGTATCATTCAAGCAACGCGTTGATGCCACACAGGCCTACAATGCACACACTTCCATACTAACTAAATTGCAGTCCGTCGTTTATAATCGGGCTCTACCTCATCGGTTTCGGAGGCGTTATTGGCTTGTTGGAATTTCGGGTTCCAGCAGAGGCATACGCCTATGGATCATTTTTGTTCTCCTTCATTGGAAGAGGGGTTTTCTACGTACTCATAGGTGCCAGTATAATGGGGAAAACCGTCTTCGGAAACTTTGCTTCTGTGTTGATTTTTATTATTGGACTTCTTTACATTGCTTTGGAAGCCATCCCCAGTATTTCTCCACCAGAAAACATGAACCCCGAAGGAATAACTATTGGCAACGAAGAAGACATTATCTAGAACGGCCACCATCTAGCGAGGGATTTGTGACGTTCAATAAATATACGTGTTCTCTACTTTTTTATGGTAGTTCGTGATCATCAGTTGCTTATCGCATTTTGTTTGTACTTTACTTTGTTTCTTCAAACTACTGGAACCGGTGAAAATCACACCGATGGCCAAGTTTCAGGTGCCCCGGAACACATTCACTTCATTCCGGTTGTTGTATCTTGACACAAATGACATTTCAGATACGTCCAAGTGCTTATTGTTGGGTAAATTTCCCCATATCTGGCTTGAAGATGAAAATAAGGGCATCTTGTCAGGGTCAATTGGGCAGGCCAAGTCGAACGTGCGGCAGGCATATGTCAACTCGGTGAATTTGATTGACCGCAGCATTGTCGAAAGTTCCGATAGATTGGTGGGGAGGTCGCTGAAATATGATAGGCTAGTGGATGATTTAGAGCTTATGGAGAGCGAGTTTGACCTGAGTGAAGGGGAGGGAGATGCTTTTGGAGACGAGAATGTGCTTGTTGGAATTGCTGGTAACAACGGTGCTAATACGGGTAATAACGAACATAACAATGGTAACAAATTCAACGAGTACAATATGAATGTCCTATCCAGCAACAATCACAAAGTGTACGGTATGCGGCACGACAACCCCCGGGCCGTTCCTTTGGTAGTTGTTGATTCCAGCTCGATTGACGAAAAGAATACACCGAATGTACTGAAATACGCCGAGTCACTTGTGGAGCCTAAAACAACGCCTAAAGTCTCCCTTACGGTACAACCTACAATCACCCTAACCGAGTCCAGTATTAGCATTAACATGTCTCGAAAAGCATCACGAATGGAAATAACCCGACCAGAACCCACCACCGAAATCTCAGACGAACTAATAGCAACAAAACGAGAAAACCATCACCTCAGGAAGCTATTAATATCTGTCGCCAGAACTTCAAAAGGGAAGGGGAACAGAGCCATAAAGAAAACCAGGGACCTCAGGTACAAAATATACCATTCCATCATCAAAACCTTTGAAATTGGCGATGTTATATTGAAAGAACGGGTGTTGATCTTGATCAAAGAAGCAGTCACCTCCAAGTCGTTTGAAAACTTCCTGGAAAACGAGCCCTGTGATACAAGAGTGGTGGAGCGATGGAGAGAGTACACTGTCGTCGCCAGAAAAGGGTCCCATAACTCGGTCGTTCTTCAATTCTTTGCGGCTGATACAAGAGAAACAAATACTGAAAATACAACCCCCACATTTGAGCATGACCTTGATCTGAATGTCAAAGTTGACATTTATAGCTCCATAGATAAGTCTGTCAGTGTGTCTTACCCCCACAAGAACTGGACTACCATCAACATCATCAAATTTCCCACCCTGACAAAAAGTACCAAGTGGTTATATTTCTTGAAACAAATGATAGGGGGAACTCCGAACCCTGATTTCAATGTTCTGATTCCTGACATTGGTATAACTATCACCATACGACCACCGCAGGAGATAATTGTGGACTCGATGAAACGGTCTCCCTTTGTGGAGGTGGAGAGACGAGAAAAGGGATATAAGGTCACGCACTCTCCATTGATTCAGTATATGCTTGACACTATTATGACCGAATTGGCTGCAAATCCTGAGAAAAAAATCAAAAACTGGTTGCAGCAGTGTAACCGGCCATGGTTCTGTTTCCGGCATTATGATCATCTTGAGTGGATTGAAGATGACAGTGAAATGTTCTTCATCAAGAATCAGGTTGAAAATGTGGTGGTTTTGGAGCTTCGAAATGCTCAGACTGGAAAAAAGCATATAGACACACCCATCACACAAATCCATGAGCCCGTTTCCATCGAGGGGTTCTTATCCAGACTCACCACCGCTACTGGTAGCGAAAATGGTAGATTAAGACCCTTTTACAAGATCCTGTATTTCAGCACTTCCGACAACTTGTTATTTTTCAGTAAGTACTTTAGAAGCATTCCACCAAAAGTCACGAGAACCATGAGTGCAGAGGTTTTTGAGCACTGCAGCTATGAGTTGGATCTGAACAACCACGTGGAATGGTTGGAATCCGATGATTTTTTGACCAGAGACCGAATATGCCTCGAGGAGTTCCAAAGAAAAGGTTTCCTTGTGACCAAGGCAGATGCTGTCATTGATTTGACATCGGTAACAAGCATCAGAGCCGTGCCTGTAGGTGAGGTCAAGTTGGCACACAAGGTTCTCCTAGGGGTATTGTGGTACGGGGATTCTGATACTTCTCAAACTGAATCAATTGTTGATTCTACTTTTGAAATCACCACCCACAATTCAGGTAAAATACGCTTGCAGGCCCCCAATAGGGAAGTAAGAGACGAATGGATCACAAGATTGAACGATATCACTGGCTACTGGAAACTCAAGAAAAATCACCAAATCCAACGGGCCACTATCACTCGAGACACCAACATGAAGTCATTGAGAATAGACGAGTATACAGACTCCAACATCAGCCAGGAGAGTGGATTACTAGAGTTTGAGAACTCGGTAGCAGACCCCGAAATTAACACCATTGATGCCATTTCAATGACCAACCACATATCTATGAACGGGTACCTCTACCAGAAGTACAAAAAGCATTCAAATTTCAACCAGTACTTCGCAGTCTTGAGTTCTGGGTCATTGATTTTGTACTCGTTGTTCAAACGGTCGAAGATCACCGGGGAGTGGAAAGCGGTGCCATATTTCCACCGCTATTTGACGATTCCTTTAACAAAGTGTTATGTTTATTCGGGGAATCTGACATCGATGGACTTGTTGGAACGGAACAAAGACATGGCCCCGACATCGGTGGGGGACCAATCGTTGCCTCGAGTATACGTTGACGGGTGGAAATCACAAGAAGAAGAACCCATGAGGTGTTTCACAGTGTGGTTTGGCAGAAAGAGGAGCCTTTCTAAAACAGATTGTAATGAGCCCAAGAACCCAGGTCTTGCTCGAATAATTGGGAAATTGGGGTTAACGGGGCAGAGTATAGTTTTTATGGCCCGTTCAAGACAGGAGAGAGAGGTGTGGGTGAGTCGAATTCATACTGAAATTGACCGGTACACCAAATTGTATGGTCTAGAGTCGTAGCTCCCAATTGGATACGCACGGTATAGATTTTCAGTCAAAGTCGTAAAGGGAAGGGTCCGATTGTCTGTATTGAAAGGGTTGTTTGATTCTGTAGCAGATGACCGATGAATGTGTACAGAAATGCTTAAAGCTGGTATACATCTACAGCATTTTGTTCAACTCCTCACGGCAATTCTTTAATTTTATAGCATGCATTGTCTAATTCTATTGCACTAGTATGGGCCTTCTCGACATGTATCCAGCTCTTTTTCTTCAAGTAAAAAACTTTTCAACCTATTTGCAACCTAAACCATGATTACCACCAACTTCCAATTTTCCAAACTTCTGAATATTCTTCCTCCAAAGCTATATAATACTCCATTCTCCGAACACAGCAAAAGTACTGCTTATGCAGTAACATTTTTTGAACGGACACTACTTAGACCTGGTCTACTTTACTCTAAACTTTTAGTGATTTTTACAAAATATTCCAGCTTTCCATTTGAAATTTTAAAATTTTCGGCACACAACTCTCTCTATTTGTTTTATACCCGTCTCTGCCATATCCTCTTCTATATACAAGTAACCGACCAGTATGTTGGCAATAGAATGTTTCTGAAACGACTTGTACGAACGAACGTCATGACCGAAAGATATATTACATGACTACAGGACCAGAAGACTCCTGTAACACCTATTTGTCCACGTCCAAACCCCCTTTCCGCCGTAACAAAAAAAAGAATTTGCAGCCAGTAGAATGTGGCAAAAGTTGTCTAACACGACTTTAAGCTGACAAATGCAAATCAACGCCAGTAATTCTTAATAAAGAAAAGCGTATGCGAATGCAAACGGGCTTGTAGCCTTATTGTTCGCTCCTAACGCTCATACACGGCAGACCGCTTAAAAGGTGTGTAACTACGATACATGAGCTGAGAAATGTAGAAATACCGGATTTGTGCGGAAATGTGATTGCTTTTGAGAGACACACTGGCACGTTTGCTATGAATGCTCCTTGTACAAGATCCTGCGACTAAAACTTTATTACTAAGCAATTGGTTGCTAGTTTACCCCAATTTATAAATACTGCTGGAATACCACCCAAAAGTTATTATTACACACTATGTCAACGGGTACGTAGAAAGTCAAACGAGTCAGAGCTCTACTAACAACAACAGCTATCAAGTTATACACCCACGGTACTCCTAACGGGATAAAAGTCTCTATTTTTTTGGAATTGTTGCACTTGAAATATGAGGTCATCAAGACTGATATTACCAAGAATGAACAAAAAGCCCCAGAATATTTGGCAATGAACCCCAATGGTAGAATTCCTACGTTGGTGGATCTGTCTACAGGCACCACTATTTCCGAAACTGCTGCTATCTTGACGTATTTGGCTGATACTTATGATGAGGAACGTAAATTCAGTTACGCGAACTACACCAAAGAATACTACAAGCAATTGGAAGTGACATATTTCCAAATGGCTGGTGTGGGTCCAATGCAAGGACAAGCTAACCATTTTGCGAAATTTGCCCCTGAAAAAATCCCCTACGCTATTGGAAGATATACTGATGAGACTAAAAGATTATATGGAGTTCTTGATGAGTACTTGAAGAGAAATGAAGCCAATGGCCCATACCTTGTGGGAAGCCACATTTCAATTGCCGACATTGTTAGTATTACATGGGCATGGGGCTTGAAGTGGATTGATATTGACATCAGAGAGTTTCCTTATGTGACCAAGTGGTACAAGAATTTAGTTTCCATTCCCGAAGTGAAGAAGGGGTTTTGGGTTCCTAATGCTCCTTCTTTTTGGATCGAGCCAAAAGACTTGTAGATCTTTAGAGGAAAGCTTTATAGTGAGTGAATGCTCTAAATTGTAATGAGAGGGATGACTTCTTTGAGAGAGTCAAATAACCTTTAATACATATCACATATTTTCATGTAACATTTTTCAGTGTTTCATCTTTCCCGTTGCTGTGATTACAGACGAGACCACTTTGGTGTGCCAATGGCTACACAGGGATATAAGGAGACGAGAGTCGTTATAAGTTTGACAATATCACGAAATCACGAATATATGATGGTTAGGACATCCACAGAAACGAGTCGTTGATAAGGCTGCGGTTTTGTGTTACAAATTTGCGACCGTTTTTGCAACCCTAAAACTTTCTCACTGAATAAGATGGCTGCAAACAACAAACCGCAATACAAGAACCCAAAAAAACACCTTAAAGACACACAAGATTTTAAAGACTCCAATAACCAAAGAACTAAATAACTAAAGAACAAACCGCACATATTACACCTATTCATCAAAACCATCCTATCACCACAAAATAAATTCAAAAAGTTCAAATAAATTTATGGATAATTTCCTCGTCGGAGTCAGAATCTGACTCCGAGTCGCTATACCTATCCAGCTCAGGTACACCTTCTGAGTTCACAGATAATCTAGAATATCCAGGGAGCTGAAAAGAAGTATCGTCCAACTTTTGCATTATTTCTTGGATCAATTGGTCATTAAATAACGATCCAGACGCATCTAAAGTCCCAGCACTTCCCAAAGGTGACAGGTGGTTCTCTTCCAGGGTAAGAAGGTTGATGGTGGAGCCACTGAGGCGAGAAGGAGGGTGGGCAGCCACATCCAAAGTTGAAGTGATGATTTCTGCAGGAAAGCTAAAGGAAATGTCAGACAATCCCACAACCCATTTCTCGATAATTGAAGCGGTATGGGAGGTCAACCAGACGGTCTTTTGGGCGTTTGCAACTTTCACAGCTTTATTTTCAAAGATAAATAGGGAATCTTTTCCGTCAAACATCCAGTAATCCGAACACGAGTCCAAAACTACCAAATAGTTTTCGAACAAGTACACAAGGTTGGAAGAAGCAGTAGCGTCATCTTTTTCTTTTACAAGAAGCCTATCCGCCAATCTTAAGCTTCCTAGTTTGACCAAAGAAGTAAGACTAATGTCGGCACATTGCCTCAATAGTAGTTGCAACAACAGATCTTTGAGCTTATCTAAGAGAATACACAGGTGATTGGAAATCTGGATAGTGTCGACGTTGCAAGTGGAAATGCTAGGAGTAGGAGATACTGACCGGAGGGAGAGGGAATCCGATAATAGCGATTCGCCTCGTGTCAATCGGAAAGGAAGATCGATGTCCCGGTGTTGGGAAGGAGAAGGACGTTGAAACGAGAGTCGAGGTGCAAAAGGCAGTTGCAATCCAGACGCAGATCCTGACACCAGCAGTTGTTGTTGAAAAGACTCGAATGAAGAAGAAAGTCTGCTTGTTCGCAACTGCTTCTTATCATACTCAATTGATCTCGAAATTGCTGTAGTCATTAGAATATCATGGAAATCCTGGTCCACCAACTGAATAGTCTGTCCCTCTCCCCCACATATGTCACCCTTACACACAGGGTATACCAAGCCAGAAAGAACTGCTTTATTAGCAGTGAATAAGGCACTTTCAAGAAGCATCCTAACCTTATAATCCACTGCGATGTTCAAGCACTGCTCATGGATGAAATCACCGCAATGGAGCTCTAAAATAGTTTCTTCCGCTAGTTTATTCTCCACAGACTCACAACACACAAAACAATTCATTCCAGACATGCGTTTGTTAAACCGAGCATAGGGATGTTGTTGCTGCACTTGAGTGTAGATATATGGTTTGATTTTGGGGCCTTTGTTCTTGGTGTGAAAGTAGAAAATATCTTTTGAAGGAGAAGGAGGGTGGGAGGTGTTTGACGAGGAAACGGCGGAGAAAGTAGGACTTGAAGAGCCAACTGATGGAGAAGACGTAAAAGACGAAATAGGACTTAAAGACGACGGGAACACCAATTCTGTGGCAATGGGACGGGTTTTGTAGAACTTTCTTTTCCAGGTGTCCTTTAAGGACTCTCTAGATCTTTTTGTGTTCATAATCATGGGATGAAAAAAGAGCAGCTTTCATGCAAGTTAGGTTTTACTGGTGGTAACGACTGCAAAGGGTAAAGATGTGTAATAAATGGTGCGGCGCTTCCCGATATGGACAGATGATGGTCCCCAAAATACGACACACGACATTAATCCACCACGACATCCACCATCACGACATTCACCTCTACGATATCGGCATTATGTCCCCGACGGATTTCTCCAACCCGCTAACCTCAAAACAATTCAGAAAAACTTTTAATTAATCACCAATGTTACAACCTTCTTCTCGTCAATTGGTAAACTCTTTGAGAGTAGCCAACAGAACATTGGCTTCTGCCTCCAATGCCACCGTCACAATTGAATTGCCTGCAACCTCCTTTGAAGGCTACAACTTGGAAGTACCAGAATTAACCTTTGAAACTGAAAAGGATACCTTGTTACAGATGTACAAGGATATGATCGTGGTCAGAAGAATGGAAATGGCTGCTGATGCCTTATACAAGGCCAAGAAAATCAGAGGGTTCTGTCATTTATCTGTGGGTCAAGAAGCCATTGCTGTAGGAATTGAACATGCTATTACTCCTCAAGATACAGTTATCACATCTTATAGATGCCATGGGTTTGCTCACATGAGAGGAGCTTCTGTGAAGTCGGTTTTGGGAGAATTGATGGGTAAGAGGCTGGGGGTTTCTTACGGTAAGGGAGGTTCTATGCATATGTTTGCTCCAGGATTTTATGGAGGTAATGGTATTGTTGGAGCTCAAGTTCCTTTGGGGGCTGGTTTAGCATTCGCTCATCAATATAGAGGAGAAAAGAACGCCACTTTTGCCTTGTATGGAGATGGTGCTTCTAACCAGGGTCAGGTGTTTGAATCTTTCAATATGGCCAAGTTATGGAATTTGCCATGTGTGTTTGCTTGTGAAAATAACAAGTATGGTATGGGAACAGCAGCAGCTAGATCCTCTGCTATGACTGAATATTACAAGAGAGGCCAGTATATTCCTGGATTAAAGATCAATGGAATGGATATTTTGGCATGTTACCAAGCCTCCAAATTTGCCAAAGATTGGTGTGCTAATGGTAACGGACCTTTGGTTATCGAATATGAGACTTACAGATATGGTGGACATTCGATGTCTGATCCAGGTACTACTTACAGAACCAGAGAAGAAGTCCAACACATGAGATCCAGAAATGATCCAATTGCTGGTTTAAAAGCCACCTTATTAGATAAAGAGATTGCTACAGAAGAAGAAATAAAGGCCTATGATAAAGAAGCTAGAACATACGTCGATACTCAAGTGGCTGAAGCTGAAGCCGATGCCCCACCAGAAGCCAAGATGGAGATTTTGTTTGAGGATGTGTATGTGAAAGGAAGTGAAATTCCAGAATTAAGAGGAAGAATTTCCGACGATACCTGGAATTTTGAAAAGGGAACTTATTCGAACAAGGTGTACTAGGGTTCACAAGGATTTATCGTCTGTGTGATTCGCCTCGTTTAATTTGTAGATCATAGACTTCATATACATAAATTTCATGTTAAGCACTTTCTGTAATTTCGGACCTTGATTACGTTTGTGTACAGCCAGTGCAGTTCGTCTACCTTTATTTGTACTTCTTCAAGCCCATTCAAATCCCACTGGGCTATCTTTGCACTAGACCCTTTGAAACTGCTAGATTTAATAAGCAACCCAAGTGGTTTTCATCCAAGATTTGTGGTTCATGTAACAACTTGTGCCGGATTCCCCCTGGTGAGGTAAGCCATACTATCATACAGGTGTCTTTAATACATACTCTTCAATTGCGAATTCTTGGTGATACTGGCAGAAGTGAACTATACCTCTCAGATTGGATTAGTAGACGGTATACGCGGCCCTTTTCCTTTGTAGGCTCCGCTTCTCATTCAACCACTTCGAATAACTCATAAACCAACTGTATTTTCAAGGAAGTGAAAACTTGTCCGGTTACAAAACCCGTTTGTGGGTTTCTGGTTGCAAAACTGACGATTATCAGCTACTAACCTTAATTGCTCGTTTGTTGGCTTTATTAATAGGGAAAAGGAAAACTCACCCATTCCGAGAATGAGAAGCAATACAGTCTTTGTTATACGGTCTTCGAAGTCTTTACACCTCTGCCGTCCAATATTGAAAAGAAAACATATCTCCTAGACTTCTCATCGCATTTTTAAATATTATTAACATAAGTATATGAGATTCAATTTGAATTTATTATTTTCATGTCTAATCTAAACACAGTGGTACAACCGCACCGGCGAAACCACAAAAACGACGCCGATTCCACACCCCAGTCCATCTCCGGACACATCTCCATGGGAGATATGGGCACAAACGTGCAAAAAGCGGAGCCGACTCATATCCCGGTGGCTAAAGCTTTACAGCCATCGCATGCTATACATCCATCCACCATCGCCTCCATCGAGGACTTGACGTATCGTCCCACTTCCGAAGCAAATGCAGAGGTCTTGAACTTATTGATGATGCAGGTGTACACAAAACTCACAGATCTGAGTCACGACACTATTGTTTCTGCCACCGACGTGATTCTTGAAATCTTGAACAACGACTCCGATATCACGGGAAAGCGGAGCGAAATCGAGCTGTTGTTGGACACGCGACTCGACGACATCGAATTGAATGACTGGGTCAATTTGGCCAAGAGAATCACCGACTATGGCACTGAAGAAGATGGAGCACACCTCGAGGAAGGAACTGCTATAGTGTTTGAAGACGAAGATGAGGACCCCGAGGCTGAGGACGAGATTGAAGACGAAGAGAGGGTCGAGGACGTAGTGGAAGCTAGAGAAAATTCCAAACTTGCAAGTGAGGGTATCGATGCAGTGCAGGTGATACAAGAGCCCACAAAAGACATTTTGATCCCGTTGACTGAAATCGATGCAGATTATTTGAAAAGACAGATTCCCATGGTGTCGGAAGAGACAGTAGCGGAGTGCATGGCAAAGTTGGGTGACAGGTCTCTAACGGTGTCTGATTTACGGGTACAATTGTCTCAGCACATTAAACAATCATCGGTGTTGACTCGGGTGATAGACAATAGGCACCGAATCGTGATGAAAATAAAGCTTCTCGACTTGGGGTCTTTGGACCTGATAAAAGCCGACTTGGAAGACATAGGTGACGCTGACTTGCTCAGAGAGTTCACAGACTTAACTGCTGCTAACAAAAGACGTATTTCAAGCCCAGACGCAAACCAGCAAAAGAAACACCATCCAGAGAAGAGGAAACCAAAGATAGTTGACCTTGAGGCGTTGGTGTTCGACCAAGGGGCCCATTTGATGGCCACCACCAAAGTCAAGCTTCCAAAAGGTTCATACCAACAGAACAAGAAACTATATGATATAGTCAGTGTTCCAGCCCCCGAAATCCCAGAAGAAGTCATTGAGGCGAGAAAATCGTTGGTTTCTATCACAGAATTACCGGAATGGGCACGAGAAGCATTTCCGTCGGGAGAAACGTCTCTGTTGAACGTTATTCAGTCCAAAATTTACCCAATGGCTTTCCAATCAGACGAGAATTTACTTCTTTGTGCACCAACTGGAGCCGGTAAGACCAATGTGGCGATGTTAACAGTGCTAAGAACGATCGAGCAGTTCCGAACGGCGTCGGGCCAAATCAAATTAAACGAGTTTAAAATGGTTTACATAGCTCCTTTGAAAGCTTTGGTGAATGAACAAATGAGGGAGTTTGAAAGAAGATTGACCGCCAATTACGGAATTGTAGTGAATCAGTTGTCCGGAGATTCCAATCTCTCAAAGCAACAGATCATGGAAACTCAACTTTTGGTGGTGACACCGGAAAAATGGGATGTTATCACCAGAAAGTCAACCGATACCTCCTACACAAATCTTGTCCGTCTTATTATAATTGACGAGATTCATTTGTTACACGATGAAAGAGGACCAGTCTTGGAAAGCATTGTTTCCAGAACATTGAGACAAGTGGAACAGACAGGCGTGCCCGTAAGGCTCGTAGGATTATCTGCTACATTGCCAAATTATGCCGACGTGGCAAGGTTTTTGAGAGTGGATATGGATAAAGGCATGTTCTTTTTCAATGCGGCTTACAGACCATGTCCTTTGCAGCAGGAATTCATTGGTGTGAAGGAGAAAAAAGCCATCAAGAAGTTGAATGCCATGAACGAAGCATGTTATGAAAAGTTGTCCGATTGTATCTCTAGTGGTCAACAGCTTATTATTTTTGTCCATTCAAGAAAAGAGACATTTAAGACGGCCAACTGGCTCAAACAGAAGTTGCAGGAGGAAGAGAAATTAGACAAATTTTTGAGCTCCAATGTAGGAGTAAAGGAAGTGTTAAAACTGGAGGCAGAGAATATGACCAATAAGAACTTACAGGACATTCTTCCCAGTGGATTTGGAATCCATCATGCTGGGTTGGAGAAAAGTGAAAGAACGGTGGTGGAAGATTTGTTTGCCCAGGGCCATATCAAGTGTCTTGTTTCTACAGCAACGTTGGCTTGGGGTGTCAATTTACCAGCTCACACGGTGGTGATAAAAGGCACAGAAACCTACTCACCCGAGAAAGGGACATGGGTCCAACTTTCTCCCCAGGATATCCTTCAGATGTTGGGAAGAGCTGGAAGACCTCGTTACGATAAGAGTGGTGAAGGTGTAATAATCACTTCACAGGACGAGATCCAATATTACCTTGCTGTTTTGAACCAGCAGCTTCCGATTGAATCACAGCTCATGAGTAAATTGGCTGACAGCATCAATGCAGAAATTGTTTTGGGGACCATCAGTTCCATTGAAGATGCTGTCAACTGGTTAAGCTATACCTATTTATTTATCCGGATGTTAAGATCTCCTGGTCTTTACCACGTAGGACCAGAATACGACCAAGACGAGTCTCTCTACTATAAAAGACTTGATTTGGCCCACTCAGCCTTGGTGGTGCTTCAGCAGAATAAGATGATTAAATACGATCAGGACGACGGAACTGTGAGTGCTACCGAATTGGGCAAGATTGCGTCCCATTTTTACATTACTTACAACACCATGAACAACTACAATAGCCAATTGAGACCATGGTTCACGGAGATCGACATTCTCAGCATATTTTCATCGTCCGGCGAGTTTAAGTTCATTCCTTTGAGACAAGAAGAAAGGCTTGAGGTCACAAAACTATATGAGAAGTGCCCTATTCCCATAAAAGAAAGCTCCCATGACCCATTGGCCAAAGTCAATATACTTTTGCAGACTTATATTTCCCGATTATCTTTGGAAGGGTTTGCTTTGGTTTCTGATATGATTTACATCACCCAGTCGGCCGGCCGGTTATTGAGAGCTATACACGAAATCTGCTTGCGGAAGAATTGGTCTTCACTTTCGAAAATCACCCTCAATCTCTGCAAAATGGTGGAGAAGAGAATGTGGCTTACCAATTCGCCGTTGCGGCAGTTTGGCACCAATGTTTCTAAGGAGATAATCAGAGCTACTGAGAATTCGTACTTACCGTTCATCAACTACTTCAATTTGGCCCCAGAAGCGTTGGCAGAAGCGTTGAATTTGAAGGGGAATAGCAGACGTATGCACCAGCTTCTTCAGCAGTTCCCAAAGTTATCGTTGAGTTATTATGCCCAGCCGTTGACGCATAATTTGTTAAAAGTGATGGTAGAGGTGGTGCCGGACTGGGACTGGGACACCTCTGTGCACGGAAACTTCCAGGACTTTGTGATGTTTGTTGAGGATGGTGACGGGGAAACCATCTTGTTTAGAGACAGAATAACCGTGCCGACGCTGTTTGAACGGAAGGAGATGACGATGGAGTTTACAGTACCGTTATCAGATCCGATCTCTCCCAACTACTTTATCACTTTTATTAATGATAAGTGGCTCCATTCCGAATTCAAGATCCCCCTTATGATCTCTGACTTGAAGATCCCCAGAAAACCCCCTGCTTTTACCAAACCATCCTCAGAAGAGAACAAACATGTGTCTGAGGTTGTGGTACCGGAATTCATTGATACGTTTGAGTTCCAACACTTTAACAAGTTCCAGACCCAGGTGTTTGATTCGTTGTACAATACCAATGACAACACGTTTATTGGGATGTCTAAAGGGTGTGGAAAAACCGTGTGTGCCGAATTGGCGTTGTTAAACCACTGGAAGCAGAATAACGGCAGGGCTTTGTACCTTTTACCCAATGAAGAAAAAATCCAGAAACTTTCCCAATTATGGAAGAAAAAGTACCAGCTGGTGGGCAAAGAGGGAAAGAGCATTGACGTACTTACGGGTGATTTGGCCACCGACTTGAACAAGTTGGCCAATAATCATTTGATTTTGAGTACCCCAGAAATATTCGATATTTTGTCCAAGAGATGGAGACAGCGGAAGGTGGTACAAACGATTGAAATGCTCATCTGTGACGACGTACACCTTTTGGGGGCCGGTATAGAAGGGGTGGCGTATGAGAATGTGATATCCAGAATGAAATTTGTGTCTTCCCAAACCAACAACAACATAAGGTTCGTTTGCTTGTCAAGCTCCTTAGAAAATGGCAGAGATTTCGGGGATTATATGGGATGTCCCCGGCAATCGATCTACAATTTCGATCCATCTGAACGGTTCAATAAGCTCCTGGAGATTAGAATCCAAGGTACCAATTTCAACGACAATAAGACGATGATTTTGAATACCGTGAAATCCACGTACAACTTTTTGAAGGAGAACACAGGCACAGGAAATTCATTGGTGTTTTTATCGACCCGGAAAGAGGCAATAGAGGTGGCTGTGACTATTGTGAGATTTGCTGAAAATGACTTTTGGCCTTTGCTTCGTGCCTCAGTGAAGGATATTGAGCCTTACCTAAGCAAGGTGAAAGACTTCACATTGAAAGAAGTTCTTGCAAAAGGTGTGGGGTACATATATTCCGGGATGAGTCCACAAGAAAAGCTTATTGTCGAAAGACTCTTTGATCGGGGCTGGGTTTCGATTTTAGTGGCCAGTAGCGATACAGCCATGAATAGTCCCGTGGCCAGTAACGTGGTTATCTTGGGCACAGAGACGTACGACGGCAGAGAGCACCGATATGTCAACTATGCCATAAATACCGTTTTGGAGATGGTGGGGTGTTGTTTGCAGCAAAAAGTTTTGATGTACACTAAGAATTGTACCATGGCTCATTATGGCCAGTTTTTGAAACAAGGGTTGCCATTGGAAAGCTTCTACAACTCGTTGTTGCATGATATATTTTTGACGGGGTTCAGCACCCGGATTTTTAAGGAAAGACAAGATTGTATTGACTGGCTCACGTTCACGTATTTCTACCGAAGAACACAGCTTAATCCCAGTTTTTACGATGTCAAAGACACATCTCACACGGGGATCTCTGAGTTTTTGTCTGATTTGGTAGAGGACACCGTGAAAGATCTTGCAGAGGCAAACATGGTGGAATTAGAAGAGGTGGAGGCCGAAGATGACGATGCAGAAGACGAAGAGACCATTACGCCTCTCAACAGTGCTCTTATTGCTTCTCATTACAATACATCTTACCACACAATGGTGGAACTCAACAAATTGGACAGCAAGACGAGACTTCGAGGAATTCTAGAGCTCGTGTGTTCGGCAGCAGAGTTTGAGACGGTACCAATGAGATTCAACGAAGCCGATATGCTTGCTAAGGTATACAGCAAGGTTCCCGTTAAGGCGCCGCGACCGGACTACGATTCGCCGTTTTTTAAGACGTTTGTGTTGCTCCAGGCGCACTTCAGTCGTATTAAGTTGCCTGTGGACTTCAAACTAGACCTTGAGATGATTTTGAAACGAGTACTTCCGGTGGTGCATGCGTGTGTGGATACCCTTTCTAGTGACGGGTTCTTGAACGCGGTACAGGCCATGGATTTATCTCAGATGGTGGTGCAAGGCCTTTGGAACCGGGACTCTCCCCTCAAGCAGATCCCTCATGTCAATGAATGGTTCTTGAAAAGATGTGAAAAGTATAACGTGGAAACGGTGTACGATATCATGGCGTTGGAGGACGAGGAAAGAGACGACGTTCTCCAGCTAGAGGGAGAAGAACTAGAAGATGTCGCAGAGTTTGTCAATAAGTACCCCAATGTCGACGTCAGCTACGACTTAGACTTGTCACAGGCGATTGTTGCGAATGGAGCTGTGACAATTAATATTAATTTGGAACGGGACGAAGAAATGGATGATTTGGAGGTGGTTTCAAGCAGATTTTCTGCCACAAAAAGAGAGGAGTGGTGGGTGGTGGTGGGGGAATCGGATACCAGTCAGCTTTATGCGATCAAAAAGACCACTATTGCCAAAGAACTGCAGTCTGTGAAGCTTGAGATTTCTATTCCGACGCCAGGAGTGCACAAGTTGACTATATGGTGTATGTGCGACTCGTATTTGGACGTCGACAAGGAGGTGCAGTTTGAGGTGGAGGTGGAGGGAGAAGAAGAGGAAGGAAACGAAACATGAAAAAGAAGTTGCAAAAGAAGATGAGAGATGTTGCAAAAGAAGATGAGAGATGTTGCAAAAGAAGGATGAGATGTTGTAAAAGAGAGGAAACGCAGAAACAAAGAAAGAAAAAATACAAACTACAAAGACGTTGAAGAAGAAAGACATACGAGCACAAGATATACACGAAACCAAGCTTCAAACCTACAAATGCACACCCATAATAAATTACAATTAAAAAGTATTTAAGTAGTCATTTCGCACAAATTAAATCATTATCAAATTTATTCAAGTACTTTCTTTATGGCCGAAAACTCCACTATTTTGACGCCGTTTCTTAAGAAGTTACTTCCGGTGGAACCCACATTGACACCCGAGGACTTGGCACAAGTTCTTGAGTTGATTTTTCTGGGAAAAGTGTCAGAAATACAAAAAGCAGCGTTTTTAACAGCATTAAGAGTCACCGGCTTAGATCACCAACCCCTGTACATTGCTGCCGCTGTGACCACAGTGATGAAATTTTCCCATACTATAGACGCCGGGACGGTTCCAGGGGACGGATTTGTGGACGTGGTGGGTACCGGGGGTGATGGACAGAACACATTCAACGTATCCACTGCGTCTTCTATTGTGGCGGCAGGCATGGGAGTTCCTGTGTGCAAACACGGAGGTAAGGCGTCTACCTCATCGTCCGGGTCCGGCGACCTCTTAAAGTGCTTGGGTGTGGACTTGATGAAGGTCAATAAGGACACAGCTGTGGCGGTGTTACTGAATTCCAAGTACACCTATCTTTTTGCACCTGCATTCCATGAAGTGATGGCTATTGTGGCAGACGTCAGGAAAAAGTTGGGAATACCGACTATTTTCAATATCTTGGGCCCGTTGATGAACCCTGCTCCTATCTCGTCCCGGATTCTCGGAGTGTACAGAAAACCGTTGGGAGAAGCGTATGCTCAGAGTGTCATGCAATTGACTGCTAATGACCCCACCCACAAAAGGTCTATGGTGGTGTATGGGCATGTCGGTCTCGACGAAATATCGCCTATTGGTCCCACAAGTTGCTGGATGGTGGAAAATGGGGCTATCACATACCGAGAATTGAGTCCAGGAGACTTCGGCATTCCCGAAACTTCGCTCGAATCGGTGAAGTCAGGAACCCCACAGGAAAACGCTGTGATCATGCTCCATATTTTAACCCAGGATGACCTGCAGTTCAAGGTCTACTCAGATAACAAAGAAAACCACCCCATCGTCAATTACATTCTCATGAACAGTGCGGCATTAGCGGTCGTGCACGGGCAGACGGACTCCTTCATCGAGGGAGTGGAATTGGCGAAGAAGGCCATTTTGTCGGGTGCTGCTTTGGAAGCGTTAGAGTCCTTCAAGTCGGCGTTGAACAGTCTCTAATATGGTCGTGTATATACCGAAAAGACCCACCGCGCTGCTCGCTATATCTCTGTGCGCGTTTTTATAAACAAATAAATAACTACTTGAAAACAACTCCAAAAGACATGTTCCAGTCGTCCAAGTTGATAGGCACACCTCGGGCCTCTAAGACCAATCATGTCCGCACGCTAGAGTTCACACCGATAGGGAAAGCCACATCCCGCGACTCTCGAAATAAAGTCAACGAAGAAGACAAAGAAAATGCGAGGTTTATAATGGCAGCAAAAGGGCAAAACCCTGACAGATTGACAAACGGACTTGAGTACGACCTTACGGCGGAGAATACCGAGGAGTTCAGCACCATAGGGAACTCACCGTTTAAAAATTTCAACGAACCTGTGGTGCCCCTGCATTCGTACAGTAATACCAAAGAAGTATCGGTCACAGAAGGAAGCTTACTTATGAATGGAGTGACATCCATCAATGAACAACAACACAAGATCAAGCAGCTCAATAATGAGAATATCAACATGAAGGTCGAAATCAGACACTTGCGAGACCTTCTCCAGAAGATTCCCGATGATCAAGTGAATTTGGTAGAAGTGAATATTCGTTTGGAAGAGACGCTCCATCAGGCCAGCAACGAGATACACCAGTTGAGAAGCCAAGTTAAAGAGTTGACTTATGATGCCAATGACCAGGCGATGTCTGCATCCGAGTTACAGAGACAACAGAGCCACAAAATGGACGAACTTCAACACAAGTATGAAGTTTTGTTGGCTGAACAGCAGCACCAGATATCACACGACCTTGAGCGCAAGTATGAGTCGTTATTGGCGGAAAAGGATGAAGAAATTGAGATGTACAGGGAAAGAGCTACTTCCTCAGAGGCAATGGGCTCTGTTCAATTGGAAAATGAGCAGCTTAAATCCAAAATCAAGATGCTTTTGGCAGACAATGAGTCGTTGGGAAGACGATATGAGGCTTTGGTCCATCAACACGAAGAGACGGTTAATAAACACGAAGAATTGGCCCACCAGCATGAAGACATGGTTCGTCGATTTGAAGCCAATGACGACAACGGGCATTTGCAGTCAAGAAACGACCAACTTCGTGAACAATTGGAAGCAGTGAAGGTCGAGTTGGAGTCCAAGAGTAATAAAGTCAAACAACTAGATAATTTGATAGAGGACTTGAAACTCGAGAATTCACACTGGGTAGACAGATACGACATGTTGAATGCCGACATTCAGCAGATGGACAAATCCCAAAGAGGCAACAATGAATTATCTGACGCCAGGCATGAAGTATTGGGTTTAAGACAGAAAGTCGAAGAATTAGAACAATTGAACGAGCGGATCAATAACCAGCTCGAAAGAACTCATGTGGAACTCAAAGATGCCTTGGATTCCGGAAAATCGGACAATAATGAGCTTCTCAACAAGCTCCATTTCAAGGAAGAAGAGTTGAAGGACCACAAAAGAATTGAATCAGAATTGAGAGATAAAATGAACTCTATGATCAGAAAAAGGTCGGACTCCAGGTATGATGCGTATGAAGCGCAAATTGAATCCTTGAACAACAACGAAACAAAGTTGGCGGAATTGAACAAGAAGTTGACTGAACAAGTGGCCAAGTTAAAGGATGAAATCTACCATCTCACGTCTTCTTCGAGCAACAGCAGTGCCAAGACGCTGTCCTTACAAAGACAGAACCAGGAACTCAAAGAAAGGTTATCTACGCTCGAAAACGAGTTAATGAACATCGAGGATATAAATATGGGGTCAGAAAGACAGTTGCGGGCCGTTCAAAAGGACTTTGAGCGCTTGAATCAGGACCACCATGCCTTAAAGCAAGAGAACAGTAGTCTTGTCGAGCAAATCAGAGCCCAGGCCAAAGTCTCGGATTCTGCCTTATCAGAAATCAATAAACTTGGCTTGAGGAGATTAGAATTGGACTGTGAGAGTATGCAACAGGAAATCGATTCTTTGAACAACACCATTGGAAAATTGAGGCATGAATTGGATATAGAAAGAGACAGTAACCATACTGATGAATTGCAACTTGAAATCAAGAGGTTAAGGCGAGAACTTGAAACCAGTACCGATAACGAACGGATTGAACAGCTTTCTATGGAGTTAAGACGCTTAAAGACAGAATTGAAGTTTGCAAACGACGCCAGTGACCACTATCAACAGCAACTTTTTCAAAAACAAGAACAACAACAAGCTAGTCGATTCCCTGTGGATTATAGACCCATGACCCCCAGTTCATCGGTTTTGGAGCAGGAGTGCCATAGATTGAGTTTGGAGAGAGACCAATTGATAAGCAATTTGAAGGACTTGGAAAATCGTTACAGAAACTTGCAGGGATCAGTAATCAGTAAGGATGATATGTTGGATCGATTAGAAATCCAGATGAAAGAGTTGAAGAGGTCCAGCAAGAGCACCTTCTCTTTTGAGGAAGAAGAAAAGACGCAACTTATGAAGGCTAAGGCAGCAAACGAATCAAAAGTGAAACAGTTGGAAATTGAAAAAGAGAGTTTGCAACGAGACTACGATTTCCAGATCCAGCATTATAAGTCTAGAATTGACGAACTATTGGATAAGAGAAGTGATATACCAATAAGTCTGGTATCTGAGTCTGTGGTTACACTTTTGGAGAAGCGTCTTGAAGAGGAATACAAGACCAAAAATGAACTCACTCAAAAAGCCAATGACTTGGCCAACGAACAAGCTAATTTGATCTCCAAATTCGAATCAGCACAAAAAGAAGCAGCAAATTTGCTTGATATCAACTCGGTTTATGAACACAATGAAAAGTCGATGAAGCTTGAAATATCCCAGCTCGAATTGAAGAATAAGTCTGTGGTTGAGGAGTTGAACAAAGTGACGCAACATTGTCATAAATTGATCAATAAATTGACAGAACTCAAAACAGGCAGTGATTCAAAGCTAGACAATCAATTATTGCAAAGAAAAATCGACGAATTGAATGGTAAGTTGTCACAGACACACATTTCGTCTCCCACTCCAATAAGCAAGAAGACATTGGTGATGGAGGAGTTAAAATATTACCGAGCCAAGCTCTACGATATCAATTTTCGGGCTAACGATCTTCAATTTATGTACAATTTTGTCATTGATTCGGTGAAAAAGTCCAAGGGCGATATAAAAAATAGTATTTTTGAGTTTTCCAAGCTAGGGATATCTCCAGACTACCAGATGACCTACAGGAAGAAACCAACGTTTGCAGTGGTTGCGAAAATGGTTCTTGCCATGGTAAGAATCAAAAGAAGAAACGAGAAGGCGGAACGAAGAAAACAGGCAATAGAAGACTTGAAGTACGATATTGAACGGCGGAAACTAAGTTTTCGTTCGTGATGTGTAACATAGGGTGTATATTAATGTAACACGACATTTAGGATTGAATCTTTTACCTCTTTGAATCATTTCTTAATTCCTCTTTACATAATACTTGTTCCTGTGTGAATCGTTTCTTTATTCCTGTTTACCATTCTATATTCCTCTTTGAACATTATTTATCCTGTCTATATTATTTCTTATCCACTTTAAACCTTATTTATTCCTTTTTAAAGCTATTTCGTTAATTTGTTCGTTCTTTAGTATCAAAATCGTTCCTCTCAAATCATCATTTCGTAATGGGTTACTCAGTGATGTTCCGTCTCGCCACAGGCGTCTGATACACCCGGTCGTTGGACGGCTGCCGGGTCCTCCCGATTTTCGGCGTCTGTGCTACCCCAAAGCTGATGTTCCCGTTGGAGTTATTCCGTTTAGCAAACGGTGGAATGAAATCAGGGTGCAAATTAATGGAAATATCACTGTTGTTCCCCATAATACTGTCATTCACATCGCTTGCCAGAAGCCCGTTTTCCCCATCGTGCTGGCCGTACCCATTACTCAAGAATTGGCCCACTGTTAACTGGTCGTCGTTGTTGCTTTTATTTGTTATTGGTTTCAAGATAGTTTTGTCACCCGGCGAATTTTGCCCTTTCAAAAAGCGGCTGAGAATAGACGTATCACTCCAGATCCCCTCCTTAGAAAGACGCTTGTTCTTGTAGTATTTGGCACTGAAATTGGCCGGATTGATAGGTATTCCGCCGTCTTCTTCGTCGTCCAAAAGAAATTGCGGAAACAAGTTGGACGTGGCCTCAAAAAGGCCCTGGGTGTCGATATCGTCGAAGGGAATCGGTTCATCGCTGCTCCACTTTTCTATGTAGAGCACTTGGTTGGCATTTGCAAAATGTACGTACGAATACGAGCCGTCTGTCATGTTTTTGTCACTAGAGTTCTTTTTGTGGTTTCTATTATTTTCTGTTTTCGCGCTTTTTCGCAACAATATCATTTCATTGCAACAATACGAATTAAATATCTGCTTTAAATGAAGCTAACAACGACCGACTTCAAATATTTTGAATAAAGGGCGTTGAACACAACTATAGAAGAATGTGATCTTTATTGATGGTAATATGCAATACCAATGTCTTGAGGTAAAACTTCCTACCAACGGGTATAAAGTACTCATAGAGTTGACCAGATATATACATTAAATAAACTTAACAACAACCGACTTCAATTATATGAAATGAAGGGTGATATACACCAAACATAGAAGCATGTGATCCAACAACCACATGTACTTCCTGTGACAATACCTCAGACACATACTCACACTTGTGTAAGTACTCTTGTGTATCGATCTCAGATACTGTTCCATTCCAAATTGGGTACTTTTTGGTCTACAGTGTAGGAAGCAATTCAGACGATCTTTTGAAAAAATGGGAGTGCACTTGCACAAGGTGAAACTTCATACCAAAGTATAAGAAACTCTAAGATGCCTGAACTAAATCAAAGGACCTGGAAACATGTAAGTGCAAATACACGAGCGTTCGCTACAGAAACCTAAAGGTACACCAAGATGAATTTGAACGAGCCTCACCAATTGATATATAATGGTAAAGTATTATGTTTGGCGTAAAGAGACGTCCCCGATGCCTTACAGTTGCTTTTAATTATATATTACCTTACAACGCAGTATAGATAGATGGGAAGAACACCGGAAACTTTTAGTCTCAGGTAGAGGGTTTTGGCCAGAGCAGGTTGCGCAAATAACCCAACTTCCTTTTCTGGGCTTCTTGCTCTTCATTATTCAAGTCGAATAGCCCGTAGGTCGCTGCGGTCACGACAAATTGCAAAGTGTAGGTATCCTCCTTCAAGTCAATGACCCTTGAGAGGATCGGAATGACCACCTCCTCAGTCTTTGGTTTCTCTTCTGGGGGAGGGGCCAATTGGATCAAAATACTTGTTTTCAAATCACTTATCACACCGATATCAATACTCAAAGCATCGAAACATGCAAAAACTTCCACGAGGAGAGACTTGAAACATCCCGCTAACTGGGTTCCCATTTCTTCTTCTGTCATCAACTTTCCGTCATTGACAAACTCGTGTAATCCGGAATGTTTAATTTCAAGGACAAATAAAGGACGAGACTCAGACTCAGTGTTTCCCACATGCCAAAACTGAATATCGGGCACCAAATTACTGTCGCCAGCTTTCACAGAACCGGTTTTTGTCTTGATGGGTAATCCGACACACTTAAACATCAGCGAAATAGGATGAGTGATACACTCCTTGAAGGCGGTCTCAAGACTAAGTTCGGTATTACTGTCATCCCGGTCGTATGGACACAAAAACCCAACTTCCTTGGCGACTCTGGTAAGGTTGCCTAAATCATAATCCTGATCAAGGTATGTGGTAGATTCCTTCAACTTTTCTTCAATTCGGTCAAACCAGCTCTCTAACACTCCATCAATTATCTCACCTTTTGAGGCAAACTTGAACGACTTAGCCGTCTCAGTTCGAACATTGCTTGTACCTACAGGAACCTTACTTATTGGTAATTTCTGAGGCTCAATCTTTGGACTTAAAGACAAAGGCAACGTGAGGTATAACATGAGACAGCCACGAAATAACTGTATGAGTGTTTTGTTCACCTTAGGATCGGCCTGATCCAATTTATCTACAACTAATCGTTTCATTTCACTCGCTTTTCGGTCAATTAGGTAGTTGAAAAAAGCCTCCCTAATAAAGATTGACTCTTTGCATTCTTTCCAGGGAACTGTACGGATAAGTTCACGCCAGTCATTGCAACGTGTTACTTCGTTTACCCAAATGTTCCTGTAGCGGAAGAACTTCACCAACTCAGCATTTCTCTTCTTACGGGCTTCCATCTTCTTGGCTTCCTCCTCCTTAGTCTCCTTCTCCTTGGATGCCCCCTCCCCGGCTTCCTCCTGCTTGACCTCCATCTCGTTGGCTTCATCCTCCCTGACTTCCTCCTCGTTGGCTTTAATCTCGTCGACTTCTATCCTCTTGTTTCCTCCCTCATGCGATGTGTCACTTCGGTTTGATGGCCCCTCCTCGCCCTCCCGCTTGAATGCCCCCTCCCCGGCTTCCTCCTGCTTGACCTCCATCTCGTTGGCTTCATCCTCCCTGACTTCCATCTCGTTGGCTTTCCTCTTGCTGGGGGTTTTCCTGTCGCTACTCATATGCTATGTGTAACATTTGGATTTTTCCATTTTGTTTTTCTTGGTTGCAAATCCGAATTGGTTTGTGCACACCACCATTGCCAGGCCATAAATACCTAAAGTATGTTTCCGCACTGTAATGCGTCTAGGTGTTCCCAAAATATTTTTTTAAACTATGAAGCATCCAGCCAATTACTACATGCTGTTTGTCTGTACAGTTTAATCGGGATTCGGCTCTCTACCTCCTGAAGAGCAAAATATGTTAGGACAAATTAGGAAAGTACAACCTCCAGTATGTGGTTTTTGTCGTGAGATTCACTATACGTGGTATTGCATATTCTTGCAGGTTCTAATGTTCAAAACATTAAATTTTAAATTATATTTAACATTACACACAGGCTACGGGAGCACAAAGGTCTTCAAAAAACGTGGGTTTAATCGCCAAAACCACCGGGTCGTAATGTGACGGCGTCACCAACTTGAACGCCCCAGTTCCAATGCTCATGGTTTGTCCCAAAATAATACACTCCGAGACACCTTCAATCATATCGTTTTTCATGTAAAAAGCAGCATCAAAAAGATGATCTGTGGTCTTTTCAAACGAGGCCAATTGCAACACCGAGTCTCTCATTTTACTGAGTCCAAATCTGGTGATTCCCAACACCTCACCCTTGTATGTCATGACATCCCCTAATAATTGGATATGACGAGGATCCACACTCATTCCATGCTTACTCATGGTATAGTCAATTTCTCCTATAATGGACGATCGGGCCGCTTCTATTCCCAAAACCTCAAATACCTCAAGCACGTGGTTGGTTGAAGTTTTGGTGCCCACCACACCGTCTGTGCACATAACGTCTTTCAAGCCGTATCCTTCCACCAACAACTCTTTTTTGTTGTCGTCTCTGATATTGATGACTGCACGAGATATGCTGGAGAGACCCTTGATGCACACACTGGGAAGTGATCTCTTCAAGTGCTGCATGCGGAAGAAAAGCACGTTATTGTGGTCGGTGAGTTTATAGTCCACATTGACAGACCGAGCCAAGGCTTCAATCTTGGTGTCACTTAGCGTCACAAGGATGTTGATGCGGTCGGAACCACTGATGGAAACATGGGCTGGTTGGATTTTGAGTTTGGGGGCATTGACAAGAGCCTGGGCAATCGATTCGATTGTCAATTCCAACTGCAATTTTTCAATGGTTTTCAAATCGATCTTCACCGTCAAGTACGCCATGTTGTCCTTGTACACGTCTTGGATATAGAAGGCGATGTCCAGAAGTAGTGTCTTTTCAATTCTACCTTTTACCACTCGTGCCGCAATTTCGTCATCATCATTGACCAAAACCGAGTTTATGATGGGGGTGGAAATGACTTTCGAGGCATTGATGATTTCTTTGATCCGAGGAACCCCCAAAGTGACATTCATACTTGCCACACCCGCAAAATGAAACGTTTTCAACGTCATTTGAGTTCCAGGTTCCCCAATAGACTGGGCTCCAATGGCTCCCACTGCAGTTCCCGGTTCAACTTTAGCTCGTGAATACTTGTATAAACACTGGTTCAAGAATCTGTCAATAGCTTTGGCAGATATCTTTAATATCTGGTTAACGGCATTCAAGCTGGTATTATCCTCGGCCTGAAACATATCTTCTGATGTCTTTTTGTAGAATGGTTTCAAGCCCTTCTTTTGTCTTGCTGTGGCCAAGATGGTGACTTTCTTATCCACGAAATCTCGGATGGAGTTATAGAAGTCTCTTTCTGCATCGTTTTGGTCAATGTATTCCACGTCCAAAAGTCTTTTGGTTTCTTTGATTTCGCCGCCCAAATTATCGTACCGAATCAACTTGTTTTCAAGTGGCTGCAAAACCGATTCCACCAAGTCTGTGACCTGGTACGGAAGTAAGCCTTTTTCGCTATTACTGAAGGTAATGTTGAAACTGTGGTCCCATTGACGGGTGAAGTTCACGGGCCGAGCATCTCCTTCCATGTCAAAAGGATCCAATCCGTCCCCACCGTATGTGAACTGAACAATCCCATTGGACGAGTTCCGAACCGTATTGTCGTACTGAGAAGATAAATCTTCCAACGACTTCATTAATCTTCTAGACATGTACCCTGTTTCGGCAGTCTTAACAGCAGTATCCACCAACCCTTCTCTACCAGAAATAGCATGGAACAAGAATTCCGGTGGGGTTAAACCACTATAAAATGAATTTCGAACAAACCCTTTGGATTGGGGGGTTTTGGAGTTCTTGGTGAAATGGGGTAAAGATCTATCTTGAAACCCATCGGGAACACGATTACCAGAAATAATCTGTTGTCCCACAACTGCCACCATTTGCGACACGTTCAAGGTGGACCCTTTGGAACCACAGGTGGCCATAATCAACGGAGCATTGAGGGAATCCAATTCTCGAATGCACACTTCACCCACCTCTTCTCTAACTTTGGATAACAATCCTCCAATTTTGGCTTCCAAGGTCTGTTCTTCATTACACCCGGGCTGAGTCTCCAACTTTCCTCTATTATACAAATCAATCAACTCATCACACTTCAAATATGCTTGTTCCACCATCAATTCTTTCTTGTTCTTCAAATCGGTTCCAGGAGTAACATCGTTGATTCCAATAGAGAAACCACGATTTCCCAAGAACCGGGCACACAACTTGGACATCCGATTCATGGCTTCTGCTGCTTCGTGGGGTCCATAGTCTCGTAAAATGGTATAGAAGATCGAATGCTTTTTCCCGTCTCCTAGAGTGGATTTGTCCATAACCCCGGATAATATTTGGGAGCCTCTAATGATGACATATCCATCGTTGGGAGACATTTCATTGGCAAATCCTTTGGCCGGTGGATGGTAGGTTTTGGCTTTTGCATCCAAATTGATCACAACTTTAGATTTTCTATTTGGTTTGATTAAAAGTGAAAAAACTTGTTTTCCTGTCCACAACAGAACGGGTTTCATGATGGCAGGAGGAGGCAAGTCAAAATGAATGTCGGCATCAGACATCATACACAATAACTGATTAATGGTGGCTCTATCATAAAAGGAGTCTTTATGGGAGATCAAATAGGAACCGGTGATGAAATCTTGAGTAGCAGCAATAATAGGTTCCCCGGATTTGGGAGTTAATAAGTTGTTTTTGACCCCCATCAAATTAATGGCTTCAGCCCTGGCTTCTTCTGTTTGAGGCACATGCAAATTCATTTCATCACCATCAAAATCGGCATTATAAGGTGTACAAACACACTCGTTCAACCGGAAAGTTCTCCAGGGTCTAATTTTGGCGTAATGGGATAAAATAGACAATCTGTGAAGGGAAGGCTGTCTATTGAACAACACCACATCGCCATCCTCTATATGTCTTTCCACCACATCTCCAATATGCAAATTTTTGGCGATTTTCACTCGGTCGCCGAACCGTAAATTTCTCTTTGTATTTTCGTTCTGTTTCAACACGTAATTAGCACCAGGATGGATTTCTGACCCGTTTAAAATCAAATTTTGAAGCTTCTTTCGGTTGTATCGAGTACACTTTTCGGGATAGGTTAATATCTTTGCTACCCGATCAGGAACAGCCACTTCATCGATTTTTAAATTAGGATCTGGTGAAATCACAGTTCTACCAGAAAAGTCAACTCTTTTACCGGAAAGATTCCCTCTAAATCTTCCCTGTTTACCTTTTAATCTCTGACAAAAGCCTCTTATAGGCTTAGCGGATTTAGCTCCTCCACCTCCTTGGGAGGGCATCAATGCGGGATTGGCTGCATCGGAATTGATATACATAGCCACAGATAACTGCAAATAGTCCCATTGTTCCATCAAATTATTGATTGAGATGCCCTTTTCAATTCCAGCCTTGATCAAAGACGAGGTCCACACTATTTCCGTCAATTTGACCGTCAAATCGTCCTCATTGGACTGGGAATCCATCATGACTGAGGGTCTGATACAAACCGGTGGTGCTGGTAAATATCTCCATATGTACATCTCTGGCCGACCGCCTCTAGAAGCGTCGATTCCTAACAATTCACACTCATCGGGAGTGATATACTTGAACAAATTCAACACTTTTAAAGGGTTCAAATCTTCATGCATTCTTTTTGTGAATTTTTCCAATTCCGGGTTCCTGATAAGCACCTGGTCCACCTCCAGATCCCACAAATCTTTTTCGGGAGTAGATTTCTTACCTATCCATCTAAAGGTGTCATGCACGACCTTCAAAGCAGCCGGTCCCGCCCCACTGGCAGCCTTCTTCACCACTCCGTTAACATGGGTACATTTAAAACACCGTCTCTGCTTTTTGCACTGGTCCAAGATATGCTTGAGAATCTTCATGCGCCGCAAGTTGTCGATGTATGGTCTTCTCAAGTCGCTGAGAAACTTTCTCTTTGTCAGTTCATCCAACAAAATGTGACCACAGTTCTTACAAATGCACTGTAAGATCTGGATAATGGCCTTGAAGTAGCCCACGTGGAAAACCGGCAATGCCAAACGGACATGGCCAAAGTGACCGTGACATGACGCCAAGTTTCCGTGACAGGTGGCACATTCGCTGGCGTTGGAAGAAATCCCCATTTTTGTGTCTAAAGCCCCAAATTCTTTAACGGTTCTTCCCTTTTCCAAATCGTAAAGGTCTCTGGTTTTGACTTCGACTTCGGATTGGGCCACAATCTCCTGTGCCGACATGGCACTGAATTCGAGGCCCTTAATGCGCTTGGGAGTGATATCCACCACTACTTCCTTCATATTTGATTTGATGTAGTTTTTTTTTTCATCAAGAAGTGAGATGTGTCACGTGAGAGGATTTGGCAAGATGCGCCCAGATATGGGAGATGAGTCACGTGACATGTATTTGTGCGCCCTGAGAATCGAGAAAGTTTCAGAGTGGCAATAAAGCAATATGTCTAAAGAACAAGTTACCGAGGAGGAAAAGAAGGTGATTAAATCATTGGAGGAGGACGATGATGAGTTTGAGGATTTCCCTGTGGACACCCAATGGACCACGACACAGGATGCGCAGGTGAATCCGGATATTTTGTGGGAGGAAGATTGGGAAGACGATGATAAGGAGGATGATTTTGGAAGGAAGTTGAAGGAAGAGTTAGCGAAGCATGTCAAGTAGAGGGGGATAGGAAGAAACAATAAAGAAGAGGAAAGAGGAAAGAGGAAGAAGAAGAAGAGGAAGAAGAAGAAGAGGAAGAGGAAGAGGAAGAGGAAGAGGAAGAAGAAGAATAGAAAAGAAATAAGTAAAGTAGGAGGAAGTAGAGAAATAATAGAGAAAGAAATAACAAAGAAATATAGCTACTTAAACCTACTACCGTATGGCCTCATAAATCTATTCAATACACATCTCTATCTATGCATAGAAATTCACCGATTTACTCTTCCGGGCTTGCACTTCTCCAATGGCATCAACGAAATCCTCATGTCTAATAACACTCTTTCCATTCCTCAAAGCAATCATCCCCGCCTCCACCGTTACCGCCTTCAATTGTGCCCCATTAAATTCATCTGTAGACCTAGCAAGCTCCCTCCAATTGACAGAATTATTATCACAATTTAATTTCCTGGCATGGATTTTCAACACAGACTCTCTGGCTTCCTCCGAAGGCAAAGGAAACTCTATTTTCCTATCCAATCTACCACTTCTTAATAAAGCAGGATCCAAGGTATCCACTCTATTGGTTGCAGCCAATACCTTGACCCTATCATCCGACCCAAAACCATCCAATTGATTCAATAGTTCCAACATGGTCCTCTGTACTTCTCTGTCACCAGATTTGTCGGAATCAAATCTCTTGGTTCCAATAGCATCCAATTCATCAATAAAAATAATCGTAGGGGCTTTTTCTTTGGCCAAAGCAAAGGCATCTCTCACCAATTTGGCCCCATCTCCAATGAACATCTGCACCAACTGCGGCGCCGCCAATTTCAAGAACGTGGCCCCTGACTGGGCGGCACAGGCCCTGGCCAATAACGTTTTACCGGTCCCAGGAGGTCCATACATCAAAGCTCCCTTTGGCGGTTTGATTCCCAAATTCTTAAACTTATCTGCTTGTTTCATGGGCAACACCACCGCTTCAATCAACTCCTCGATCTGCTTGTCCAAACCACCGATATCGGAGTAGTCTTCCGTAGGTTTCTCATCCACTTCCATGGCCTTGACCCGCGAATCATATTCCGAAGGCAAAGTGTCCAAAATTAAGTACGAGTCTTTATTCACCCCAATCAAGTCGTTGGGCTTCAAGGTTTCGGGATCCACTAACCCAATCAATGGGAGGAAAATCGTTTGACGAGTAGAGGTCTTGATCACGGCCGATTTGCCAGACCTGGCCGCATCCAAATCCACATTGGCCCCTTGTTCCTTGGCCTCTTGTTCTGCGTCCAAATCAAGAAGTTCCACCACGTTTCCCACCAAGAACGGCAACTGCTTGTTGTTGTTGATTTTCTGCTGGTTGTCCTTGATCTTTTCCAACATCACCGTCTTTTCATGGCTCAACCGCTGCGATTCTGATTTCATTACTTTGATATCATTGTCCAAAAGACGGGTCCGGGTGTTGATGTCGTAGGTCGACAAGCTGAAGATCTCTTGATCCATATCCGTTTGTGACTCCAACTCTTCTAATGTGGCCATTTGTGTTTTTGAAGTGAGTTAAAATATATTTTGCTTGCCACTCATTTCGCGTAAAAGACAAAAAAATGCAACTTGAAGATATAGTGAGCGAAACCGAGGGGCAACAGCTCCGGAAATTGTGTTTGAAGGGTATGTAGGGCGGGTTTATGGGGGTGGTGTAAGGGTCGGGTCGTGGCCCACACTCTTTGCAGGTCAATTGGTTTACTAACAGTGAAAGCACGAGACTTGTCGTATTCGCCATACTCCAAGTTCAGGTACGTAGTTTTACACTAAATGGCATTTGGGGACACTAACAGAATAGGGTGGGATGTACGGTGCTTACAGAGGAGGGGGAATTCATCAGTGGTGCCAATATTGAAAATGCTTCATATGGGGGGTCGATTTGTGCCGAACGGTCGACTATTTGTAAGGCAGTGGTATGTATGCTACAGCGCTTTGGAATCCACGGTTCTGAGCGTTGACGCAGTTTAAGAACAGTACTAACGGACAGAACGAAGGCAAGTACAGGTACAGGGCGATAGCGATTCTGAGTGATATGAAAGGGGTTATCACGCCTTGTGGTATATGTCGCCAGTTTATTCGGGAGTTTGGGAAGGATATTCCGGTGGTGATGTATAGTGGAGACGGAGAGAGGGTTGTTTTGAAGGCGTTGAAGGAGTTGTTGCCGGCGAGTTTTGGGCCGGAGGAATTGGGGGGCGAATAGTACTAAGGGTGCTACTAAGCTCTGCCTGCAGTTGACGATTTACGGTTTTCGCGAAAAAACCGTAAATCGTAACATGAAAAATTCTCAGCTCAATGGTCATCTGTGCTTCCTCTGTGTGTGGTAAAGAAACCACCAGCACCCTTAAGTGCCCTCTCTGCCTCAAACTGAGCATCGAAAGCGTCTTTTGTGACCAAACATGCTTTAGAACTTGCTGGTCGCAGCACAAATTCATCCATAAACAAGACGATGGCCAAATTTATGACCCGTTTCCAAATTTCACATATCGAGGAAATTTAAGACCCCATTATCCATTAAGTGTGCGGAGACCTGTTCCCAAACATATCAAACTCCCTGATTACGCAAAAGATGGCAAACCCGTGAGTGAGTTGAAAAATGACCGGTTAGGTAAAATCACAATCTTGACAGAAAAAGAGATTGAGAAGATCAAAAAGGTATCGGTGCTCGGACGAGAGATTTTGGACGAGACGGCCAAACACGTGGCGGTGGGGGTTACCACCGACGAGCTAGATGCTATTTTACATCGGGAATGTGTCAAGAGAAACTGTTATCCTTCGCCATTGAATTATTACAATTTCCCCAAAAGTGTTTGTACGTCTGTGAATGAGATCATTTGCCATGGTATTCCTGACCAGACACCTCTCAAAGACGGAGACATTATCAATTTAGACGTTTCTGTGTACTATTTGGGATTCCATACCGATTTGAACGAAACGTATTATGTGGGAGACAAGGCCAAGTGCGACCCGGACACCGTTCGGTTGGTGGAGACCACACGGGAATCCTTGGAATTGGCTATCAATGCTGTGAAGCCCGGGTTACCTGTGAGGGAGATTGGGAATATCATCGAGGCTCATGCTACAAAAAACAATGTGTCGGTGGTGAAAACGTATTGTGGCCATGGAATCAACAGTTTATTCCACTGTCAGCCCAACGTGCCACATTATGCCAAAAATAAGGCCATTGGGATCTGTAAGCCGGGAATGGTGTTTACAATTGAGCCAATGTTGTGTTTGGGAACGTATCGGGATGTGACCTGGCCGGATAACTGGACGTCTAGTACCCAAGACGGGGAGCGGTCGGCGCAATTTGAGCTGATGTTGTTGGTGACGGAGACCGGGTGCGAGGTGTTAACGGCAAGGAGGGGAGATTCGCCGGGAGGGCCTGTTCCACGAATCCAATAGCTCATCTGGCTTTGAATATCGTTATTTTAACAGTACATAGAAATAAATGCACAGCTTGATGACGCTAGTCTCACGGCCGCTACGCCAAGTGGGTGTGATCTGTACGACAGTCAAAGCCATACGGCTATTCTGATTGTTCTGTTAAATTTAGAACTACAGGATAGAAGCACTGAGGATGGGTATGTTATTTAAGTCCTGGTGCAGACGTGATGCAAGTAACGATCGTGTAGAGCTGTTAAAAGAGGTGGCTTGTGAAAGTACTTGGATGTAAGGAGATGCTGTTTAGAGATGCTGTCCAAAGAGTTGTCCAAAGAGATGCTTTAATATTTGCCTTACGAGCAAATGGCTTTCAATGTAAATAGGCTGACTATCAGCTCCACAAAAGACTTTCATCTCTACTTATCCTCCACTCTTGGAAACATATGCTCTATACACCCGTAAGTTTGCAAGAGGTTTCTTGACTGAAGGTGTTATATTGGCTGAGTGAGCTTTCTTGGACTGAAGGTGTTATGTTGGCTGAGTGTGTTTTCCGATCTGTTTGAATACGTCAAAAGAGGTAAGAGACGAGAACGGTGAAAGATGAGAACGGTGAAAGACGAAAGGGAAGGGGAGGAGGTAAAAGACGTCAAGAGACGTTAAGACGAAGCGACAAAAACGTCAATTTATCAAACACATTCGAGTCTAAATTCTACCACCCTGCATGCCTCTACGCAATTGCAAGAAAAGAAAGTACAGAGTCACAAACACGCTACAAATAAGAGAATTTGCACGGTGACACAAGCCACACATACACGAACCGATCTTGCCAATCGACGTCATCACGTCACGCTTGCTACCGGGTGCAATTCGTCTGCAATCCAAATGACTGTCCGTGATGCCCATTTTTAAGCATGGATTGGCGGGTGCTTGAATAAAGAACAAAGTCTAAGTCAAATAGGAGTTCCATGAATGCAGATCAAAGTTAAAGTCATGGAGGAATTCCATGGAGGCTTTGGGGAGTTACAGAGTTTCAGGCTGAAATAATAAGGTTATCCCTATAGGACGGGTGTTTTCATCGGTCTTTAGCTGTGATGGTTATAGGGGGATAAGCTGGGAGGAGCTGGGGGATAGGAGATTGGGGGTATTACGCTTGCTCTTTAACGGGTTCAGGGTGTTTAATCAAACGCTTTCTGCTATAGTCAAATAATCGGTTCGGTACAGGAGGTACGTACAGATACGCAGTGATGATCAAGGGACAATGTCTTGCATAACGTCTTGTGCATATATTATAACAGGTGCAGACAGGAACGCGGACTGCTTAATCAGTAGAGTGTAGGGCTGTAGTGGAATGGCGGAGTTTGGCTAGTGCTGTGCATTTTGCAGTACCATTTTGTACTATGCGGCCCTTCATTGAAGCTGGCGTTGTACGGGTGACCCATCAGAGAAGTATTCTACACGTGTACCTCTCTTTGTGACATGACATCTAAAACGTCAAGTTCACAAAAGCAATTAGGGATGGTGTACCATTCATATTTATTGGTTTTGTGAACTTGTGGTGCGCCGCTGCCACGACGCTGGACCCGTTTCTCACGTTTGCACAAGTCGCGCATTTTCAAGAAAATTTTCATCACCATGTCTATCCAACTATTGAACCCCAAAGCCGAAAGTTTAAGACGGTCTCAAGCCCTCCAGGTAAACATTGCGGCAGCCACCGGCTTGCAGCAGGTGCTCAGCTCCAACCTTGGTCCAAAAGGTACTTTGAAACTCCTTGTGGACGGATCCGGAAATCTCAAATTAACCAAGGATGGAAAAGTGTTGTTGAGTGAAATGCAAATTCAACACCCCACAGCCGTGATGATCGCAAGAGCTGCCACAGCACAGGATGAGATCACCGGAGATGGTACCACCACCGTGGTCTTACTCGTGGGAGAGCTTTTAAAACAAGCAGAAAGGTATATCAGCGAGGGAATCCATCCTCGAATTATTACCGATGGTTTGGAAGTGGCAAAACAAGAAAGTTTAAAGTTTTTGGACGAGTTTAAAGAAACCAGGTTGGACTTTGACAGAGAGTTTTTGTTACAAATAGCCAAAAGTTCATTATCCACCAAGATTTCACCCGATTTAACCTCAGTATTGGCTCCTATAGTTACAGATGCCGTGTTAACCATCAAAGATAACGATTCGATTGACTTACACATGATTGAGATCATGACCATGCAGTATGGAGATGCCAAAGACACGGAATTGATCAAAGGGTTGGTGTTGGATCACGGGGCCAGGCACCCAGATATGCCTAAACGGTTGGAAAAGTGCCATATTTTGATTTTGAATGTTTCGTTGGAGTACGAAAAGACCGAAGTCAATTCCGGCTTCTTCTACTCCAACGTGGACCAACGAGAGAAATTGGTGGCTAGTGAACGGAAGTTTGTGGACCAGAAGTTGAAAAAAATCATTGATTTAAAAAACACCGTGTGTGAATTGAACGGAGACCAGAGCTTTGTCATCATCAACCAGAAAGGAATTGACCCCATGTCCTTGGACATTTTGGCCAAAAACGGGATTTTGGCCTTGAGAAGAGCCAAAAGAAGAAACATGGAAAGATTGCAGTTAATTTGCGGCGGAGAGGCCCAAAACTCAGTGGACGATTTATCGCCAGAAGTCTTGGGCTACAGTGGCCTTGTTTACGAAAGCAGCATTGGCGAGGACAAATTCACCTATATCACCGAGAACAAGCAACCCAAAAGTGTATCTATTCTCATTAAGGGCTCCAACAACTATGTGATTCAGCAGACCAAGGATGCAGTTCGAGACGGGTTAAGATCCATCAAAAACGTCTTACACGATAAAGCCATCATTCCCGGAGCCGGGGCCTTTTATTTGGCCTGTTCCCACCACCTCAATGTCGCCAAAGACATCAAAGGTAAGAACAAAATTGGAACCAAGGTCATGAGTGAGTCGTTGCTTGTGATTCCCAAGCTTTTAAGCATGAATGCCGGACTCGATGCCTTGGAAGCATTGACCAATTGTTCGGACGAGATTGCCGAGGGCCGCAAAGTGGGCATTGACTTGAAAACCGGCGAGCCCATGGACCCCAGTATCGAGGGCGTATGGGACAGTTATCGAGTTATTCGTAATGCCATGGCTTCGGCTGTGGGCATAGCTTCCAACTTGTTACTCTGTGACGAGTTGTTGAAGGCGGGCAAGTCGTCGTTGAAACAAGGGCCTGGCGGAGGGGCCCCCGGCGGCATGCCAGGAATGATGTAGATAGGAGAAACAGAGTATATATCAGGATTGAGCAATACACAAAACATATACATGGCGGATATAAGCCTCTGTCGGGGAGGTAAGACGGGAGCCGGGCTCCAAACCAGGACCATGACAAGTGCCCCATATGCTATCACCATGAGCAAGGAAAACGATAGCAAGTGCCCCATATGCAGCCACCAAAATAGCACGGGCACCATACGCACCCACCAAAAACAGCCCCTCTGGTAATCGGGATGGAATTCCGAAACTTCTCTGGCATAAACCGCTCCCGGTATCGGGACAGAAAAAGAAACTCGACCGCACCAGTCGGCGGAAAACCCCTGTCACATCCCAGCACAGAATACGCCACGACACCCGCCTCTTCGGGAGAGGAATCTCTCAACCGTTTGGCGACCGGGCATGTGTCCAGATAATAGAGGGCCAAGTCCTGAGCCTGTAACCCTTATTCTTCGCCCCAGTCAGTTGTCAAACCTAATTTAGAGTTTAACTAGTGTCTCATCCACATCGAACTCTTATAAATACCCTAGGTTGTCCTGGTTAAATCTTATCATTTCTCCTGTAACAGAAGTTTCGGGATTTGCGACTGCAGGTGACGATTGAACCACCACCAATAAAAACACCAGCTTGGGCCAATTTTACCACAGGTGTTTCCGTTTTTAAAAAAATTCATTTGGTTTTTTTTTTTTTTTGTGGTTGGAGTTGTTATAACTCCAACTACTTCTGGTGCTTTTTATTTTTTCATCTTGGCCTATAACCCGTCGATATTCCTGTTCAAAGTACGGAGATTGTTGCTTTTAAAAATTGACTGTAGCCCCTGCTGCTCTAGAAATCTAGCATTTAGCATCTTAGCATCTGATTTCGACGTTTGTGCCACCACCACCATCAACACCACCCATTGACCTCTGTAACGTCTGGCTTTCCTTGGTACCGTTAGTTTTAGGCGTTTTCTGGTTCAATTGAACCTATGCATGTACGAGATATGAAATGGACCAAGAATGACGGCGACTTTCGCTACTATGACGAAAAGGGGTATGGTCCAGGACCGCAGGCACAGGGTTATACGGCTCCAGCGGCACTGCAAGGGCCTGTGATTCACGGACAGGGGGGTTTGGCTCCCCAAGGGCCAGGGCTGAGTTTGGGACAAGGCCCTCCGAGTTTAGGGCCTCTGGGCCCTCTACTGGGGTATCCCGGTGCTCCGCAAGGACCACAGGCGTATCCACAAGGGCCACCAGCATATCCCCAAGGACCAGCACAGTTTCCGCCGCCACAGGGCCCTCCAGCGGCATTCACCATGCCACAAGGCCCACAACTAGGCCCTACTGCCCCTGGGTTTCCGCCCTTTGCACATTTTCCCCAGTTTCCTAGCGGAATCCAAGCAGCTCAGACCCAAGCACAAGCACATCAACCCCAACCACCGCAGCAAGTCCAAATACAATCACAACCACAGCAAGTCCAAACACCACAACATCAAACACCTCAACATCAAATAACACCACATCAAACTGCACCCCCTCCCAGCTGGTCCCCTGACTACGCTGTCTACGACAAAAAGCGTAACGCGTCCACCTCCCTGTCGTCCTCCAAAGGCTCTGCTCCCCACCACTCGTCCAGTTCCACTGTCCCCAACTCTCCCAAAAAACAAGACAGGCTGCAAAAACAGTCCAAACGGTCCCGAATGGGCTGCATTACCTGTCGACAGAGAAAGAAACGGTGCTGTGAGACCAGGCCCAAATGCACTGAGTGTCTGAGATTACGGTTGAACTGCCTGTGGCCGGTGCCCGGGACGGAGCACAAGAACAAGTCGAAGGAATTAAAGGAGGAGGAGAATGTGATGCATCATGAGATATACGGTAAGATCAAGGTGCTCCGCGGGATTGTGGAGTATAAGAGCGACGAAGACGGGACGAGGCCGTAAGCACCGAAGCCTGTCCTGCCCCTGGCGCAAGAGGTTGAAAAGAACAAGATACCCTGCTCCACCGGAGCTCGCCTTTTTGCAGCCACCCTTGTTACCTTCCACTGTTACCTCCGCCCGTCTTGTTGACCTCCCGAGCCCCTGTATTATATTGTACAATTACCGACTTCATATAGAATAGACACTTGAGCTTAGCATAGAATGTATACTTAAAATTATGGACATAGCATAGAATATTGAGCACTTTGCCTAGAGTTCTAATTAATGCACTTTTCCTCGAATATATACTTATAATCATATGATTTCGCAGAGAATACTTCAAATTATGGGAATCAGTTGATACATACTTACTATCATGGTACATTGCATCGTATATACTTACAATTATTGCACTTCGCATAGACCATGTTCTTGTGATTATTGCAATTAGCAGAGAATGTACTACAATTAACGCACTTTGCATAGAATGCATACTTATAATTAATGCACTTTGCCCAGAATATACCCTTCCAACCACGGCCCTTCACATACAATATACCCTTCCAACCACGGCCCTTCACATGCAATACACACTTCCAATAACTGCACTTCGCATATCACTTACATACAATTCTTCGCGTTTTTCCTCTTTAATGAATCCTCCCGTGTCCTTAAGGGACATCCAGATCTGTACGTACTTGCCCTCCCCATCGTCCCTCCTCTACTAACACCTCAGCCACCTTGGAGAAAATGTTGCACCTCAACCAGGACGGCAACGCCGACCTCACGCTCGCCACCAAGTCTGAACAGATTGTGTGGAAAGCGTTGGTTTTAGACAACAAGTCCCAAAGCATCATTTCGTCGGTGTTACGGGTCAACGACTTGTTGCGTTGTGGCATCACCATCCACTCGTTGATCACCTCCTCCCGCTCAGCCTTGGCAGACGTGCCAGTGCTTTATTTCGTGGAACCCACTCGGGAAAACATCTTACTTATCATCGACGACTTGTCCACCGATAAGTACGAGGATTTCTACATCAATTTCACCTCCAGCATCCCCCGTGAGCTCTTGGAGGAGTTTGCCAAACAGGTGTCGTTGGTGGGCAAAAACGGCAAAATTAAACAGATCTATGATCAGTATTTGAATTACGTGGTGACAGAATCAAACTTGTTTTCATTGGACCACAGCCGTATCTTCACCAAATTCAACCATCCCCACACGTCAGAGGATGAAATCCACCGCTTGGCCGACGTGTTGTCGTCGGGGTTGTTGTCGATCATTCTTACTATTGGGAATATTCCTATTATTAGATGTCAAAGAAATGGGCCGGCAGAGCTAATTGCCAGCCAATTGGACTCCAAGCTTAGAGACTACTTGTCCAATGCCAAGTCCTTGGCCAATGCGTCCATCCAGAATCGGTCCGTATTGATTTTGCTCGATAGAAACATTGATTTGTCCAGCATGTTCAGTCATTCGTGGATTTATCAGTGTATGATTAGTGATGTATTCAATCTCCGCAGAAACACCATTAAGATTCCCGATTCCGGTAAGAACTACGATATCGACCCTAAGGATTTCTTCTGGAACCAAAACTCTCAATTACCGTTCCCAGATGTGGTGGAAAATGCCAATATTGAATTGGAACTTTATAAGAAAGAAGCCCAGAACTTGACCAACCGGACGGGCATTTCTTCTTTTGAGGACATTGACACCGCCAATAAAAACGACACCGCTAAGATCCAGCAGGCCGTGGACGCATTACCGGAATTGACAGCAAAAAAGGCCACTTTGGATATGCACATGGACGTATTGGCGTCTTTATTGAAGGAATTGGAGTCGAAATCTTTGGATCAGTTCTTCGAAATTGAGCAAAACTATAACAATGCCCGGATTGAGCAGGAATTCTTGGAATTATTAGACGATACCCCCAAGAAAGATAATACTAGTGATAAATTGAGGACTTTTATTATTCTTTACCTTTTGATTGATGACTTATCTGAGAGTTTTATCATAAAGGTAAAAGCCAAATTTTTGGACTTGACTCCTCCACTTGATCTTAGTGGGTTGAAATATATTGAAAAGTTTAAGCAAATGACCAAGATGTCGAATTTAACGTCATATAACGACGACAAAACCAGTGAAAACTTGAATTTGACCAACAATTCGGCCTTGTTCAATAACTTATCTTCCAGGTTGTATGGACTTACAGATGGCAGAATAGGAGAGGGTTTAAGTTCCTTGACGTCGGGGTTGAAAAAGCTCTTGCCGGCCAAAAAAACCTTGCCCATTACCAATATTGTGGAGTCGATCATGAATCCGGGTAACTCGTCCAATAATTCGATCCAGTTGACGGACGACTATTTATACTTGGACCCGAAGTTACGGGGTGGGCACAGCAAGCCACCAAAAAGACAAAGTTACAAGGAGTCCATTGTGTTTGTGGTTGGAGGAGGAAATTATATTGAGTATCAGAATTTACAGGAATTGGTGCAGGATCCACAAAACACGATAGAGACGATTGTGTATGGCAGTTCCAATGTCTTGAGTGCGGATGACTTTTTACAGGAGTGTAATGAGTTGGGAAAGAGTGAAAACTAGGAGAAAGTTGTAGTTAAGAGACTTAGGAGAAGAGTTAAACGTTTAGGAGTAAAAAGAGACTTAAGGCACAAGTCAAGAGTCAAGGAGAGACCTCAGAGTTAAAGTTAAAGACTCAATTCATTGTGTTAAAGAGTTAAAGACTCCCATTGTCTACTATTCAAATCTAGTCTTTTCTGTATTATTTTCTGTATTCTTTCTTCCAAGGTTTTCTGCTAAGCCTTCAAGCCGTCTCTAAAGATACCCCTTACTCACCTCCAACACCTTTATCGACCGCTTCGAATCCAAGAATAACATTTCACACTCTTCAATGTCCTCCACCGTCACCTCTTGCCTACTGGCAATCTTGGCCAATACCCCCGCCGGTGACAACAATTGTAAAGCATACCTCAAGGAATTATTGACCCCGTGACTGGACAATTTATCCAAAGCCTCTGGCGATATAATCAACGACTCAAGACTGGCCCTCTTGCTAATAATCACCTTGATCTCGTCCTTGTTGTAGGGTAAAGTTCTCACAATCAAAAGCCTGTCAATTAAATCCGGAGGACATCCATGTGGAGCCTTGATATCATCATCTGTGCCTCGAACAGACGTCAAACCTCTGTTACTGGCCAACACCACAATTGGAGCAATGGAGCTTTCCAAGGCCTTGTTCAAATACGTGAAGATTTCAATATCCAACATGTTCACCTCGTCAATAAACAACACTCCCGGAATCAACTCAGCCACGCCCTGGTCAATATACTTAGCCACCACCTTATTGACTTCAGATCTCAATTTATCAGTAATTTCAGTTTTCTTGGGTTTCAACAATTGTCCCATCATCAGCAAGACATCCTGGCCCCCTTGAGGTCTGGAATTGGCCACATCCAAGTCGTGTAAGGTGACATCCTGGATGATTTCCTTCTTTTTGTGGACTTCTCCTTTTGGTAACGGAACATACTCTTCTGCTTCCAAATCAAACTCGGTGGCATAGGCATCGGATCTACCCACCCGTTTGACAGTTCCGGTGTTGGCCTCAATATAAATCACGTCACCAATAGTAACCCGTTCTTTTTGGATACTTTCATAGATACTGGGGTCCAATCTAAGGTTTTTTGTTCCTTTGGCAGTTTTTAACCCAACAATCACATGGCTGATGGTCTTGCCGTACCCGCCCAAAGGATTCTCACTCTCCTCAGGCGTCAACTCAATCACCTCTCCTTCGTACACCTCCTTGGTCTCCTTGATTCTCAAGCCAATAGCTCTTCTGAAGTTCTCCATCAAGGCGGCGGTTTTTTTCACCTCCACACTGTACAACTCACTGCCAACAATGGGACAAAAGGGCACTTTGGGGCCCAATTCCTGGGAGATCGCCAACGCCAAGGCCGTCTTTCCAGTTCCGGGTGGGCCTGCCAAAAGAATGGCCCGTCCACTCATTTTTTTGCACTTGATCAAATCAACTATTATTCCACACGCTTCCCGGGCATCACTCTGTCCCACAAAGCCCCCATCGATTCGTTTGGCCACGCCCTTCTCGTCCAAGCCCAACCCCTTGATGTGGGTGTGGGCTGCGGTCCGTGATTCTCTGGCCTGGCCGTCTACTTCGTTGATTTGCACCATTACTACTTTTGGTTGTTTTGGAAGTTATTTTTGAGTTGATTTTTTGTGCAATTTTTTTGTGCGTAATGGAGAAGGGTGTAGTAAAGGAGTAGTAAAGGATACAAACGTCGGGGTATGTAAAGGGAAACCGGAAAGACCCAAAAATGGAGCAAAGGCCACAAAGGAGACCCAGACACAAAAGTGGAAAAACCACAAAAAGAAACTGACGGTTAAGTAAGGAAATGGTCAAGTAGACAGGTAAAGTTGCAGTGGTGTGTATTTGCAACAAGGAGGAGGAAGGTAGGCCTAGTGCATGGTGGTTAGGATGCGAGGGTTAAAGGACGATGCAACTGGGGTGAAAAGTGTTGTGTTGGCGATGCTGCGGTGTACCTATGGTGTAGCTATGGTAGCAGGTACTGGAGTTATCTACGCTGTCCCGTGGTACTGTGGTGGAATGGGGGCATAATGGCTGTAAAAAACCACGGCCAAAAGGCAGCTGAAAAAAGCTGCAAGGCAGTCACACTGAAACTTGGCAGCAAAGTCTAAAATTGCAGTAAAAGTGTGCTGTCACAACAGCTAGCACCGGGGTATAGCTGTCACGTTTCCTCGTTTGCTGGTAGTGAGGCGTGATTCGGCCACTGTTGGTACCACCGTAAAAGCGTGCTGCTGATTTAGGCTTTAGGCACCGTCTAGCTCACCTGCACTGCTGAAGCACAGTCTACCTCAACCTGCTGCTGAAATACAGTGACCTCACCCACTGCTGTGAAAGGAGGCACTCTATAGCAGGCCTTAGGTCTTCACTTACAGTAAAGCACTGGCCCTTTCGGTATGCTCCGGTTTGGAGCCAAGAGAACGATCAGAGCCGGCCCGGAGCACAGATGAGGGTCCGTGGCCGTCCATAGCAAAGATGAGGGTCCGTGGCCGATGGTCCACAGCACAGAGGAAGACCATGGCTCAGAGGTGAGTCTATAGAACAGAAGAGGGGGACACAAGAATCGTGGCCCGTCAGAAGTAGTCAGAGAATGGAGTCCATAACGCAGAAGCGGGTGACACTGTTGTCATGTCAGCACGAGTCCACAGTACAACAGGTGTATCCAGAGCAGAGAGGGTGACACAAAGGAATCGTTGCCACGTCAGAAGCAGCCGAGTGGGTACCCAGAAGAATGTTATCCCATTAGAAAATGTGAGTCCATGACACAGCAGCTGAGTCCAGAGGAGGGTGACACGGAAGAAATCGTTGTGACGTCGGAGCAGGTGAGTCCAGAGGAGGGTGATACGGAGGAATTGTTGTCTCGTCAGCAGGTGAGTCCAGAGGAGGGTGACGGAGGATTTGTTGTCTCGTCAGCAACTGAGTCCAGCAGAGGGCCTTTGGTATGCAGCACAGTAGCAGCAATGCATACAGTTACAACGTGGCAGTGACAGTGATATGCTCAAAGTCACGAAAGGCAGGCCCCTAAGGTGCTGGTGCCGGAGCCCACCTGTGCCGTTGTCCACTGTGATGAAATTCTACTGCCTCCCAATATCCGTTGGCTTGTTCGAGGAGACAGCAGCAGCGTACGCCACTGAATGCCAAGTGACCAATGGGGACATGGTCTGTCCTCCGGCCTGTGTTTGAGCTTGTTAGTAGCAACACCGGGAGGACCTCGTGTGGACATTGTGGCGAACGGGAAGTTCGGTGAAGTGTCGGGAAAAGTGAAAACTGTAACGTACAGGGACAGACAAGTGCATCGTTTCCAAAGGAGGACTGTGCACTATTGCCAGAGTAACTCTCACTGTTGTTGCTTGGCTCTCTTTGTTGCTTTGTTTCTTAGCAGAATCGTTGTTGTTTACGAATCTTGGTGCTTAGAGTCTTTGGTGCTTAGCAGCTCTGTTCTTGCCCAGGAAGGCTCCATTGTTGTCCAGGAAGGCTCCATTGTTGTCCAGGAAGGCTCCGTTGTTGCTCTGCTGTAACAGAATCTTGGTGTACACAGAAACTTGGTTGCTAAACAGAATCGTTGTTGTGAACAGAATTTTAGTTGCTCAGTAGAGTCTTTGTTGCTTAGCAGATGCTGCTTAAGCAGAGACTGTTACCTCGGCAGCTGTTGTGCCTCTGCAGCTCTGTGGTGCTTGGCCGGTCTAGGCAACTGCACCCTGACCATGAAACTTATTTCAATCTATTTCAATCCGTTTCAATCTTTCAATCTTTCAATCTTTCAATCTTTCAATCTTTCAATCTTTCAATCCAGCCCAATCCAGCCCACCCATTTCACGTTCCACCTTACACCCGGCGGCTCCATGCCTACAACGTCAATTCTTCACCCACCCTAAGCCTACAGATTTCCAGCCCCTTTAGACCCCTCCAGACCCCGGCCAGCCTCTAAAAATATCACAAAAAAACTTCGTTTCACTTAGCTCCACCGTGCTTCCTCAGGCCTATACCTTCGTCACAACTACCTCCCTACGGAGTTCCATCAAGACACAGCTCCATTCTGTCCCCCATCTAAACCTTAATTACACCGCCCAGACATTCCAAGCACACACTCCTTTGTTGATCACTGTCTGCATTGTTGGGGTCGTTATGCACCTGTCTTACTGTGACCTCCATCCTTGGACGATAACATCCCTGTCTTAAGGGAATTTTACCGCCATACCTCCCGAAGGCTCCATTTCAGTTGTACATAAGAAGCACGTGCGGTCACCGCTTGATTTTACGACTCCCACAGTTGCAGGCACAACGCTTGTTCTCGATGCTGATTAGCTTAAACGCCTCGTTGTTGACAGCTCACGTGTTTTCTTGTTTGACGGCCAGTGCCATCGAGTCCACTTCAAATGCCAGAAATGGCAATTGAACTCTTCCACAAACACCTTCCAGCACACCTCTCAGTGGAGGTTTGTTGTGGTTTCCATGGTAGATGTCTATTGAAGGCTACCAGTCTTATAGGCGCATGGAATTTGCGCTTTGTGACAAGCCTAGATCCCACCAGGGTTTGGCGGCCAAAGTAGAGAGAGGGGCGGTGTTTTCCCGATACGCCGGGTGTGTAAAAATTCCGGCAGCAGGTCGATACGCGCTGGAAACCCCGAGATGCGCCTATTTTATAGTTCATCTTACATTTGTATGCATTAACGATACTTCCTATTTACGGGGGTGGGTGAGACGGTGGGTGGCAAGTGCGGTCGGGGTTTTAGCAGATTTAAGCCTATCTCCCTTATCTCCCGCAGGTTGCAATCCTAGTCTTCTTCTACCTCCTCGTCCTTCGGCTCTTTGGGCTCTTGTGCCTCTGACCACTGCGTCACATCGTCAATGTAACTCATTATCGTCGCCACACTGTCACTGTCTTTAGAGCAATCCAAGGGTAGAAACTGCACCATGCCAAAATCATCTACTAAATTCGCTATCAACTTGTTCAACCGGGAAAATTTGGGGTTGAAGCTCTCGTCCTGTCGACTTAACAACATGGGGTCCGGATTTAAGAACTGCTTCAACCGTTTTTTATTGTAATCGTTTTTGACCAAGTCTATTTTCAGGAGAATATTAATATGAGGTAATTCAAGTAAGATCATGGCCGACATGGCACTTAAAGCCCCAGAAAAAAACTTGCTATTGTCAATGATAAACGGAGCCTCCAACAAATAAGTGGCACACAAGTTGAAGTTAAGCTGTTGCGTCAAATGTTTAACTATTGTGGGGAGTACGGGAATATGAGTGTACAATTCGATTTGCCCTGGACAATCAAAAATCAAGTATTCATCGTTATAGTCGCCGATTTCCTCGTCCAACCAGTCCATGTTGTTCAAAAGGTACTCAAAACAGTAAATAAGGCCTCCATTGGGGCCATAATTCATTTCTTCCATGACATCTTGTAATGAGATTAGATTTCGGATATCGATGGTGAAATCGAATTCCCCGGGGTCTGCTGCCGGATCAAGGTTGACAATATGGGCACGGCGGCCTATGGTTTGCATGTGGGCGATGATGGAGTTGCAGAAGGTGGATTTGCCCACACCGGCGGGGCCTATTACGAGGACACCAACACGAGACATATTTGGTTTTGCGACTATTTTTTGAGATGCGATGTGACTTATGTAACATTTATAGTAGTGTTCTTTTCTTCTGGGAGTTGTGTAGTTTGTGTGCTTTGAGAATTGAGAGTGAAGGTGTTAGCATTGCTATGGGAGTGGTTTTCTCTTGCGTCTCTCTACTCAGGTGAGATATTTATCTTCTTTCTATCCAGTGGTGAGGGTCCCCTTCTCTAGTCCTTCTCTCTTATTTCGTGTCTTTTCCCTCACCGGCACCAACACTCATCATAATCATACTCCATCTGCACCATCACCTCCACATCCCCAAACACCTTCTGCACCTGCTTCTTGATATACCCACTGTTTTCTCCCCGGTATATCTGCACATGAATGTACCCCACAATCCGGTCCTGGGAAGGCCAAAACCTTGGAGTCGTGAACGACTTAAGACCTTTGATGGTGGCCAAATCTTCAAGTCTGGTCCGTATTCTTGTCTCCTTTTCTTTCGGTAAAGAAAGTAAAAGCAGAGACCCAGTGGATTTAATCAAGGGAATGGCAGATATAAAGATAAGCACGGCGATAATGATGGATGCAACCGGGTCGAATCCGTCCCATTTAAACACCTTGGTGAGGACAGTGGAGATTACCACGCCTACGGATCCGAGCGTGTCTGCAAGGATGTGAAGAAAGATACCTTTCATGTTATCCGAGACGGCTTCCTCTTGGGGGCACTGGTGCGGTTCTGCTTCAGCCGAATGGGAGTGTTCCTCATGATGTGGTTCTGTATGGCTGTGGCTGTGATGTTCTGTTGCATTGGGAGTGGCTAGGTGACTGTGGCCATGGCTGTGCCCATGGCTATGGCCACCACTTCCATGTCCGTGATTAAAGGCAAAGATCCCCACCAAGTTCACCACCAACCCCATCACCGACACAACTATCAACTCCCCCGTCTGCTGCAACTGCTGGGGATTGTACAACCTTGTCACCGCCTCGAACACTATTCCTCCTGAAATTCCTACCAACAAAGTTCCATTAGTGAACCCTGCCAACGTTTCAAACGCTGAAAAGCCAAACGGGAACTTGCTGTTGGGGTCCACCGGCGATTTGGAAAGCACTCCTGCCACCAACCCTAATGCCAATGACAAACAATCCAACGCCATGTGTAAACTATCGGAAAATAACCCAAGAGAGCCCGATCGGAAAGAGTACACCAATTGCACCACCATAAAGCCCGAATTAAGAAGCAAGAACTGGAAAATGGCCTTGGTGTCGGAGTGGGTGAGCAACTGGCTTATCATTGACCATGACCGGGGGATACTCCAGGAGACGGTGGCACATAGGAGTAAGTTGGGGATGAGATGCGTTTTTTGACCAACAAGCCACTCAAGCACCAGCGAGAGAACGGTGACAGAGAGACACAAAATCATTGCCCTGTCGCCAAAAGCCCAGTACCTGTTCGCAAAACCAACATTTCCTCTCATAAACGCACTGGCCCCCAACACCACTGCCACAAACCCAATTCCACACACAACATTGCCTGCGTCGTGCTCAGACACCCACACCAACACCGATCCGGTTACAAAACAGCCCCCTGTGGCCCAAACACTGTTTATAATGCCAAATTTTGTTCTTAGCAAATAACACGCAGGAACAATCAAGTAGGCCAAAATAGTCGAAACCACGCCTGTATCACCACCAAGGTATACGTCCATGCCAAGGGCCACCGCAGGGTAAACGCTCCGTGGATTGGAGCACAAACAGATCAACAACACCAATACCCGTGAAATGGACGTCATCTGGGCTGCCACAAGCACCAACGCCACCACGAGCCCGTTTGTTCCAATCATGGAGTTTGTGTCACTTTCTGTTTCTCGCCTTCCGTGTCTCTCTGTGTCTTCTCCTTCCCTCTCCCTTGTGTCTGTCTCTTCTCTCTCCTTTGTGTCTCTTTCAGTCTCTTTGGACAAAAGTGAAAATACGGCTCCACAAACAAGGGCCACTCCCCACGTCCCCCAAAAACTCGTGTTTCGACATGCCACAGACACCCCCGCCATCACCACAGGCACCAATGCCACCTCTCGTATCTCTTTTACAACTGTTGACATGCCTTCCATGCCTTCTTAACTTGTACTACGCGATTTTTTCGCATTCTCATTACATCATTAATTTCAACTATCAGCCTACACTATACCTTCCACGCATATCCCTCAGATCTCCCCCAGATCACTATCACGCATCACAAAACCGACACATGACGGAACTATACTTCCTAAGACACGGCCAGCGGATCGACCATGCGCGCGAGCTCGACCCGGACGCTCAGCCGTTGTTTGAGGATTATAAACCGTACGACCCTTCCCTTGCAGTTTCTGCGGTGGAACAACTCCAAGAAACGGCCAACGACATTCTACACACTACCAAGGCCTTTGATCTCCCAACACCTGCAAAAAAAAACATATTTATCCATTTTTCCCCTTATTTACGATGTTGTCAGTCTGCAGACTTATTGGTGTCGGATCTCAAAGAGTTACTCTCCACCGCCTTTCCCAACTACAAGGTGCGGTTCCAGTTGTTGGGAGACTTTGCCTTGAGTGAGTGGATCCACGATAAAATGAAAAATAAACCGCCTTTCTACGACTCCAATGATGCGTACGAGATGTACACTCCCAATATCAAATTACTTCAAAATCGAAGCTCTTGTTCGAATTTTAGGCCCACAAACACCTTGGGCCATTGGAATGGTTACGACTTGTCATATAAGGATTACCAAAACAACTGCAAAGAATACTTTAAAAAGCTTCTAGCTACCTACGACAAGCCTGTGCATATTTCCAATAAGGATATCATTATTGTCATCAGTCACGGCTATTTCATCAACAATTTGCTATCGTACTTTGTGACGCATCCAGTGTTTGACGAGATTCCCGAAGCCAAGATCAACTATGCCGAAAAACGGGACTCGGGCTGGGCTTTGGTGAAAGATGCTTTGAATATGTTTGATTTCGATGATATTGACAAGTCCTTGAACTTGGACACAGATATCGTCTATTACAAAACCAATTTCATCAAACGGGACGATATGAACCAGAACAACACCATGTCCATCAAAAAAGAAGACCAACCCCGTCCGTCGTTCAAGATCTACCAGACTTCTCAAAGTTATGCTCTGGAAATTGCAAGGGCATTATCCAAGAATTCTGACACAGGCCAAGAAATTGCCAGCACCAAAGATAACTACAAAAACCCCCATATCATTAATAATCCCATCTGTCCTGCGGCCAATGATTGGAGTCCTCAACAACTTCATAAATACATTGTTCAAAACGAGTTCAAATTAAAGATGATGAATTCCGAAGCATTTAAACCAGATTTCGATATCTCCAAGCGCCCCAGCAGGCCTTTTTCACCAGAGGTGTCGCCCTGCTCACAACCGACCCGCATTAACTCCGTTATTGACTTAAGCAAGCTTGTGGGCACCGATGATAACTACAAACCCATGAAATTGAAGTATTCCACCACAAATGAAATTCCCATTGAACAATTGAACCAAAAGGTCAATTCCCAGGTCAATTTGGCCCAGCACCAGAGATCATATCCTTCATCGAACAATTCTCTGATCACGGATTTCCCCAAATTTGGCTCCAATCCCAAGAGAATCAGCTCCCATCACTCTTATTTCCCGTCATTTTTAGCCAGTCCCAGATTGACCACCGCCAGTGACGATTCCCTTGAGAAAATGGACTCCAAAATGGATGACGAGTCTATCGACAGCAACGACTTGAATGTCATCAAAGAAGACAAGAATTTGGTCTTATCCACGAGTCCTGCTACTTCCAACCTGTTGTTAACGAGGTCTAAGTCTTTGAAATACAAACAGGAGTTAGCTTTGAATGGAGGCCGGTCTATTTTGGCGATGTATCAGAAACAGCAACAGCAGCTCAAACAGCAAAGTGGCAGCGAAGACGAGGATGATGGTAAGTTTACGCTATCGTTTCAAAATAGAGTCAAACCCAAGAAAAAAGTGCCCCCGAAAGAAGAACCTACTCCTTCACCCACACAAACCCGGTCCCGAAAGGATTCCGTCAAGTTCGTTCCGTCGGTGTTGAATTATGATCCGGTTGATAGAGACGCAAACACCACACCGGTGGGATTCTACGACAATCCTGTGAAAAAACTGATGTTTTATAATTTGGATTCCGATACAGATTCTGAAATGGAGCTGATTTCTTCGGACGACGAACTTGAGAAGAAGGAGGAGGGGTATATGTGGTTTGGCCAAAACCAGAGCAGCAAGCAAAAGTAGGCAGAAAAGGCAGAATAAAGAGTAGGGTCAGATTTGACTATTGATTTCAATTTTCTAATGTCAATTTTTATCTTTGATACTTCTCTTGATACTTCTCTTGATACTTCTCTTGATACTTCTCTTGATACTTCTCTTGATACTTCTCTTGATACTTCTCTTGATACTTCTCTTGATACTTCTCTTGATACTTCTCTTGATACTTCTCTTGATACTTTCTCCTTCGCTGTATGGCTTGATTGACTTTTGGTGTTCGTTGTCTTCCTATATGGTACCTTTGCATACTCTCTTCTGTTGGTAGTTATAAATAAAATATAAATGGCAGTTTGTGTTTTCTGCTTTTCCCTTTCTTCTCTTTCTTCTCTTTTGCCTCTTTCATCCCTTCCACCTCCCCCCCTTACTCGCTACTCTGATACTTTTTAAACTCATTCACCAATATCGCTTCGTTCTCCACTGTCTGCGCAAAAGCCTTCTTATACAACTCCACCGTTTCCCTTAGCGACGCCTCCTTCGTGGTATTCCCCTCCTCAATCTCTCCAAGCAAAACCTCTAACCGTTTCCGTAAAAACGGCTTCGATAACGAAATGTTATTATGATAGTTAATGCAACTAAACCCTTCAATAAGTCCCATTCCGAGTTCTGTTGGCAAGATGATCGTGGTGCCTCCGGTCTTCTTTTTGGAGATGTACAGCCGCACCTCAATCTTGTGGATATGTTCTGCAATCGTAGCGTCAGTTCCAATCCCATTGACATCCATTAATGCAATCAATTCGGTTTCTGTCATGTGTCGAGGCGGAGACGTCTTTCCCTCCTTCAATTCTGCCACTTGAAGATCTACCTTCTCTCCCACCACAAACGGAGGTAACTCCTTTGACGACTGCCACTTCTTATAGATGTAAATGTCAAGATAATTGCGTTCTGTCACCTCCAACCCCGAGGCACTGAATTTTTCATTTCCCCATTGAAGCGTGGCCACGGTTTGAAACCCCTTAGCATCTTCAGAACAACAAGCCAAAAACCGCCGCACCACGTACTCGTACACCTTCTTCTCTTTTGCATCGGAAATGGCATCAAGTCGGGTATATTTGACCGGATGGATGGGTGGATGGGATTTATCATTATTCTTCCCCTTTCGAGGCTGCACAAACCTCCCCTGCATCAACCCCTCTGCGTATTGGCCCCATATCAGGTCCTGTACATGGGTAGCCACCAACTTCTTCAAGTCCATCTCCGCCGGAAATTGGTCGGTTTCGGTTCTGGGGTAAGATATCCATCCTTTTTGGTATAACTTCTCAGCCGCATCCAAAGCTTCTTTAGCACTCATTTTAAAAAACGTCACACAGTCTTTTTGCATCAGCACCGTCGTCAACGGGTATGGCTTAAAGTTTGTGGTGGGTTTCCTCGTCACCAGCGTCATGGTGCCCTGTTTGTGCTTCATACACTCCTGGTACAATGACACCACGTACAACCGGTCAAAAAAATGATTTTTGACCCAGGTAAAAGTGGCCTGGCTGCCCTGTTTCTGCACCTCCACCAGAATATACCAGAACTTCTCCGCCACAAAGTTCTTGACTCGTTTGTACCGATCTACCACAAACCCCAAGGTGGGAAACTGACAGGTTCCGTACGAAACTGTGTCGGAATGGAGCTTACTTTTCTTCAACAAGTCCGTCAAGAGTCTCGTGAAACTGGCTCCCACCCGCAAGTCCACTTCCTGTCGGCAATTGACCGCATGGACCGTCTGCATCTTCAACGCTACCGGGGTTTTGGCCGCCCGAACAATATGGCTTCTTTCCAAATGGGAAAAATGAGCCCGCCAAACCTGGGACAACGTGAGCCTACTGTTGCCTTTCTTGGCGGCCATGTACACCTCGTAACCTATAGCTTCGCCCTCCCGATCACAATCGGTCCAGATCATCAAATACCCCGAGTTCCGGGCCTCTTTGGCAATATTCTGATGAATGCCGATTTTAGCCTTATCTGGCGACTCATTCACCGGCACGTCGAAAAGCCGCCCTGGCGCCACTTTTCCCCACGAATACTCCCCGGGAAAGTCCACTACGTTGATGTGGCCTGTCACAGACGTCATGGTCACGTCACACAATCCGAATCCAGGAAATTCGAATTTGAAGTCGTAGTTCAAATTGTACTTACTTGGCGTACTTCGCCGCGTGTGCCTGCCACCAGAGAGAATGTTGGCCACCTCCTTGGCAATGGACGGTTTTTCTGCCACACAAAGCACCTTCATGACTTCCTGTGCAAAAGAGGCTCTAGAAGACGTCTCTTGTAAAGTCTCAAAAACTCAAATAAAAATCGCGTGTATATATGTCTCCAGATCCGGTGGCAGCAAGACTCTTGCAGTGGATGCAGGCGTCCTCTTCCCTCTCCTCCTTCAGCACCTCATTTGTGTCGGAGAAAATCACAACCAAGCAAATTCCCAATGCTGGTAGAGGTTTGGTGGCGACGGCAGACGTGTCTCCACAACTAATCATAAGAATACCTCATTCATACCTTTTGAACGCCCGAACAGTGGTCCGCCATGTGGCTCTGTATACAAACACACGACTCCCGGACCAGTACCCCAATATCGAGGTTTCCAAGCCAATTGACGACGAAGTGGCAGAAATATACCGGCTCATTCTGGTGGAGGAAATGACTGCGATGAGCTCCTTCCAATTGACGTCTTTGTACTTGTGTTTGGAGTCCCGTCGACAGGAGTCATATTGGCGGCCGTTCTTGAACCTGCTCCCCACGCTTGACTCGTTTGAGTTGGTACCGTTGGTGTGGCGCATGAAACTGCCACATTGGCACCATTTTTGGGACTGTTTGCCAGAAGCGGCCAGAATCCATGCCCAACAGGTATACGACCGGTACATGGGCGACTACAAGTTCACAAAAGAGTTCTTGGCCACAAAAGTGTCTTCTTCTGTGGTTTCCTTGGACCCAGACGTGTATTTATGCATGTGGTTGTGTATCAATTCTCGTTGTCTATATATGGACCTAAAGGAATCCACAAACGCCAACGACAATTTCACCATGGCTCCGTATGTGGACTTCATTAATCACTCCGACTCCGACCACTGCACCTTGAAAATCGATGCAAAGGGTTTCCAGGTCAGCTCCACTTGTAAATATAACAAAGGAGACGAAATGTACCTCAGTTACGGGCCTCATTCCAACACCTTTCTTCTTTGTGAATACGGGTTTATCATGCCACGGAATAAATGGAACGAACTTGATGTTTCCGAAATTATCACCAAGCAGTTGACAGAAGCTCAAGGGGGATTTTTGAAAGAAAATGGGTATTTTGGAGATTATACTATCAGCACCTCGGGTTTATCTTATCGGACGGAAATAGCTTTGGCCACCATGCAAGAAAAGCATCCTCAGCAATCCCGGAAGTTGAAGGTGTATGTACAGGGACTTTCGGACGGCGAGGGGTACCAGTATGGGAGCCAGCAGTTGTTGAAGGCCATTTTTTCAGTAGTAAGACGGACAAGGGGTGACATTAAGGTTGAGGATCAGCTTTCGCACAGGGTGGGGGAGTGTATTGCGTCTCTTTACCGGGACATGGACGAGATAATTGCAGGTACTGTAGCGAGATTTGACACATCTTAAAGCTATTGCTTTTTATTTTAACCTTCAGTTTGTTGTCTTTATTTCCACTCGAAAACAATTTGAAACAGAAAACACTAATTTCAAAGTGTCAGTTTATTCCCTTTCTTCACTTATTCCCTTTCTTCACTTACTCCCTTTCTTCACTTATTCCGAAAACATTCTTTCTCTCCCTTAATTTCCTCAAGCAGAAAATCTAAAGCAGTCCCACCATCATCCCCTCCCCCGCTTCCTTATCCAAAGACTTCTCCATCGATCCCTTGGTCTTGATCATCGACATCAACATCCGATTCACCGGCGTACTGATCCCATGTTTCCACCCCAACTGAACAATAAACCCATTGATATAATCGATCTCCGTCCAGTTCAAGTTTCGAATATCTTCCCTCATAGACGAACTGTTGTGCTTGGTCACGTTTATCACGTCAAAAACAACGTCCATAAGCCGTCTATGTGCAAGAACCGTATTAGCCTCAGGAATCTGGTCTAAAACCGATCGGTATTCCACTCGCACCACTGATAATAGCTCACGTATCACCTTCTTCATGATCCCGCCGGTCTTGGCCCCCCGAAACAAGTCTCCGTTTCTGCAGTCCAAAATGGCAGTGAGAGGATTGATACAAGCATTAATTGCCAATTTTTCAATCTCCATCAACACAAACTCTTTATACCCCACGATCTCCCCGTTCAAATGTGGTGTTTGTGTCAACAAATGTACCATCTCCGGGACCAGCCAGTCCTCTGGCTTCAACCCCGTAAGTCTTTGAGGAACATGAGAAATCATCATTTTTCCTACCCCCACATGATTTATGGTGCTGGGTGACGTCTTGTAGGCTCCGTGCGTCACCACCGCCTTGTATATGTTCGGTCTTTGGGAAAAGAGCTGCCAGAACTTGGTCACACACTCATCGATCACTCCCATGCCGTTCTGAATAAATAATATGTTTGTGTCTTTGTTTATCAAATCCACGTATGGGGCCAATGCTGCCGTGGTTTGGTATGCTTTTGTGGATATGATGAGGTTCTGGATCATTTTGTCATCCCCTCTAGGCAAATTGCCTACTGTGGTCCCGGAAACCGGTGATATTGTTGTTGACGTTGAACCATCAAAGGATATGCGATTGACAGTCATTTTGTCGTCTTTGAACAGTTTCAACCGGTTCATTTGCTTAAACATAAGGGTTATATGTGCACTCTGAGGGTGCGCTAGTGTTAATTCATGCGCCACAAGCCCTCCTATGGCTCCTACGCCTAGCACATGTACAGGTATTTTCATGAAAAGTAAAGTATTTTTGTCTGTTCTCTGCGAACTGTTAAAAGTTGTTGCAAACTTTGGCCTCCCACACGTCAGACTGCTTTACAGATCTTTTTCTAAATTTCTTCAATATAGTCCTACGTACTTGGAGATTGATGTATACTATTGCCAATGAGTGGAATACACAGAAAGAACAAATTGAAGTATAACAGTTATTAAACAGGATCTGGGAACATAGATAATCATAAGAAATAGACCGTTTCGTTTCATCACGCGTACCGTAAACTCCCAGTATTTTTGTAACTATATATCCTGAGTTTTCTGTAAGTAAAATGCTTAATGAAGAACACAAAAAGCGAATCAAGTTATTTTTTACCCAAGGCCATCTGTCGCTTTTTAGATTCTGGTGACGTTCTGCGCATCGTATTTCGCACACAAGGCTCGAAATCAGGATGGGTTTCGTATATACTGTTCAAAGGCAGGCAAAAATTAGATCTCGCAACAACTTTTGAAACAAATCAAGAAGTATAACAGGCACCAAGCCGTTCCCATGAAGGAAATAACATGTGCTTTGAAGAAAACACAAAAATTAAGCCAGGTAATAACAGTGATATTGGTCGGTGGTGGTGCCAATTCAACATAGAGGTCATCGAGATCGAAAACAGCGTATGCATGTCTCATGAAATCAGTTCCCAAGACATTTCCAGTTCCTTCGTTCATATTAATTACAACCTCGGTACGTAAATTGTAGGGTTTGTCATACAGTGGCCTCCGTGAAGACTCCTTTGGCACCAGAATAGAAAGTCCGTCAAATTTAACGGACACTGATTCTGGGACATCGTCAATCGAGTCAAAATAGTAAAACTTCTCAGTAGAACTGTATTTGGCTCCAGTGAATGAAGCAATCTCAACAAGCACTTCGTGTGTCATAACATGAGTTTGGGCACCAGAATGTAACAACGCCACGAGCCCAGGAGTCTGATGCTCTGTATAAACCCAACCATCAACCAAAATAGATGAGGTGCCCTCTTTGTCCAAAATTGGGTATCCGTGACTACCAGTGTACGTAGCATGTTCAATTCCTCCAAATAAGATACTTGTGGATGCTTGAGTATCCAAATAAAGGGAGTAAGCCCTCTTGCTAATCAAACCAGATTTTACTGAAAATCTGGAAAGTTATCATCGGGAGTTCCAGGTTCCGTTGAGATGAATCCCACTCCAAGAAAACCATGTTGGAGATTATGCGTTTCGTTGCCAAAAATTACACTGCCCAAGCTGGGTCCTTCGTCAGAAACATAGTTACCAGTAACTTCAACTCCACCCTAGAGCTTCAAGAGGACCTTTAGCTCAAGGGTCATATTTGAAAATTTCGCAACCTAATAAGTCGTCAACTCAACATATTACAGAGCGATAAAAATCGGACGTGTGGGCATTTGCTGATACAGACAATTCCCCACTTTATTGCTTTGTTGAAAACCTCACCGGTTCGATTACTAATGAAGTGTCATGTCCAATTCCATCTAACTTTAGGTCTCAAAAATTCAAGTATGTAGCATTCTCGTAAAACTGCGACTACCACAAAACCTTTTTTTTGTGTAACATGTTAGTTGTGGGTTTAACGGGAGGTATTGCCACCGGAAAGTCAACTGTGTCGACCACATTGAAAGAAAAGTACCAATTGACAGTGGTGGATGCCGATTTGATTGCCAAAGAGGCTGTTTTGCCGGGGAAATCTGCCTATTCTCGCATTATTGATATCTTTGGGCACGAGATCGATCATTTGGTGAATCCAGATAAAACTTTGAATAGAGAGCTTTTGGGAAGACATGTGTTCGGTAACAAGCATCGGTTGCATCAATTGAACGGCATTGTGCACCCCGCAGTCAAAAAGGAGATTTGTGTGCAGCTTTTAAAAGCGTACTTTAAGTTTTGCAAGGTTGTGATTTTGGACGTGCCATTATTATTTGAATCGGGGCTTGATTTGATTTGTGGCAAGACCATCACGGTAACTTGCGAGAAAAATGTTCAAATAGAGAGGTTACTTGCCAGGAATCCTGAATTGACGGGAGAAGATGCTGAAAAGAGGATTTCTAGTCAGATGAGCAATGATCAGAGATGCTATAAGGCAGACATTGTTATTGACAATAATAAGGGGATACAAGAGTTGAACGAGGCCGTGAGGTCTGTTGTGACTGAGGTTACTCCCAGTGTGTTATTTACTATGGTAGATTTGATACCTCCTTTTGGTCTTTTATCTGCTTTCTTGACCATAGTGACTAGGTACACTTTGGGTAAGTTTAAGGGGGATGCACCGCCAAAAAAGGATACGTAGCTGGGGAGCAAGGGAGCAGGTCGCTTCGGGAAGCTCAAAGAAATATCCAAGATTAGAACAGGGAGCATGCAAAAAAGTGCAAATAACAAAATGCATCAATATAGTGCCGTTTTTAGCCTAAGCCCGCCAGTACTGTGCCAAACTGTGTAATCTGTCGATAACCACAGGAAGGAACGCGTTTACACTATCGTTGATCAAGTTCTGGAAATGAATAATCGCCTCTTCTTCCGTCATTTGCAAACAAAACTTTTCTTGAACTTTTTCAACGGCCCTAGTTGGATCCATTTGGATATCAGGGATATTGGCATCCAACATTAACTGGAACAAGTTCAAAATCAAATTGGAATTCTTTCTGAGAGTTGTGTATGTGACAAAACAGTAGTTGTTGAAAACATTGAAATTTTCATGATTGAGTCCTCCCATTCCATCAATTACTTGAATTGGTAATTTCATCAACGGAGGGAAAGGTTTGGGGTCCCTGCCCAATATATATCCAAAATCAGCATGCCAAAATTTCCCATTTGCTGAAAGTAAAAGATTGTCCAAATGTCTGTCCCCAACCCCCAACAAGTATGTTATCACACAATAACCAGCACAAGATTTAACATAATTATCCATGACATTGGGTGCCACTCCTAGATCCGAGGTCACAGCATGTTTCTGGTCGACACTCGTTTGAACAGTGAGATCTGCTGTACCTAGAACACTGGCAGCCACCGGCTCTTCTGGTTGGAATTCCTGACTGTGGTAATGTAAAAAGTTCAATATACCATTATGTGCAGTATTTGTACTGTTGGTTGTTCCTGTCGTCAAGTCATTGCCATAATTTTTGGCCAAAATACTGTCCAAGGTTTCATTGGGGACGAACTGAATCATACCAGCTATCGGACTGGTGGCTAATATCCTATAAGGAGTCAATTTCAAATCGAGATTTTCGTTCTTCAACAACTGGTCCATTAAATCAATTATCTGGATCACCAACTGATCTTGTCTCAAATCGTCCCCGATTTTGAACATCAACGTGTACTTGCCGTACTTTCTCCTTTCGCCAAAAAGCTGATTGCCGGACGAATTGCCATCTTTTATCACTGTCTTGAATGTCAACTTCAATGGTGCCAACGAACTCTTGAATACCGAAGATTCTTCCGGATAACATCCACAGATGACCACTGACGGATCCAATGGTAATGGAAAGGAATGGGGGAACTTAAGAAACTCGTTGGAAGAGTCGGCAAGGTATTCTCGAAGAAACTGAACTTTTTTTGCTGTGGCCTCATTCTTTTTGAATGTTGTTCTTAATAAGTCGACCAATCCAGTTAGTTTCTTAATGAACCACACTTGACGTTTCAAGTAATTATAGTTGGGCAGACTATTCTTATGGGAGTAATTTTTCAACTCCTCGATATACTTGTTCAACACGATAGAATATATCTTGATGCAGTTCGGACCGTTAGTGTTGAGTTGGTCCTCATTCTCTACTTTGACGTACCAATAGAAGTAATTGCCCAACTTTTCGTTCTCAACCGACTTTTCAATCAAAAACGATGCTAATGGAGACTTTTCAAGTAGTTTCAGCTCCGCTTCTTTATTGGATTTATCCACAGGAGATTTTTGGTTGCTGATTATATCATCCATCCCACCACCTATATCATTATTGATGGTGTTGATCTCGGTGTCCACGATCAACGACTCGTACTTCAATGCTTGCACCAATTGCAAGAGGTAAAGAAGCAACTCATCCCCACTGGCCAACCTCAACCTATTAACTGCAAAATTTCTTAGCTGCCTCACGTACCGGAATATTTTATCCACCCTTGATTCCTCGGTGTCATTCTGTGGTTGGTTTGGGGTCAAATTTTTTACCAATGTAAATGGATTGAAATAACTGCTCAAAAGCTCTAAAGCATCACCAATTTGAATCTTATCCACCGACCAATAATGGGGAATTATCTCATTGAATGTGTGATCCAATTCATAGTCGTTATCCCAGTTTATTGACTTTAGGAACTTGGTCAAGAACTTCTGGTTAATTTTGGATACCTCTGGTTTATCACTGGAAGTGCTGTTGGAGTTGTTTTTGGAAAAATAGTACCTAAATTTCCAGATCAAGTTCTTTTCCACGTCGGTCAATTCAATGTTTGAAGGTCTGTCAAAAATCTTCAACAACTCGTCTCTCAATTGAGGAGTTGGTTTGAGTTCTTTATCCAATAAAGTACTATTGTTCATGTTTCTTTCCAATTTATGGTATTTGGACTCAATGGGGTCAAGATCATTGATGAATGCCGCCTGATTATTGTTCTGCGTCGTGGAAACTAACAAGTTTAAATTGCCCAAATGGAAATCAGGATCAAACACCTTAGTAGACAGACTAATATCAATTTTGTTGATCACCAAACTGGTTTTGGCGTCGGTGTTGGGGTTATTCTTGTTCCTGTTGTCAAGGAACTCTTGAGTGATCTTATTTGTGTCAGGAATTTGGTATGATACGTCAGAATACACTATCGGTAACTCAAAGTTGGGAAGCTCAATATAAAGGTAATAGTCATGGGATTTAGTGGTCTTCAACACCTGGTCTCTTTTTCGCTCCACGATCGGGAGACTTAGGCGATCTAGCCATTCAATCTTGCTGAATTCGCCGTTTTCATATTTGATGAGCTTCTGCTCTGTCTCGTCGATATCCTCCATATCATAGTAATTAAGCAGTAGTGTCTCAGTTTGAGTATAAATACCGATTTTTTGAATGCCCTTTCGTAGCGTCGAGTCAGATAAGTTGAAATTTGACATGTATCCTACTCCAAAGACCACCGTCTCGCTATCTATCACTTCGTGTAAAGTAAACTTCAAGTAAGACTCCACTGGTAATTGATTATAATGGATGGGTAGCCGAAGATATTGGTTCCATATCCGCTTGTTATTGGTAAAGGAATGATACATCGATTCTGTAGCTAGCGTCAACACGTTATTACTCTTTCCACTCACCACTTCCACCTTCAAAAATAAGTCTGAATTAATATAGATGTCAGACAGTTTTTTAAATACCAGTGGTTTTGTGTATTTATCCGAAGGTTTTGCCAAAGATTTGATGGTCCCTGGTGAATTGGACGGGTGTAGGTAGCATAATTTGACGGTCAATGGCACTTTCAAGTCCTTGGAAAGCCCAAAAGCGCTGGCATTTTCTGTTTCCAGTAACATGTATATGATAAAAATGAGACTTGAAAAAGAGCGATAAGTAAAAAGATAGAGAGCCTCCAAATAAAAACCACAGTCTTTCACTATACTTTTTCGCACCTGAATCACTACGCCTACGTTTCCTGTTACCTTTTGACTTTTGGTTTTTTGTACTTTTTTTTTCTAATACTTTTAGATGTTTTGCAGTATCACGAACACTACTTTTCACTACTTTTCACTACTTTTCCTCTCTTTCACTACTCTTTCACTACTCTTATACTACATCAGCTCTAAGGACTGCATCCGCAATTGATGTTGTTTAAGTAAAAAACACTTAAAGCAAGATAGTTCACAATCGCCTTTATTATATTCTTCCATCTTTCAATATGTCTTTAAAAATCTTTAGGAAGCTTCTCTTGTAAATCTCACAATATAAATCTCAAAAAAATCGAATCTCACTTCTACAGTATGTTTGGCTACAATCAACACAACAGGCGACCCCCGTGCAAGTTTTACCCGAATTGCCGTAAAGGCAACAGCTGTCCGTTCCTGCACGAGTCTGCCGGTGGAAGTGGTGGCAGCAATGGAAGTAGTGGTGACGACTTACAAGGCGTTTGGAAGTCAGAAACGATGGGTAATTTTACGAGCCAAAATACCTTGGAAATGAAGCTGAACCATATAAAACAAGACGTGAAAGACTACAAGAACTTTGCATCGGTGGCTTTTTCCAGTTACGGGTTGTCAATGCCGGCCGTCAACAACATTATAGACGGTAGGGACATGTCATTTGAAGAGCTGAGGCTAAAATATATGGAAGCGATGGCCACAAATAGCATGGCTAATTACGAGAAGGAGATGGACGGACGGCAGAAGGACATGGAGTGGTGTATGGGTCAGCTCGTTAATCGAGAGAAGTTGGCCGTCCGATATGCACAGACAAGTGTGAACCAGCGACCGGCGAAGAGCTTTATACCGAAGACGGTGGAGCAAAGCTTGAGCGAGCAGGCCAGTGGTATAGGAGCCAATGGTGGGATGGGGGGTAGTGGCGCTTTTGGTGCGTTTGGAAGCTCTTCTGGTTTTGGTGCTACTGGAACTTCTAGTGGTTTTGGTGCTACTGGTTTTGGTGCTACTGGAACTACTAGTGGTTTTGGTGCTAGTGGTTTTGGTGGTTCTAGTGGTTCCGGTGCCACTGGTGCTTTTGGATCGAGCGGCTTTGCGAAGCCCAGTACCGGATTCGGGTCTACTCCCCTGGCCTTTGGCAGCTCAGGATTTGGTGCTGCCAACACCGGTGGTGTCTTTGGTGCTGCAGCCAGTTCTGGATTTGGAAACTCCGGATTTGGATCTTCTGGCTTTGGCAAGACTGGTTTTGGATCTGCCTCCACCCAACCTGCAGGCCAAACACCAACAGGGTTTGGATCCTCTGGTTTTGGTACTGGTCAGGGAAATTCAGCTACCCAAGCAAACAAGCCGGCAAGTGCCATAGCATCACCATTTGGCTCGTCGGGTTTCGCATCTTCCACTGCTCCTGTTAACAATACTGGATTCGGGGCCTCAGGGTTTGCATCTCAGGGGCCTTCGTCTGCTGGAGGTTTTGGCTCGTCTGGTTTCGGCTCGTCTGGGTTTAGCTCTTCAGGATTTGGTTTCCAAAACAAGGCACCTGCAACTTCAGGATTTGGTGTCCAAAATCAGGCACCTGCAAATTCAGCATTTGGATCCAACCCATTTGCCACGGGAGCTCCAACCACGGGAACCCCGGCTTTTGGCACCCCGACAGCTTCCACTGTACAGGGGTCAGCTTTTGGCACTTCCGGCTCGTCATTTGGCACAGCACCCACAGGAACTTCTGCATTCGGCTCAACACCCACGACTAAGAGCTCTGCATTCGGCTCATCTCAAGGTTTCAGTCCCGCAAGCAAACCGTTTGCACCCATTCCAACCACAAATATCACAAGCTCCAATAACGTCAACACATCCACAAACACCACAAACACTGTCTCGAACAGTACACATCACATAGACGACCGCTTCAACCACCCGTTCGCCCTCGGAAACATCCCCGAGACCCCCCCTCCCATCGCCATCGTATAATATTTGTATCATAAATAAATTGCAGCCAACTCGCGTTATTTCTGAAACCGCTTTTTATGATTTGTGTAGAGTGCAACAACCCGCTGGTAAAGACCGCCTTTTCCAAGTACAAAGGTGACTACATCAAGCTCGAGGTTTGTGGAGTGTGCCACAAAGTGGTAGATAAGTACATTGAGTACGATAAAGTGTTGCTTTTTCTAGATATTATCTTATTAAAACCTCAAGCTTACAGACACTTATGTTACAACGTCACGGAAAGTGAGACGTTCAAGGGCCTTTCGAAAAACACAAATATAGGTGTTTCCAGCTACTTGTGGTGCTACCACAAAATCGCCCGGGTATTTGTCATGATGGTGCTTTTTGAGGTGTATCTTTTTTGGGCATATGAAGAGAAGAAATCTCATCATACGCTTATGATGGAGTACGTGTTACAACAACAAACGTCTCTCCAGTACTGTATATTTATTGTCAAGACACTTTTGGGCCATTTCTTCTTCAATGTGCCGTTACAGGTGTTTTTCTTCAAGGGCACGGCCTGGTCCCAGGTGCCCAATTTGAATATTCACCATCGGTTACAAACCCTGTACTATTCGGTGGTTTTGGTGACGGATGTGTTGGTGGCTAATTCCATCAAATTGGTGCCGATACTCATGTTGATCTGGCCCTACGACCGGACACTTGAATCGTCGAAGATTGTGAGTTTTATTTCGATGCTTAATGTGATTGAGTCGTTGAAAATTATTACTAATGTGAGTTACTGGAAGATCGTAATGGTGTATGGGGGGTGTAGGGTGATACAGGAATTGTTGGGTGTGTTGATGTTGGCATGGGTGGTGAGTTGTTTTACTGATTTTGGAGTAAAGGAGCTAGTGCTAGATAATTATGAGAAGATGCAGAAGAGTTTTAGGGCTGAAATGCTCCCAGGTGTTTTAGGTCTTTGGTGTTAGAGATTTGGTCTTTGGTGTTGTAATCTTTCGTGTTAGATCTTCGGTGCAGGATGTTTCTATATTTCATTACACTACAGATACACGGTCTGGCTAGTAAAACTCCCCCACTGCCGTCTTGAGTTTTCGAACCGTCATCCCATCGCTATTAACAAGAAAAATGTCGCTTTTCCCCATTGCTATCAAGGGCCCATCCAAATTTTCAATCAAGTACGGATAATCATACGTTTGATTGATCTCCCGCCGTTCGTCAAGCGTCTTGAACGTCTCATAGGCTTCAGGTATCGATACTGTCAGGTCCAAAACCGATTCCTCGTCCTGATAGCTGTGACCGGATAACCCATTACTCTGAATAGCCTTCAACGCAATAAAGTATGACAACGGAATATAGTTCTTTTCAAAACTCCACAAGCTCCAAATGACAAACACCGGTAACGGGGCAAGCGATATGCTGGCATAATACGCTCCCTGAAGTGATAAAGTTGCAGCCATCATCACATGAAGAATAAATACTCCCAATGTGACTCTATGGAAAATCAACGGCCACACCTTACCGGTAGAATGAGGTGGGTGGACACAGGCATACAACAATTGATATTTGAACACAAAATAGCCAATCACAAAGTATAAAAGACCAGAAGTAAGGATCTTGGTCGACATAATGGAGTAGATTATGACAATAATGAATATTAGCATGGGTTGTGGTAGCTGCAAGCCGAAGTTGAAAACCGGAGGTTTATACAACTTAATATAGTCCCTTGGGGTTTTGCACCATAACAAAGATCCAAAGGTGAATTTTAACAAGTTTCCAAGTAATAATAATTTATATGGAAAAATGCCTATTCCCTGTAAGATTATCAAATCCACATAAAATAACGACAAGTCTCTTAACGATTGCGCCAATTGGTATGCTATTTTGATGGTGTCAGTAAGAGATGCTGTCCCCACTAACGTAAACACCAAAAATAAGTTGACAAACGTATAAAAAAAGTTTTTTGAAACCGAAGAAATCTCTTCATCGCTATGGGACGTAAATCCTTGCTTTGACGACATGTAGATATAGAAATAAGGCATAATGGTGTTCAAGATCGTGAAAATATATGGGGGCAAGATTCCTGTCACCAACGTCTCAGCATAAGGGTTATTCTTTAAGAACTCCCCTAGTTTTGGTGATATTTGGGAAATGGTCTTAGTATTCAAAAATCGAGCCAAATAACTCACGGGAACAACCAAAATAAGACTTAAAACACCAATGAAGAACGTCACCACCCCTATGCGGCTGTTTCTCTCTTTTCTTGTCATACACAAATTCTCCCATCGGATATCGTGAGGAGCCGGGGCCAAAGTGGAAGTTAAATGGTCCACTTTAGGATCAATCACTGATTGGGCAATTACCTGGGCTTCGGCCACCGATTTCATAGTTATGAACGCAGACGATGTGGCGGGGTACTCCTGGGCCCGGGCCTTGGAGATCTCTTTATCTATAACTTCCAAGTTTTCAGTATAATAGTTGATAGCATCGACAGGAGGAAGCCAGAGTTTCCAGAATACTGGTCTTATTTTGGGTCTTTTGAGGTTTTCATCGTTCAAGAACGACAAATGGTTATATGTCTCAAGGGTGTCGGTACTGCTGGCCAATTGATTAATTATACTGGACCGTCTTTCCAAGCCTCTTTCACCTCTTTCACCTCTTTCACCTCTTTCACCTCTTTCACCTCTTTCACCTCTTTCACCTCTTTCACCTCGTTCACCTCTTTCGCCTCTTTCACCCCTATCCTCCGGATCCAACGTGTCCAGATACTGCCCCTCTAAACTGATGGGGTCACCCAAATTGGGCTGGAGACTGGCAGAAAGCAAATCGTTCTTCTTTCTGATGCCATTAATATCAAAGTACCTCACCCAGTAGGTTTCAAGCGTTTCCAAAACTTTTTTCCGTAACTTAAACAAGTAGTTCAATTGGTTCCATTCCCGAACAATGGAAATTGACTCGATCTCTCCCAAACCAAGACTTTCAATGTGATTCTTTAAAGCATCCTCATCTCTCAAACTGCCGGTTATACCAGACAATTTAATGGTCCGGTCAGTGATGGAGTTTTGTTTCCCCAAATAACTCTGTCTCATATTCACAATCTTGTTGGTTTGCTTGAACAAGAAATGCATCACTATCCCTGTGACAATGTATGTGAAACACACATACAACCACATCATAAACTGATTGTTTTGATACCGCTTCTTATCCTGCTTATCAGGGGGATAATCGGAATCAACCTGGCCAGTGAGCTTGTATCTTACAGGGGTTAGCACACACAATGCCAAAAAAACACAAGAAGCCAATGATTTGATACACATCTTGAAAAAACCTAGGAATACCACAGCGTCCAAGCCTGCGTGCTCTAGCACTTGTTCTTCGTTGATTTTGTAGACAATGGGCATCCATCCAAACAACGAGGTGGTCGGGAGTCTTGGTAAGTTCTGACGGGAGGAGCTGTGGAGGTAATTGTGGTTGATTTGGTTGAAATTGGCCACATATATCTTGGGATATTTGAGTCTTAGGAATGAAAAGGTGAAAAATGCCGATAGTCCTAAAATGAAGGCAAGTATCACCTGGAGTTTGACTCCTTTTGCCACTCCCCTGTACAATTGAGGGTCTCTGATGGGGTTAGTGGAGTTATCATCATTATACCAGTTCAGCAGTAAGATATTCATGAGCAGTTTTTTGGTTACAATTTACTTTTGTGAATGGGGTCTATTGTTGTGGAAACAGTCGAGATATTGTAGTGGTGTGTTTGGTGTATGTTTACAAAATGTTCAATTTACAGAAAAAGGTTATCAAAAAAGATAAGATATAGACGAAAATAAATGCGCGGAGGCTGCAAAAGGTGTGAAGCTATTTCTCTTCTCTATTACCCATGCTTCTCTTTTATTTCTTCTCTTTCATTTCTTCTCTTTCATTTCTTCTCTTTCATTTCTTCTCTTTCATTTCTTCTCTCTCATTTTTTCTCTTTCATTTCTCTTTTTTGCTACCTTCCTTTCTTTTCTCTTTTTTGCTACCTTCCTTTCTTTTCTTATTGCTTTCTTTGAACCTATTCTTCTTCTCTTCCTCCTTCCTTCTTCCCTACTCCTTCTTCCCGTTCAAGCTCTGCAAGATCTGCTCCATCTTACTCCCCATATCATCCCTAAACCGATGGAACTCCTTCTTCATCTCATACATCTCACTACTCTGTTGGAGCTGGCTCTGTTGAAGAGAACTGATGGTATTCATTATAGGCTGCACCACGTCCCGTAACTCAATGGGAATCATTTCTTCTACAGAGCCGCCATTCTGTGGGTTTGTGGAGTCTCGTCTGCTCTTGGCTCCTCCTGGTCCCGGACACCGCTGATACTGATTGGGGGACGGATTAGGCGAAAACCCATCATATGCTATGCTTTTGGGAGAATTGCTGTACATCTCGTACGGAATTCCTCTATAAGGGAGATCCTCTTTTCCGTTGAAATTATCGATATTTTGCTGCATGCCATACTGGCTCTGTAGAACCCTGGGGGAATTGAGGTTGTTGGGGGCAAATCTGTGGTTTTGGTGGGACCCAGTGGATGATATTGAGGCGGTGTGGGAGAACAGGGGGTTGGTAGCGTATGTTGCGTGGCCAGACAGAACCAGGGACCCCGAATTGTGAGAACCCTGGTTCAAAAGGGAAAACGTTTGGGTCGGAGGGGACTGAGGTTGGGTGAGCTGGTACTGGTTCATTTGGTATTGGTTTATGTTGAGACTTAGGGGGCTGGAAGGCACTTCTTTGGAGTCTTTTGGAAGTTGGGCGTGTGCGTGTGCTTCCTGGATTTGAAGAAGGGTCCGTGGACCCTGTATCTCTGGTGGCACCTCAGAAGACACCAGTTTGGTGAAGAAATCTTTCCCCTCCAATAACAACCCGTTCTCCTTCTCCTTCTCAATCACTTTCCCGGGCTTCTTACTAAAAAACTCATTCAAGTAGATCAAAAGCCTCTCATTTTCGTTCAATTGATCTTTTGAAATAGCCTTGCTCTTGATCCGTAGATTCACATCCCTTCTAAGCGCCTTAAACCGATTATTTAACGTTCGACTCTGTAAGATACTGGTATTCAAGCGGTTGTTAAATTCATCCAAAATATTTTTCCATCCCGTACACGTCGACCCTCGACGATAGATCTGCTGTCGATGGTTATATATCAATTGCAACAATAGTGTGTCTACCACATAAGTGAAAGCAAACTTTTTGGGCCGTGACCCCTTGGTTTCCTGATTCATCTGATAAAGAGGTTATATCTATTCGCGATATTTTTTGTCAACATTAAAAACTATGGAGAAGAAGGGTTACAATTACATCAAGCATTTCATAGACACGCAGGTGCGAGAGTTGAACCGGCCAGTGGAGTTAACGCCACTGCTCAAAAACACCTTGAAAGAGGAAAATATCAATATCAAGCAGTTTCAGATCATTCTAATGAGGATCAATTTATTGATCAAGAGACACAACTCCAACATGTTTTCGTCCCGTGTGATACACCAATTGATAGCACAGATCATCAAATGTGAGAATTACAAGGTGGAATTGGTGACCACGCGACTCAGCGCCGTGTCAAAGGTCCTCAGGCCGTTGGTTTTGCCCAGTATCCATCATATGAATCATAATAACTTCGAGCATCTCCAGGAGTTTCAGACCTTGGTGGACGAGTTGCCGGAAACGAAGTACTTGTTCCAGGGGGGCATGTCTAGTCCAGGGAGCGCTGAACCTGCTAAGCAGAGGGACAGTGAATCGGGGCAGAGGGAATCAGAGACCGTGTCTGGGTTGGTGGAGGACTACGAGGAACGGGTGCAGCAGGAGGAGGAGCACGATGTGCGACAGCGATTCCTGTCGAAAATCAACCGGCAGGTGGATGAGGCAGCTGCCGTTGGCCAAGAACTCCTTCTGCAGTACGAAGTCACTCGGAATCGGTTGATCAAGATAAATAAGAATTTGCAGTACAAGTACAAGAAGCTACAATACTTGAAAGAGCTTCGAAAACGGCTCAGCGCAGGGTTGGGGCTCGAGCAGGAAGACGATGGACGGATAAGTCTGGGAACTGTGGATAACCAGATATACCCTGAAGTGGACAAGTTCAAATTACTTGTAAATTCCATCAAGTTCAAGGTGAATGAAAAGAACAGGAAAGAGGTGGCCGAGAAGCTCCGAGAATTGTAGGGAGCCACCATCGGCATATCAGACAGCATTCACAAAGACACCGCATACCCAGAATATACACTCAAGAAGAAGCAGACACAATCAGAGAAAAGAATTGCAAAACACTCCCACACTACACTCTCATTATTGGATTTTGGATTAAGATTCTATAATACAATACGGATCTAATCGAATAAACCGAATCCCATATCATCGTCAGATTCTTCCTTTTCTTCTTCAACTTCTTCTTCAGCAGCTTCTTCAGCAGCAGCTCCACCAGCAGCGGCAGAACCAGAAGAAGCAGCAGCTCCTCCAGCAGAAACAGAAGCAAGCTTGGTGTTACCTTCAGCAATCAATTGGTTAACATCCTTACCTTCTAATTCCTTCAATAAAGAAGCAACTCTAGATTCATCAACATCAGCATTGATAGTAGATAATAAATCAGTGATATCAGAAGCAGATGGAGAAGTGTTACCACCTTGGACCAATAATAAATAAGCAGCTAAATATTTCATTGTATTTCTATTAGAATAATCACTTTAAGCTTTAAAATGCAGACTATCCTTTAAAGAAGTTATAAAGATAAAAAAGAAGTTTGAAAATTTTTCACTTTATGTTTTGCAGTTCGTGGCTGGATGCGAAAATTCCACAAACTTTTGGTTTCTGGCACCGCTACCGCGAGAGGGTGGCCTAAGGGTATTGAACAAGGGTAATGGTTTAAATGTCGCGAGGGTCGCGCACTCGTAAGCATTACGACATAACAGCAGTCACGGCGTCGCGGGCCCGCGTCTTTGGCCCTCATAGCCTATTGCGTGGCTTAACCATTTGTCGCCGGTCGATTTTTTCTGTGTGAGACTGGAAAAAGTATAGCACTAATCTCAAAAAAAATTTTCAACTAACTATCTATCACAAATATGTCTGAAACAGGTATGTCAGAGAATCACCAGAGAACAGGGAGAACGGGGGCAAAACAGAGAGTAGTAAAGAAAGTAGAACAGATCAACACAGTCCGGTACCGACCAACACAGAACAGTCCAATGTAATTGAAACTTGTTTTCTGGAGACAACAAATAACCATGGTACCCTTCATACCCATCGACAAAGTCAAACCAAAAAGCATCAGCCAAAACCAAAGGCCTTCATCAAACCATTGCCACATGCGTGTTCTTTCCCCTCCCCATTCATCCATCATATACTAACTATTACAGCTGACAGAAAGAAGAGAGTCTTCAGAACCTTCTCCTACAAAGGTGTCGACTTGAAAGAATTGTTGGAATTACCAACCGAAGAATTCACCAAATTATGCCCTGCCAGAGTCAGAAGAAGATTCTCCAGAGGTTTGGGCCCAAAGCCAATGGGTTTAATCACCAAATTGAGAGCTGCTAAATTAGCTGCTGAACCAAATGAAAAGCCTCCAGTTGTCAAGACCCACTTAAGAAATATGATTGTTGTTCCAGAAATGATTGGTTCTGTCATTGGTATCTACAACGGTAAAGTTTTCAACAATGTTGAAATTAGACCAGAAATGGTTGGTAAATATTTGGGTGAATTCTCCATCACTTATACTCCAGTTAGACATGGTAAATCTGGTAACTCTTCTTCCAGATTCATTCCATTAAGATAGGTTTGTAAATTATCTTAAAATAATATATATAACATTTCAGCTTCAATTTTTGCGATGGAATTTTTCACTTTAAAATATGGAATCAAATCCGGTGAAAGAGTTTAGTATAGGTGCTATTACAGGAGTTATTGGTAAGCTCATAGAGTACCCGTTCGATACCGTTAAGGTCAGATTACAAACACAAGCCAATTCTTTCACAACCATTCAATTAATCCGACAAACGTACAAAAATGAAGGAATAGTGCATGGATTTTATCAAGGCATTAAAGCCCCATTATTAGGGTCTTGTATGGAGAATGCCATACTTTTTTCCACATATAATGCGTGTTTGAGTCAATTGAATCGGACCTGGGGCACTAGTGAACAAAATCTGTTGAAATTCAAATGTTTAAGTGGGGGAGTGGCAGGGTTTATGGCTTCTTTTATGCTCACACCAATAGAGCTCGTGAAATGTCAATTACAGGTGAAGAATTTGGTTAGTAAGGGGCCCTCTCAGCACTTGTACTCATCAGTGATAAAGGAAGTGGTTCAAAAGGACGGAATACGAGGACTCTGGAATGGTTTGGGGTCTACTTTACTTCGAGAAATCAATGGAACTGCTATTTGGTTTGCAACCTATGAAATTTCCAGTGAGTACCTTACGCAAAGGTTTCCCGGGTCACAGCTCAACTCGTTGACCAGTGGGGCTTTGGCAGGGATCACTTTCAATGCAGTGATTTTCCCAATCGACACAATAAAGTCGAATGTGCAGACGAACGAAGTTTTGCACCAGGAAAAAACCACATATCTAAGGACAATACGAAAGTTGGGAGTCAGAGGGTTATACAATGGGTTGGGGATCACGCTTTTGAGAAGTGTACCTGCCAATGCGATGATTTTCTATACTTACGAGATTTTAAAGAGGAGTTTTTGAGGAGTTTGAAGAGTTCGTTGGGTTCATTAATATTACATAGATTATTTAGAGTATCATTTTAGGGATTATTTTAGACATTATTTCAGACATTCATGACATTCGCCCCTGCTCGTACCGGCCGCTCGTACTCAAATCATCAAGATTCAATAAGTCCGTCTCCATTCGGTACAACGCCAAATCTTCGCTATCTCTAAGTTTACTTCTCCAGGTAACTCCACCCCAAATTCTCGTCTTGATGTTATACTCATGAGCCATATCTATAGCCCCTTGAAGCCTCCGTCTCTCGTCCGCACTAAAAAACCTCGCTTGGAACCAAACACTGTCCAACATTTTAGACATGGACTTGGATGCAATAATAGAGTACTTGTGCTGTGCTTGCAAAACACTCTCCTCCACATTGCCCTTGAATAACGCCAAATCACCATCCAAGGTGACATATCTCACCGGCATGGCTTTTACCTGCTCTTCCGGTAAGTTCCCGGTAAGAACAATGGTTAAGGGTCTCATGACCCATGTATCAGCATCATTATCGTAATACGTCAAAAAATTCTCATCTCGGAAACGCAGCAAATGTTCCACCAATAAGGGCCAAGTGACGTCTGCTTTGGTTTTGAAGTCGATGAACAAGTATAAGGTGTGGTGGGGGTCAAGCATGAACAAGCCGTTGTTGTTTTGGGGATCACCCAGGTTGCTCTGGGATAAGAGTCTGTAAATGGGATCAAGATATAGGGAATTCAAGGTCCAGGAGGGGCGAATCTCGGGTATGGTATGAGCTACATAGAGCACGGGCATCTCCATGCTTTTGGCTCTGGTTTTGTCGTTTTTGTCACTGTCATTATTTTCACTGTTTTCGTCACCGTCAATGATTTCAACGTTTTCACTGTTTTTACTCTCCCTGTAGGCGTCCGAGTTTTTATTGTTGTCACTCGCCACAGTGGTCTCTGTCTCCGTCTCAAAACTCCACACGTCCGCCTCCACCGACTGCACCCCGTAGCTTAACGCCTCGATCAAAGGCACCTGTCTCGTGTAATCATTATGACTGTGTATCGGTTTAATCCTCACGTCTTCGGTGATGTTCAAAAAAATTGTGTTGATATCGACCGGCACCGAGTACGGCAGTGCCCACTCAACAGGGAACAATATGGGGTAGGAAAACAGCAGTTGAGGGTACAGAAGCATCTGAAGCAAGTTGGTTGATGTTTTTCGAGGATGCATGAGATAAGATGTGGTAGTGCGCGGGCGAATATTCCCGGAACTGTGGCTGTGTTGTAGGGACAGCTTGTAGGGGTTTCAGAGGGATAAGTTGTAGACACATTGAAGGTAGATACCGTGAGGCTCAGGGGACTGTTCGAAGGACTGTGCAAATGACGGTGACTATAAACAGTAAATTTGAGAGTTCTTTTTCACTTCTTGAGTGCTTATTTTTCTTCTCAATTAGGCCAATTTGCAACCAATAGTGAGCCCTACACAATTTTAATGAGAGATATTATATGCATAGGATAATGGCACCTTATGCGGATACGGATACACGTTTTACTTGCCCACCTCTAAATACAAGCTTGCTTCAACAGGCTTCATCTTGTATAACTTTTATAGCTCACTGACTCAAAGTGTCTTCTCCACCACCATCTTTCGTACCGGTGGTAAATCACCATCATAAGCACCTGAAAAGTCCACTGCAAGTTTTTGCAACCTCCTATAGTTTTTCCCCGGTGTCACCTTCCCCACAACCACCGGTATATTACTGTCTACTCTATCTGGAACAATCAAACACCTCCCCATTATTGCCTCGAGTCCCTGGAACGCAAATGTAATGGCCTCTTTTGCACTTGCTTTGATGCCTGTGACGTCAAGAAGCATAAGTTTGGTTTCAGGAAACGATTCCTGGATGAAGTTAGTAATGTTCGGATTCAACGCTCCTCCTCCACACAAATATACCTCATCTATTACGGTTGCATACTTATGATAATCATTGACAATAGACTGAGCCGTGATTCTCGTGAGGGTAGCTATGGTATCAAATTGATTCATACCCCGGTGTTTGCATCTTTTAATTAACTTTATAGCTTCTTCGTCTCCAAACAACTCTCTTCCAGTGGTTTTAGGGACCTCTCTGTTGAAATACTCATGTGTCAAATAATCGTCAACTATCTGCTGGTCTACTGTTCCTTTCGACCCCCAGTCCCCATTCTTATCATACTGTAACTCTCCATTAGTGAAATATCTCATAGCAGCATCTATAAAAACGTTACCCGGCCCATTATCGAAATCAAAGCACTTATCTAAACCACCCTGATTTTCCGGAAATACGAAACACACATTGGCCATGCCTCCAATGTTCTGACACGCTCTGAATTTCGTTTTGTGAACCAACAACAAACTATCGAAAAAAGCTATCATAGGGGCTCCGTGTCTGCCTACACTCTGCTCCGACACTCGAAAATCAGATACAATAGTAGTGTTCATGGCCTGAGAAATATAACACGCTTCGGCCAATGTTAACACCGACCGACATTTTCCTTTTTTCGCGTCTGAAACATACCAGATGGTTTGGCCATGGGATCCTATGATATCTATGGAGGATTCGTCAATGTTATGCTGGGTGCAAAATTCTTTGGCCGCGGCTGCAAAAGCCATTCCAAGAAGAGCAGAAATCTGTGAAATTTCCTCCACTGTGGTGCTATTGTGTCTAATCATGTGTAAAACACGGTGTTTTAGGTCTGTTGGCATTTCCATTTCATCATATTGAAGGATGGTCAAGTGTAGGGGAGACGATAATGAGACCTGTTTGAAGTTACAGAGCACAATATCGATTCCGTCCATAGATGTGCCGGAGTTCATTCCAAGGACATTTACGTCGAGCCCAGGTGGATGCATTTCTTAAATTGTTTTTATCTTTTTATGGGCATCTTCCGTGTTATATAAGATCTCCTTTGATAACAGATTCAAATCCGGCGATATTTCCCTCGGAGATATTGTCCGCGCTTATCTTTTCCGACATCCATACACCAGCTGAAATCAGTACATATAAACCCACAAAACCCACAAAAAACCACAAAAAGCCACTCCTCTCGATGATCCGCTTGAAAACCCTTTGGCGCAGACCCACGACCCAAGTATTGTTGGTCGGATGTGTGTTATTTACCCAGCCAGGAATGTTTGATGCTATTACCGGATTGGGCGCAGGAGGTCAAAAGAACTCTTTAGCCTCCATTACAAATAGGGCTCTTGCCACATTATATGGTTGTTTTGCTGTTGTTGGATTCATGGGGGGCTCCATTGTCAACACTTTGGGTGCAAAAATCACTTTTTTCTTGGGCACAATTGGATATACTTTATATATTGGGGCCCTATGGTCAATTGATAGAACGGGAAATGTGGGCTTTGTTATTGCTGGAGGAGCTCTCTGTGGGGTTTCAGCTGGGTTATTATGGTCTGTTCATGGTATGGTTATCATGTCGTATCCCGAAGAAAAGGACAAATCCAAAGCTTTTGCTGTGACTTGGAGTCTTTTATCAATTGGAGCAGCCATTGGAGGTTTAATCAGTTTACTTCAAAATTTGCACACGCCAGACTCTGATGGAGTAAGTACCGGTACTTATGTGGCATTTGTGGCAATCATGATTGTCGGATGCTTTATATCATTGACTTTATTGAACCCTCAAAGTGTGGTGAGATCAGACGGGTCTAAGTTGGAGAATTTCAAACAAACCACCTTCAAAAAAGAGGTCATTGATACATTCAAGGTTTTTGGGGACTGGAGAATGTTGATGCTCTTTCCAGCTTTTTTTGCCAGCAATTTTTTTTATTCTTATCAGTTTGGAATTAATTCGTTTTATTATTCTTTAAGAACAAGAGCATTGAATTCCATGACCTATTGGTTGACACAAATAGTGGGGACGTTTGGTCTAAGCTTGATTCTTGATAATCCTAGATTCGAAAGAAAACCCAGGGGAATTGTGGGTCTAGTAGTGACTTGCACTTTTGTTATAGCTACTTGGATTGGAGGAATTGTTTTCCAAAAACAATTTACCCGTGATTCTGTGTCTCCAGCTTTGGACTGGGCAGACCCCGGATTTGGAGGTCCCTTTGTGCTCTATTTCATGTACGGGGTATCCGATGCCATGTGGCAAAGTTGGTGTTACTGGATCATGGGGTCTTTATCTAATGAGTCTTATAAATTAGCCAGATACTCTGGGTTTTATAAGGGGGTTCAATCAGCTGGTTCTGCTATATCCTTCGGTATTGACTCTTTGGGAATCCCTTATATGAACGAACTCGGGGCCAATTTCGGGATGATGTGTTTGAGTATGCCGTTGATGTTTATAGTGGCTGCAAAAGTGAGTAAGAGCACTTATGATTTGGAGGAGGAGGTGATCCCTCCAGCTTATTTGACGGAGCGGCTAGAACTGGAAGACCATGAGGAACTGGAACATGAAAAGGTCCAGGTCGACTCTTTTGTGAAGGTATAAGGTGAGGTTTACTCACTCTGAGTTAAGCCACTGACGATTCGTAACTCTGAAAGTGTGGGGTTCTTTTTCAAACATTTGAAGATTCTGTAGTGAAAGGGTATTTCTGAACGCATAAGTCCATCTATTCAGTCCTTTTAAATTCACCGAACCCTTCCCAATCAACAAGTATCTCATTGTTAAACAACAACTCTTCACTGAAATCTCCTCCACTCAACTCTCCTCCAGTATATCGCCTTTTTTCTCCGTCTTTATAAATATACGACTCAATCCGGTCTGATATCTGTTTTGCATCAGGCCAGGACTGGCATAATTTCAACAACATATCTCTACACCTCCTTAAGTCATCAGAATTATAATCTCCCATAGTCAAATATACCGCAGAAACTGTAGAACACACATAAGACGCCAAATTAACAATCTTCCGAAGCTTGAAAAGCTCTTCATACTTATCCAACAACACCAATATCGAAGCAGCACTTTTCTTACTTGTTTCCACCGGATCTGAAATATTCCAATGTTTCCAACCACTTCCTCCCAATCTGAGTAACGGTCTATATAAGAAAATAACCACAGAATAATACATGGTATGAAGCATTATCACCGCCGGATGGGAGTTTCCTTCTGCAAGTTCCAACCCTTTGGGTAGATTTTCAAGCCACTGGTTAAGTCGGGCCAAATGAAGCTCTAACAATGCTTTGTAGTTCATTTCTTGTTTAGAATAGATATCCGTGATTATATCCTGAAGAATCCGATAAAGTTGTATTATACCTGTCACCGTATTATATGGGTAAAACTCTATCACCAAATTCAGTTCACTATCAAGCCCTTCGTAAAAAGGAGTCCAGTTAACGGCGTTTTCCTGTCCATAATTCGGAAATGGTAAGGTTATAATGCTGTCTTGAATAGCACATGGTCTCCCAAGATAAAACCCCCAACCTCGGTCATAAATATAGCATCCCCAAAACGTAGCGCACCGGACCTGGTGTTCTTCTTTAGAAATAACTCCTCTTCTTTCGAAATTAACTGTATTCAAGTGAAGACCTAAATCAATCGCCATTCTGAAAGCAATACCGGAATGTATCCACCCGAGGTTCATTTTCCCGTCCCCTGACTCTTTACTGGCCAATAGAAGCAAGCCCTGAATGCTTGTAAGGGAAGGGTTTTCCACTTCCTGGGGGATCATATCAATGGCAAGTTTATAGAAGATATTTCCTGCCACAGAGAATCCATTGGCATCTGTTTTGCACTCGATCCTATCACAAATATGACAGGCATGGCATAAAACACAATTGAAAAGGAAATCAGAATAAAAAGGGCCTCCACTGTACATATCTCGTAAAAATAGGGTTTGGTCAAAGATATTGAAATAAGGGTGCTGCCAGCAAAAATATAAGCTGAGCAATTCCATTGATAAGTCATCAGAGATGGCGGTTCTGGACGTGTGGGATGTCTCTCTTGTTGTAATTGGTGGGCTTGGTTCTTCTATAACTAATGGGATATTGGAAGTGTCTCCATAGTAGCTAATTTTGCCATTTTTGTCTGTGGTTAAAAGGTCGTGGTCGGAATTAATGTTTTCTGAATCTGAAACGATGTTTTCTGAACCTGTAATGTCGGCTTGGTCCTTTTGGAGTTTTCTGATCACAGCTTCACTTTTGCTCCCGCCTTTGGCAATTGTGTTTATGACATCTCGTTGCGCTAGAACAAGCTTTTGTAGTTCTTCGAATTGTCGATGGGATCTCTTCCTTTTGTCACCTTGGGGGTCGTACAAACATGTTTTTTTCCTTAAAGTACACTGAAAGCAGGTAGGGATTTGGCCATCACACTTGCCTTTTCTCTTTCTGCACGGAATGCACAGACTCATCCCGAACTATTTGATACTCGAGGTAACCCTTGCAAAGAATTTGACTTTGTACTTGCGTCAAGAAACCCCTTAGCAGACTGTGGAATAATGCTTAGAAGATTTCTCTAAGATATAAAAAAGATTGAAATAGATTTTTCAAAGATAACAACGCGAACATTACTATCTAATTTGCAGCCACTTAAAGATATCCAGTAGGTCAACACTCATGTAGGCTTTTTACTTGAAATCTTGTTCAATCACCACACGAACGAGTAGCAGTACTAAGTATCATTTTCAAATGAGTAGCAAATGTTGAAGCAGTACTATGTTTGTTTCGAACTGCTTTCGCAAGCACTTTGGCTATGATGAGACGTCAAACCGTACACCTCGGATGAGATGTTGTTGCAGCTATCAGTGCTGGGATCAGGGCTTCAAGAATACTGGCACGCTAAACTCGGCATAGAATAGTTTCTGAATCTGTATGTTAAACAGGGCTACAGGTGGCCTCTAATTGATGCAAGCCAGATCTATGGAAATACTTTTCAACACAAGAAACAAGTAATGCATCGGTCATTTCAATACTGTCTTGTACTGGACAAGAATTTGGTGAGGATTAAGGAGGCAGGTATCGAGTTATTTTGAATATGAATTACTAGCTACCTAACTATGAATTTTTGGGGCGCTTTGCGCTAGGACTGAAGAACCTATCGGCGTCTTCAATGGTGGGGCCGCGGCATGCCAACCATTACCCTGACCTTCCTTGTTAACTTTTTATGTTTTTCAATAACTTCTGATCTCAATTGGAGTTGCTCAACACATAATGCCATATACACACATTGTAAAGTGTAAATGTCATCATTTATGTCAATGACTTTTGTGAAGATAGTAATATGTGGGTCGCCTGCGTAACTGTTTTCCCAATTTTCATCAAGGATCAACTTGATCAAGATGGTTGTCTTTACATCAGATATCATGAAAACAATAGTACCGAATTTAATACAATACTTTAAACGTTGATTCATGAGTGAGCGGAAATCTCCTGCAATACCTTCATTATTCATCTCTTGTCGACTCTTTAACTTTTTATCCTTGACAAACTTGTGTAATCCGTGATGTTTTAACTCAACGAAAAATTTGGAAAGCTTTCCCTTTTTCCCAATATGTATATCAGGTTGGGAGGGTTGCTCCCCTTCAAATCGCACCCTGTGGCCTCTCTCCCAGATATCTAAACCAGTTAACCTAAATAAATTGGAAGCGGGCCCCGAAACATATTTTATGAAGAAATTAATGTCGGCTTCTGCTTGATCTTCTTCCCAATTGTATTCTCTTTCCAACATACCAATGCCCAAATGGACCCACTTTTCTAAGTTGCATCCTCCTTTGACTATAATGTCTTCAAATACATTACCAAGATTGTTAAGGACATCGTTGAGCCATCTATCATGTTCAGAACCTGAGGCTCTCTCAATTCTGTAAGGATTGAAGTTATCAGTCTCAATACTCCTTGCACCACGGGGAAGCAGCTCTGGCTCTATCTCCTTCATCGGTGGACTTATGTTAAAGGGAAGACCGACGTAGTACGGGTACCAACGAGAAAGGTTTTCTATAGTCACTCCGTTCCCTGGTGAGTGGAGATTTTGAATCAAATACTTGACCAAAGCACCTTTGGAATCTGGATTGTTTTTTAAGATCTTCCAACCTTTTGTTTCACTCAATTCCTTAATGGTGTGCTTTTGGTTCATATCATTGGGCAACAATGACTGTAATTCCTTCTTCTCCTCCTCCTCCCTCTCTCTCTTCTTCTGTTGCCTGGTCTTGACCATAATCAATATATGTTTGTGATTTTTGCAACATTGTTTTTGCACCCACTTGAGACTGAGTATTGGTAAGTACACATCTACTCACAAATAACTGCTGACACCTAGGGCCCAACCATTTGAATAGGCTCTCTGTGTCACTGCAAGATGTTCCTCAGCAAGCTTCTCGTCTACACCTTTCAGTTTGTCAGCATTATTAGCAATTGTAGGATTTTCTTGATTATATTACCATTCCAATTGGTCCCTTTTGCTGAGGCTAATAATACTTTTTTCATTATCAACTGGGTGTCCGACAAGTTTACAGCAAGTAAAATCTTTCAGAATACACTGTTTCGGCCCATAAGGGAAATCATATGAACATTCAATTCCAATCTCTCCCATTTTTCGAAGTTGGAGAATGCCTTCTTTAAGAATTTTTTGTGACATCTTAGCACGATATTCACCAACCCAATCGTAAACTAAAAAAAAACCAGTCCAAAGAATTTCCTGATGATTACGTGTCAATGTCAAGTATCCGAAATTGTGTAGACATGAAACATTAATCCTCTCAGAAAACGGTACGTGGTTGTTATAGTCCAAAATTTTCTGATAGCACTCAATCTCTTCCAAGAAATCTTCTCCAGCTTGCATGCATGTTCGATCAGAATACGGGTTTGCTGTTACTCCATAGACCCGAAGACAAAGCAATTGGTGGGGATCATCTGATTTTGTGGTAATGGTGGGAAACTGTTTCCAAAATTTTGATTGTTTAATACATAAATAAGTTATGAGCCTTTCGCTACATTCGAACTCAATGTCCGCAAAGTCAGCAATCTTTGAGCAATCTGCGATGTGTTTGGTATAGAGGTCACATGGCCCTTGATAGCGTCTCCCTCGATCAGTCCTCAAAGCCGTGTCATCTGGCACAATCATATCTTCTAAAATTTTGGCTGCAAATTTCTGTTTCAACCGCTCATCTAGAGGTCGGGTGTCTTGTCGATGATCCACTGCAGCCAAGGCCGATTGGATCGTGGGACTAGTATCGTACAAAGTAATCACCCTTGTTTTAATAGGAACACACTTACATCTGTTGGGTAATTGTTGCCATTTCTTATTGTCAAAATCCAATTGTATTAAAATAGACGTTTTGGTATCACTCACCATACCAACATTCATCCCATATAAGATAAACATTCTGTATACTTCAAGGAGCAAACTTTTTAACTTTTCCCGTACCTCTGGTACCATGTCTTCAGAATTCATCAATTTCCTGTCTTT